>JAEHOD010000065.1:0-375000 GCA_016834595.1 Chlamydomonas schloesseri | reverse complement strand
GCCAGCCCCCCACCGGTGCCAGCACCTCCGGCTTGGACGTCAGCGGCGTGTAGCGCCGTCGCTGCTGCTGCTGGGCTGTAGCTGCTTCGACGTCTGCTGAAGCAGAGGCTGTAGCACCGGTGGCGGCCGAGGACTGTAGCTGCCGCTGCTTGCGGCTGGGCGCGGTGCTCAGCATGTAGCTGACTGCCGGCTCCGCGGCAGTAGCAGCGGCAGCGCCGGCTGTAGCAGCAGCGCCGGCCGCTGCGGCTGCCTGCAGTAGCCGGGCAGGGTTAGCAGGGCATTGGGGGTTGGATGGGATGAGCGGCGGGTGCAGGGTGGGGGGCATGGGTGTGCGTGTGTGTAAGTGTGCATGGAGACCAGCACAGGCGGGAGATTGGAGCAGCGCTGCCTGGCCTGCCTGCCTGCTGAGTTGACTTGATAGGCGGCAATGCGCCATATTTGAGATGCAGACACCCAAGGTACCGAGCCCTGCAGGGCGATGACGTGGCGCACTCGGTCCCCCCTTGGGTGCCCCCCCCCCGCTGGGGCGTCGACGCTGCCTTAAGCCCCACCCGCCCTGTCCCCAGGATTTGCCTCGCCGCCCCCGCCCCCTGCCCCGCCCCGTAGAGTTATGCTTCCTCCTCAAGTCCCCGCTCGTGTAGCCTCTCACCTGAAGACCCGAATAGAGCTCGGGGTTCTTCCGCTTCTCCGGCGCATCGCCCGCAGCATAGCCACGAACCCGCTCCGACGGGGCGCCCCCATTCTGACCAGCAGCCGGCTTGGAGCTCGCAGAGCCAGTCTTTGACTGTCTTGTGTTTGTGTTTGCATTGGTGCTAGGCTTAGCGCGGTCCACACCGCGAGAAGTAGGAGACCCAAATGTTTGCGATTTTCCAAGCGGCGGCTCGCCCTGCGTACTTTTTGGCTTGGGTGTCGGCCGATTTGTTCCTCGCTGTGGAGGGCCGCTTTTCGGGCGACTGCTGCCTCCTGCACCCAAGTCGGGCCGGCCAGGTGTTGCAGCACATAGAATGTGCAGTCTTTTCATTTTGCACTAATTGTTATCAAGGTATTAAATATCAAGTCTCCCGTCTATTTAAAATGCAGAGCGCTTGGGCCAAGGCACAAACTGATGTGCACAAGTGCGCCAGCTCGCTCGCTTTGTCAAGCTGAAATGAAAATGCTCACCGTAGCTCTTACATGAGGCCTGCTGCACTCGTAAGAGAGACTGTGACCAATGGGTCCAGCTGGCGGCGTGCCGGAGCTGGTCTTCCCCCCCCCCCCGCCCCCCCCCCCCCCCCCCCCCCCTTTGCGCCCCTCTTTGCGCTAGACTTTGCCCTCTTTGGGCAGTTTGCTGCTTCACCCGCCCATGGCATTGCTGCGCGCCTGCTACATAGGCAAGGCACTCGACAAACTGTGTGTACGGTATGATAATTACAGCCATGGCTCACTTTATTCGTGCCTTTGTCAAGTCCTCGCGCCACACAGGACGCACGTGCCGACACACTACTCGCAGCCGGTTGTTGCTGCCACCCGGGCGACGCCTCAAAGAAATGCATTCGCACCACCAAGCACCCACCGTCCTGCCCTCGGCACGTTCGTTCATACAATTGAGCGCATGGGGGCAATGACTGGACCCTCGACCACGCACGCACCAACAGGGGTGCGCACCAACATGCGCATAGGTAGATAGGGAGCCATGGACGCAAAGCATGCAGCAGGAACCGCACGTTGCATCCTCCGCCTTGTTGTGAATCCATCAATAGATTTACGAAATGCTTGAGTTCTACGGATGATAAATAGTAGGAGGAGCTCATTCGCACCATAGATTGCATGCGTCGCCCTCGTTTCACAGCAGGCACAGCATGCAGCCCGCCCCCGACTGCAATCAACTGCAAGGCTGCCGCCCTACCTGCATCCAGATATCAACAACCCCAATTCAGGACCATTCAGGACAACCCAGTTTCCCAGGACAATGACTCTTGCCGCCCGATTCCTAATATGTGTACGGCTGCACGCAATATGGTGGGCACGCAGAACCTCGGCCGGGCACGGGAGCGCTAACTACCTACCGGCCAACTGTGCCTGTGGGTAGCAGCTCGCCTCCTGCGTGCCAGAGCCGGAGGCAGGCCCCTGCCCGCCCCGCAAACAGACACGCCCCGCCCCAAGGCTCGCCCAGCAATACTTGAATGCATTGCCGAACGCTGAATGCCGATGATGCACGTGCCCACTGAACGTCGTTCACGTCCGCGGCGATACCCCGTCCGCCGCATGACTGCACCTGCCTCATCTATGCCGCGCGCTCATCACGGGATGTTCCCTCATGCCGCTGCTGCTGACCTACGCGTACGCGCACGCACGCAGCGCATCGCAGCGCACGTGGCGCTCGCAGCTGCTTTATTTCTTCCATCTCGCTAGGCGTCGCCTTGCATGCGACATAATCGCTCCAAACATGCACACACCCACACCATTTTGCCAGCCAGGTAAGAGTTCATAATGTGCTTGCCACGCATTCCACGCAGCACACTCGCTCACGCCCACAAAACATCACCAACGGCGCTTTGCTCTTCACACACATTCCTCATTGTCAACGAAAACGCCTGCACGCTTTCGTCGCAAGCAACCCTTCTTTCCATACATAGGTGTTCTTGTACCATCCAGCAGAGGTCAGCGCGCACCTGCCTAGCAGCAATGCGCACGGAACGCGCAAGGGCGACGGCGGAACCCACGCACACCCTACGTGTCGCCCTGAAATAACTCAGCACCTGAGGACACTCTTAAACCATCCATCCTTTCCTACCACCGAATGGGTTCCCTCCGTAAATGCGGTGGTCGAGATGAACAAGGGAAGATAGGTCAGCACACTGCTGATCCTTTCCAAGTGACAGCGGCGCCAGCAGCACATACAGCCGCCGCCGCGCGCCGCACTGCATTCAACCAAGCCGTCAGGTACTTTCGTGCTTGTAGCATTCCTTCCGAATCCATTGAAAAGACCATGCCGCGTGCGCCGCCGCAATCTAGACCCACGATACGGCGCGTTTTCCCTCAGCCATCAGGCGCAGTTGCATGCATGCGTCCTCCGATCCACCATGCATGCACCTCCGATCCACCATGCCGTTGCTACGTACTCCAACCAATCAACTCGCTCAATACCTTAAAGGACGACGACTGTCCGGGACTTGCCCCGCCCCTAATCAATTACGTGTCCTCTGCCATACGTACTGCCACTTCAGTCGACCTCACGCACGAACCCCACGCGTGGTTGCGCACGCACGAATCCATCATGCATGAATTTCCCGTTGCAATCACCACCATGCCCCGCGCGCCGCTCTACGCGCGCCAGGCGTATCGCGCGTACCTGTAGTTGTGGTAGTTGTGGACAGCAGCCGCATCATCGCGAAACAAGGCTGCTCCGACCTACTTCACTACCGTATTTGAATTGCGAAATGCTCATTTTTTCACTCATACTTGGAGACATAAAGCATCCCCAAAGACAGCTATGCAATGGATTGCAGTGCACAGGCGCATTGTCGCAGTAGTAGTTGCATGAATTGAACATAATGTGACGTGATGTGCAAGTGACAGGTAAGTATCTAGATAGGGCCCATGCAGCCACCCGTGACCCATGCAGCTAGGGCACCTACCCATCAACAAGTAACCTAAACGCACGCTCAAGCAGTTCTGGTAGTTCTGGACGCAATCGCTTTTATTCCAATGGTGCCGCTCCATGAGATTGTACCCCGGACCAGGTGAAAAAACTTCCCAGATCGCATGCATGCCTGTGTCAAAACAGGCCAAGAGTTCAAATACGCCAACAGTTTCGCGCACCCAGACCGAACAGCCATTCACGCTCACCCCTGTGACCCAGCCCCATCCCGGCAGCATGTCACACAAAAAGCATTAGCCCTCACAAAACATAAATTCGCACATCCACCGATTCGCAGCCGCGGCTGTAATGCTGCCACTGGCACAGTCGCCTAGAACTACTAGGACATTGAAGCGAACCAAAAGCTTTTCCTCATGAATACCCGCCAGTATTGATGTATCACAGACCTAGTTTCGGATCAGTGCCCACCAACCAGCTCAACCTTTCAGGTTATTCAGGTCAGTCTGGTTTCCAGAACACAATGTCCCTCTCTCGCTCGTTATTGGTCCAGACTTGCACGCTCCTAATCCACTGTCAAAATTTTCATCGCCCTTCCAGCCGAATCACTTTTTGCCCTTGACGGCAGACTTGAACGCCCGCACAATCTTTGATAAGCCGCCGCCGCTCGCCTTTCTTGGCTTCCCGGCGGATGTCTGCTGCGCCTGGAGCGCCTGCTGCTGCTGTTGCTGCTGCAGGGGCGTCAGCAGGCGACCGTGCATGGCGGCGGAAGCGCTCGCGGCGGTGGCGTCATCCGCAAGCGTGTTGCCCCCTGACCGGAGCCCGCCCGCGGCTGCCCCGCCGCCACCTGCGGGAGCGCCGCCAGGGACGCCCCGGCCCGTGGCGGCGGCAGAGGTGGGCCGCGGCGGCGGTAGCAGCATCACCGGCTGTTGGTGCTGCTGCTGCCAGGCCTCCTCAGTCAGCCTCCAGACGCCGCCGGAAGCCAGCAGCAGCTGCTGCTGCTGCTGCTGCGATGGCGGCGGCGGGGTAGCAGCCGGCACGGCGCCGCTGGCCCTCGGGCTAACCGGCAGAGTACCGCTTGCGGCAGTAGCAGTAGCACCAGCACCAGCACCAGCAGTAGCAGCGGGCGTCGGCGGCACGATGATGGGGAGCGTGCAGCGGGCCCGGCCCTCCGAGCCCGCCGCAGCCCCTGCCGGCACGCCACCCTCCCCAGTGGCGGCGCCCGAGGCAGTAGCCGCCGGCACCAGGCTGCTGGACATTCTGCTACTGCCGCCGGTGCCGGCCGCGTCGATGCCGGAAGCCGCGGCTGTAGCAGCCGACACTGATACCGGCTGTAGCAGGGACGAGCTGCTGGGGTCCTGGCGCAGGCCCGGGCGGCTGGAGGCGGCCGCGGCGTAGCTGCTGCTGCCGGTAACAAGGCGGCCACTACCGCCGCCGCCGGCGGCTGTAGCAAGTGGTGCTGCTACAGCCGCCGCCGACTGCGCGGCCCAGGCCTGCATCTGCTGCTGTTGCACCGACCGGGTGCGCTGCACGGCGGGGGTGTCATCGCGGCCTGCGACGTTGGCGGCGTGCTGCGCCGTGCGGTGCGCTGCTGTGCTGCTGCTTACGAGCGCGCCGCTGCTACTGCCCACACCCGTGCCGCCGCTGGCTGTAGCAGGCGCACCTGCCCCCAGGCGGCTCATCATCCGGCTTGAGGACGGCCCATGCGTGCTGCTGTAGCTGCGGCCGATGGGCGGGTGCGGCAGCGGCTGCTGCTGCTGCTGCTGCTGCTGCTGCCGCTTCGCGTGGGCCTGCTGCTCCTGCAGGATGGCGTACGCGGCGTGTGTGGCCGCGGCGTGGAACTGCAGGCCGTGCGGCGAGGTGGGAGAGAGCGGAGAGTTGGTGAGAGAGTCTCGCGGCTGTGGCTGCGGCTGCGGCTGCTGGAGCTGCTGGCTGCTGGGTGCAGGGTGGCTAGCAAGGCCCGTGTCTGTCACAGAGCTGCCGTAGCCGCCGGCCCATTTGAAGCGGCTGCGCTGCTGCTGCTGCTGCTGCTGCTGCTGCTGCTGCTGTTGCTGTTGCTGCTGCTGCTGCTGCTGCTGCGGCGGCGGCGGCGGCGGTGGCGCTTGGTGGGAACCCACCGTCGGCACCTGCGACAGAGAGCGCGAGTGCGGGTTGCGCCGCGGCTGCACACCGCCGCCCCCAGCACTCGGGGTCGAAGACATGCCGTTGTATGTGAGTGAGCCGCCGCCTAGCCGCGGCCAGCCGCCGCCATCCGGTGACAGCGGCCCGCCCAGCGTGCCGCCCGCGCCACTGCGTGGCGTGCTGCACTCATCCCCGCCCGGCGAACCCAATAAAACCCCGGGGTCCGTCGACAGCTCGCGACCGCCGGCGCTGCGGCCCCCGCCGCCAATCATGCCAAGCAGCGAGGCAATCAGGCCGCTGCGGCGGCCGCTCCCGCCGCCGCCGCCCACCTGCGCCGGCAGGCCGCCGGTGGCGTCCTCGGGGATGCGCAGGGCCAGCAGGTTCTTCTTGCCCCCGCCGTTACCGCTGCCGTTGCCGTTGCCGTTGCCGCCCGCGAGCGCCGCCGGGCTCGCTTCCCCGCTGCCCGCAGCCGCAGCGCCGCCGCCGCCGCCGCCGTCAGCGCCGTCAAACGCCTCCGGCGCCTCGACAATGTCCCCCAGAAAGCCAGAGCCACCCGTAGTCAGGCCGCGACGGACCGCGGCCGAAGCCAGCCGGCCGCTGGCGCGGCGGCTGCCGCCGCCGCTCTGCTGCCCTCCCGTGGACATGCCAGTGTACGACGGCAGGCGACCGCCGCCGGCAGCACCAATTGCCGCCGCCGCCGCCGCGTCCATGTCGGCCTGCAGCTCGCCGTTGTACGACAGCAGCAGGAACGAGCCCGACGCGCTGTTGAGCGTGGTCTGGCAGCCCGGCGGCGGCGGTTGGTACGGCGCCGCGCCGGCGGCGGGCCGCACGTGCGGCAGTACGGCGCTGGGGTGGGCGCGGAGGTTGGGCGCGCCCACGGGGGTCCCCATCTCGTCCCATGACACCTCGGACGTGCCGTAGATGCCGCTGTCCATGTGCCGCAGGCTGGGCCTCCCGCTGCCGCCGCCGCCGCCACTGCCGCCGCCGCCATGCACCTGATGGTGGTGGTGGTGGTGGTGGAGGTAGTGGTGCGGGCGCAGCGCGCCGCTGCGCATGGTGAAAGAGGCGGGCGAGCCGTTCAGCAGCAGGCCGCCGCCGCCGCCGCCGCCCAGCGGCGCGACCGCCTTGGGCAGGCAGCTGAAGCTGCCGGCGTGCATGCCCAGGAAGGAGCCGTGAGGCGTCACGGAGCCGGTGGCGGCGGCGGCCGCCGCCGCCGCCGCCGCCGCGTCGGCGTCGGCGCCTGCGACGCCGCCGCCGCCGGCGACGCTGTTGCCTTCCGCCAGGCCAAAGGTGGTGCTGCTCAGCCAGGTGCCGCCGCCGGCGCCGTCAAACAGCATGGACGTGCCCTCGACGCCGCAGTGCGGCGACGCCGTCGCAGCCGGCTGCTGCCGGCTGCTGCCGCTGCCAACCACCGGTGCGACGCCAGATGCCTCCAGCTCCACGTCGGTGGCGGTGGCGGGAGACAGCAGTCCAGCTGACGCTACTGACGCCGGCGGCCGGTAGCGCCCCGCCCCGGCCGTTCCCGCCTTGGGCACCGACGCAGCGTCTGTGGTCCGGCCGCCCTCGGACAGCAGTCCTCCTGGGAGCACTAGGAGTCCGGGGTCATCATTCCTGTGCCAGTCCAAGTGTGCCTGTTGCTGTTGCTGTTGATGCTGGTGCTGGTGCTGCAGGACAGCACCGCCGCCCTCAATCATTGCGTCAGCGCCGCCGTCGTGTGGGGAGCCAGAAACCAGCGCGCTGCGGCGGCGCATGGCAGCAGCCGTCAGCACATCGTGGGCCGCCGCCGGCTCCACCGCTGCGCCGAAACCGGTACCGCCGCCGCCGCCGCCGCCGCTCCTCATCGCCGCCGTCATGAGGTCCGTCAAGGTGTTCGACCGCGCAGGCGGGCGGCGGCCGTTGCTGCTGCTCCTTGCTCCCGCCGCGCCCACCTGATGCTGATGCTGCTGCTGCTGCTGCTGCGCGGCCGCCGTGGCGGAGGTGAAGGCGTCCGCGTCACGGGCGCCAGACCTGTCATCAGCAGCATCCATCACATTCACGGCCTGCACGCTGCCGACCGCCAGTGGCGGCGGCAGCGGCGGTGCTGCTGCCGCGGCCGCTGTAGCAGCCGCCGGGACTGGCGGCGCCTGCACCTGCGCCTGCGCCTGCGCCTGCGCCTGCGCCTGCGCCTGCGCCTGCGCCTGCGCCTGCGCCTGCGCCTGCGCCTGCGCCTGCGCCTGCGCCTGCGCCTGCTGCTGCTGCGCCGGCATCGGCGCCAGCAGGTTGAACGCCGCCGCGACCACCATGGCCTTGTCAGCCGCAGACGGCGGCCGCGGCGCTGCTGCTGGTGCCGCCTCCGCCTCCGCCGCCACGGCTTCAGCCGCCGCAGCCGTGGCATTGCTGCTGCTGCTGACGTTGACTGCCTTGAGCGCCGCCGCCGCGTCTGCCGCCGCGGACGCCGCCGCGGGCGGGGCGTCGGCCGCGGGCGGCGTCGTGGGCGTCGCGGGCTCGTCATCATCCACATCCACATCCATGGCGCCGCCCTCGGCGCCACTGTCGGCGGCAGGCAGCTTAGTGGCAGGATACGGCGGGCGAATGCGCCGCGGCGGAGCCGCCGCCGCCGCGGCCGCGGCGGCGGCCGCCTGCGGCTGCTGCTGCTGCGGCTGCGACTGCTGATGCTTGGCCGCGGTATCCGACCCTAGCACGTCTCTTCCGCTGCCGCCACCACCGCCGCCGCCGCCCTCGCGAGCCGCCGCCAGCGCCGCCTCCTTAGCGGCCGCCCGCGCCTCCGCCACGCGCGCCGCCTCCTGCCGCTCCGCTGCCAGCGCCGCCGCCAGCTCGGAGCCAGCAATCAGCTTGGGCACGTCCCTGCACGTACGTGTCGCAGCAGCCGCTCACACCTGCTCTCACACCCTATCTACGAGAGGACATCCACAAGGCACCAGCCGCCACCACCCGCGTCGCCCTCCAGTGCCGTACGTAACGCCCATCAGCTTGCCCCGCTGCGAACCCTACCTCTAGCCTTTCGCGCATCACCCTTTTTCTCAGACCTCTAGCCTGATGACTCGGCCGCCCCCTAGCTCCCAGCACATCAATGCATCCAGCCCGCCACGTAACGCCGTCCTTTGACCCCCCTTGACCCCGGCCCCCCCCTTACCCCCGCCCCCCACGCCCTGATCGCCCTATCCCCATCCACCTTCACAGGTAGGCACGTGCAAACACGCACGCGCCCACGCGCCCACGCGCCCACGCACCCACGCACGCGCCCACACACGCGCCCCCGCACGCACCAGAAGTAGGGCATCTGCAGCAGCTCGGCGGCGGTGGGCCGCTGCGCCGGGTCCAGCCGCAGGCACGCCGCCACCAGCTCCAGCAGCCGCGGCTCCACATCGGGCAGCCGCTGGCGCAGGTTGCGGCTGAGCGCCTGCGGCGCGCACAGGCTGCGCAGGCGCGGGTCCGCCGACATGCGCACGACCATTCGCGAGGGCAGCGGCCCGAAGCAGCGCATGATGCGCCACAGCTGGTCTGCGGTGGAGCTGCCTGTTCGCAGAAAGTCGTGCGGGCGGGTGTTTGTTGCAGCCGGTCAAACAATGCTTGAATGCGAAAGTAGCTTGTTGGCTGGCTGGCAGGGGACACCAGCATGGCGTGTTCTGCATACAGATTTTGATGATTATGCCTCCTTGTGGTGGTTCCATCCAGTGGTTGCGGATGCCGCACGAGCCAGCAGCGAACTGGCGCCTGCTGGCGCGGACGCACGCACGCACGCACCTGGAAACAGCGGCCGGCCCAGGGCACACTCGGCGATGGTGCAGCCCACGCTCCATATCTGCATGTGCATGTGTGCGTGTGTGTGTGTGTGTGTGTGTGTGTGTGTTTTGAAGGAACACACTCGGTGCTCAGCCCACAACAGACCACACAGCAACGGTCGGAGCAGCACTCACGTCGGACGCGGCTCCATAGTCATCGGACACAAGCACCTCTGCACACAACCAAACAGGCAGCAGGCAAGCAGTAATCAAGGTGGGCATAACAACATATTGCAAATGGGCTGACTCTTCCTGGCCAAGACAATAATGACCACGCAGGTGCCTGCATGAATGTTGCATCATAGGCAGGCCGGCAGGTGCGGTGCACCACCTAGCTATCATTAACGCACGCACGCACCCGGCGCGCGGTACCAGCGCGTGACGACGTAGCTGGTGCAGCGCTGCGCCTCCCGGGGTCCGCACCGCACGGCGCGCGCGAAGCCAAAGTCGCACAGCTTGGCCACACCCGCGCCGTCCACCAGGATGTTGGCGGGCTTGATGTCGCGGTGCAGGTACTGCGGCACGCACGGCGGGTGAGTGCGAGTGTGAGTGCGCAGGGAACGCCAGGGCCAGGGCCAGGGCCAGGGCCAGGGCCAGGGCCAGGGCCAGGGCCAGGGCCAGGGCCAGGGCCAGGGCCAGGGCCAGGGCCAGGGCCAGGGCCAGGGCCAGGGCCAGGGCCAGGGCCAGGGCCAGGGCCAGGGCCAGGGCCAGGGCCAGGGCCAGGGCCAGGGCCAGGGCCAGGGCCAGGGCCAGGGCCAGGGCCAGGGCCAGAACCAGGGCGGGTGAGGCAGCAGGTTGTCGTACACAGGGGCGAGTCGCATAGCAATAGGCGATTAGGCAATAGCAGGTGAGGGTTATGCGGGACCGCACAGCGGCTCAGCAGCAGGGGCAGCGGCCCCAGGGAAGAGAGCGTGCGCATGATCGGGACGTATTCAGCCGAGGCAAGCACGTGCTGTACTGCTGGGCGCTTGGTTGGATTCAGCTGGCTGCGTTGCAGCTGCATGCAACCTCCACACGCCACGTCTACAACCACCCCTGTCATCTGCCACCCAGGCAGCCAGACCGTCAGGGAGCGAGGGCCGGGCCGCTCAGTCGAGGACACAGCAGCAGCAGCAGCAGCAGCAGCAGCAGCAGCAGCAGCAGCAGCAGCAGCAGCAGCAGCAGCAGCAGCAGCAGCAGCGCTACTCACCCGCTTGCCGTGCAGGTAGGCCACCGCCTGCAGCAGCTGCCAGCTCAGCAGCTTGGTGGCGCCGCCGCCCAGCCCGCCGCCCGCGCGCTCGATCTCGGAATGCACGCTGTTGCCGGCGTAGTCAAACACCTGGCAATGTTCCGTCAAAAGAACGCACGCGTGTGTGTTGTGTGAGAGTGGACGAAGCACAGCGTAGTCAATTTCATGCGCCATGCCATGCCCGGCCCCAACCCCTTAGGGCTGCCCTGTGAACGCGTAATGCACTTGCTGGCTGTCTTACACAGGCATGCGGCATCCCTTGCCTTGCGGCGCGTGAACGCGCCCGCAGGCCCCGCCGCTGCGGCGCTACCCGGACCGCGGCTCCTCAAAAGCATCAGCCTCAAATCAACCCTCTGAGCCAGACCAGATCACTTGGAAGTAAAGCAGCTGTCCTTCTAGTTACGTACGGCAACGCACCATGTACACTCGCCCCGACTTGGACTTGAAGGCGGTGATGAGGCGCACCAGGTTCTCATGACAGACGGCCTCAAGCATCTTGGCCTCGCGTACCGCGAGGCGCATGATGTCTTTGTCCTCATGGGCCTGAGGTGGGCGGCAAGGTACCGTCGCGTTTACATGACGTGAACGGGGTGGGGGAGGGGGGTGGAGCAGCAGGCCGCTGACATTGAGGGTTTGGGAAAGGCTCGCAAGGTCGCTTAGCCGGAGGTGTGCGCAGGTGCGCGCTGCTGGCCCTGAAGCAAGACCCAAGTCGACTCACTGCTTTGAATCCTTTCACTGCTACAATGCGCCCCGTGGTCTTGTCCCTGCAGTATTATGATTGCCAGGTGAGGGGGGGGGGGGACCGTACGAGCCGTGAGCAGCAGTCGGTTAAATCAAATTGGGCATGCTGGCACGGCGATTCGAGGAATGCCACGACAATGTGTGTGAGCTGCCCCGAGGTTCGTGTCTACGTTTTGGTGGGGCTTGTGGGATAGAGCTGTGTAGGGCGTTGTGCCGTGTACTAGGATGTAGTTACACCCACAGCAAGCCCATCCCTGTCCGCCGCCATTCACCTGCACTGCCAGACCTCGCCATACGCTGCAGATGCGGGGGCACAGGTTGCGGGAGGGAAATAATAAGAGCTTAGCATGCCTGTGCAACTCACGACTGTGGGAAACTGCATGTATGCGTCAGGCAGGGCCGCAGCGGGCCCCTGCAGGCAGGGACTCCCCCCAGCTTGTACAACGTACAGGGGCCCTCACCCACCTCCTTCGCCAACAGTCCGTAAGTAGTCATAGTTCTGTGGACACGGGGCACAAATGCATATATGCAAAAAGTCAACACCCTGCCCGCTCTTTCGACAACACTCAAAACCGCGGCGCGGTAGGCTGCCCACTTCCTTTACGGCCGCTCCGCTGCCCGGGTTCGCGGTGTACTGGCAATACCGCCGCCCGTGCAAAAGGCACCCACAGCGCAGGACCTCCGTCTCCGCACTGCCCATCGTAAAATGCCAATATGCCGGCAATGCAGCCGCGAGACTCCGAGCCGTGAGGACGGCATAGCCACGATGCTGCAACATGTCGGTTGGGGAGACTGTCCAATTCTGTATCCGAATACGCATAGAACTAGCGCTTCGCGCGCGCGCAAGCCCAAAGCTGCAGGCTAACTATATGTATACACAGGAAACGGCTACCGCGCGTTGCGCCGGGGCGCTGGCGTCCATGCGGACATCAGCTGGACCCCGACGCCGTCAGTCGCAGACGTGCATCAGCTCTACTGCGCTGTGCTCATCGACGCATCAATGATACCAACGTCTTAGCAGCGCCGCTAAGCCTAGACCCCAGCTGAAAGAAACCCGACTAAGTTGTCCTACTCGGTGGTCAGCGCTTGCACCGGGCATCAATTGCTCACCTGCATGGTTCACAAGTTAAAGTGCTTGGGCATCTACAGGGTCGCCGTCGCAGCCCCCGGCCACAATTTCCAGGGCGCCGGACAGCGGCAGCCTATTGTCTAATTTAAGATGACGCACATTACGCAAAAGTGTTGAAATTACTACTTCGAAATTAAAGACAGCGGTGTAGAAAAAACGACGATGGAGTCGCAGATGGAGTCGCTGCTATGCACGGTGCAACTACGGGGGCATGTATTCTTTCACTTGGCACTACACATGTGTAGTCTGCTCAGGTATGTGTTGCAATGCTACTTACGCGTTTGCACATTCTGGGACAGAAGTTGGACAGACGCGCCTTTGTATCTGCCGCAGTGCAATGGTTCACCCAATCGAGACGCCGGACAGCGGGAGCAATAACTCGGTGCTTATTTTCTGCACGTGAGCCTTTAATAGCCGCGGTAAAGGCCGCACGGGAGCCGCGCCCATCGGCCGCAGTGCGTTTCCCGTCGTGCTGCAGAAATTCGACCATTTTCAGCCGGTAATGGCGCCCACTAGAATGGCCTGCGACTCGCCATGGCTAGCCCAGGGCAGGCCTGCCGATACTCCGTGCGGCCGCCAGCCCTGCCGCGTTCATCGCAGCCTGACGTACGTGGTTTGAACCCAGGGGTGGCACCCCTGTTTGAACCCGCAACGTAGGCTGGTCGCGGGATGCTGCGGGACGCTAGTGGGAACGGTACTTTCATCTGGGCGGCCGCGTCACACCGCGGGTGCATTGATGGTCACTGACATCACATCGGGGGCTCGGGATGTGTTCGCCTGCTGCAGCGGCAGTGCTGTGACGGCATGCGCAGGGCTTACGGACATGCTCTAAATTGCGAAACGAAAACGTTGGGCTTGGCCAGCAGCAGTCGCCTGTGATGCCCATGTACGCCATGGCCTTGGTTCCAGTGCGCAGTCAGTGCTGAACACAACAGGGAGATACATTGCTCTTGAGGTCCGGTCGCGTGTGATAAGGATGCCAGTGCCGCCGCCACACGCTGGGGCAGGCTTGGGTTTGATCAGACCTGAAAGCGGCATGAGCATTGGAGGTTAGCTGGAAACAAAGGACATCTGGCTTTGAAATGAAGACATGGGGCGGGGTAGGCCAGGAGGCTGGCAGTTGCACGCTGTTGGATGGCTGTGCACCGTGGGCTGCTGCTGCGTACGACGGCGCGTGGCCTGGCGCCTTATGACTCCCCCTGGGAGGTCCCACACCAGCTTGCCTAGGCTTGCGGAACAGCACGTTTGCACGTCAGTCTGAAGTTGCTTAAGTGTGGCTTGGGCGTTGGGCTGGCTGGCGCGGCGGCAAAACCAGCTGCCCTGGGCACCCGGCTAACGAGCGACGGGCGAACTACGGACAAGTCAGGGAAACTGGGCAAAACCATTCGCGTCTGCCTGAAAACGAGCACGACCTCCGCGTGCAAACGGAAGCGACTCGATCAAAACTGCAAGATGCATGGGGACGTGGGGTGGGGTGGGCCAGCATCGTGGGATGCTACGTTACTGGGCCATGGGGAGAAAGCCCGTCCCTAGTCCTGACAGACTGGGCACGAATGCACGCAGTACGTACTGCCTGTGCCTCCCTGACATCCGAAACCTCGGGCTGGCAGCTGCATTACCTCCTCTGAATGCGTAGGCTATAGAATGCCCGGCGGGAGCGGCCCCAGTCTGAGCGCGGGGTCCCTCCGGCAGGGTTGCGCCTGGCGCGGGCCGGGGCGAGCTGAGCATGGGCGAAACTCGCATCGTTGGTTGGCTTTGTCGGTGGGAGGTCCGAGGCGCCGCTCGTGGCCCGACTTTCCCTTCTACCTGCAATACCCCAATGCAGAGTATTACTTTCCGCGCCCTTAAGGAAACCAGCAGTTCAGGCAAACCCGGATCGGGGTGGATTTAAGAGTGGGACAACGGGCTGGCCCGCGCCTGTCCCACCTCTACCTCGCTCGCAGAGCGGCTTCATCATAAATACTAAACTTGCCCTCTTCATCTACATAGATGTTGTTTTCATAGGCTGCGACCACGACCAGCTTCAATGAGCGACTCGCTCTGCGCGCAAGGCGCTGCACGAAGCCTGCTTCTGCTCACTACTAGCTAAGCCTACGCTGGATTTAAAAGAAAGATGCAGGTGAGCGTGCGCGACGTGGTCGGGCGACAGGGGCGCAATCAACCCCAGATGCGTGCCAGGCGCTTTCTTTGTACTTCGGGGCACAGTGCTATGAAGTAGGCTTCAAGTTCCTTGGAGCGCCCGGGAGCCGATATGCAAGTTGGGAAGGCTAAAGCAATGCGACGAACGCATTCAACGCTTCTC
This sequence comes from Chlamydomonas schloesseri, assembly GCA_016834595.1. NCBI lineage: Eukaryota > Viridiplantae > Chlorophyta > Chlorophyceae > Chlamydomonadales > Chlamydomonadaceae > Chlamydomonas > Chlamydomonas schloesseri. The sequence goes on along the minus strand of JAEHOD010000065.1, from coordinate 360,120 downwards.
GGCTGAGCTCGAATGCTGCGCGGACGCCCTCAACGGATACAGCTCTAGCGTCAGCGACAGTTCGTAGTACAGCGTTGCCGTTCTCCTCTGGGACCCGTCACTGTTGGGACAACCATGTCGTTGGCGCCATTTCGGCTGGCCACTAGGCACCGCGCTGTTCCTTTCGCGTCCATGCACCTCAGGAGTGGATTGGATGTCCATACCGCTCCATATCACTGATGTAGTTGTCAGGCTGGGGAGTCGCCGCTTCGCGACCGCTGCGTGCGGCCCCGTTTGATAACGTGCCTAACAGCGCCGTGCCGCAAGCAAGTGGCAAGCGGCCTGGTACTCCCCAAACTCCATCTGAGCGCGGCTGAGCGTTCACATTTCTGCTGCATGGACTGAATGTTGACTTGCTGACGCTTGCGGCCCAACACGCGCTACGACCCTTGGGGCCACTCTAGCATTACCGTATCAGCAGCCGCCATACATGCCGCCGTGCGCGCCAACAGGAAGCCTTGACACAACATGCCACACCAATTGCCCTTGCCATGCTGCCCACATATTGCAGGACTACGATTACCTGTCAACCATTGGCGAAGGAGGTGAGTACGGTATGACGTGTACCCTGCTGTACCGCCTGGCATCTGTCCTCGAATGCTTGATAATATTGTTGTGTGCACTTGCCAATGCCCGCAGCGTACGGCGAGGTGTGGCAATGCAGGTAAGCGGTGTAGGTCTGTGGAGGTACAGGCATGCCGGCCAAAAAACTTACTTTGCACAATCACCGTACTGTCCGTGGCTTTGTATCTGCACAATTCAAACAACACGCACGGCGTCCGCAGGGAGAAGGCTACTGGGCGCCTTGTCGCGGTAAAGGGCTTCAAAGCGGTGAGTCGAGAGAGCTAAGCGAGCAAGCAAGAAACGGTGTAGCGACCAGAACGAAGGGTAGCACTACTTCAGCGACCTTGCGGCTTCACGCGGGCTGCTGGGCGGGCTGCTTTTCCCGCCGGGGCCCCGCCGCACGTGTTTGAGATCCGGCGGTATGCATGGGTTGGGCGCGGCTCAGTAGTCCGGCTGCTGAGCCGTGCAGCCCAGGTAGCTAGCCGGCCGCATCGCATTGCCTTCCCCCCGTCATTGCCGCATCGCATTGCCTTCCCCCCTGTCAACTTGAATGCATGGAACCCCCCCCCCCAACTCCGCATCCATCCCCTGGATCCTCCTTCGCCGACTGCTGGGCGGCGGGGGCCTGCGCCTTGCCGCGTGCACTCGGGCCTGCCGCACGTGAGCTACTTTCAGACCGAATCACCGTATCCCTCCCTCTCGCCGCACCACCTCAGGCCCATGAGGACAAAGACATCATGCGCCTCGCGGTGCGAGAGGCCAAAGTCCTTCAATCGGTGTCGCATGAGAACCTGGTGCGCCTCATCACCGCCTTCAGGTCCAAGACGGGGCGAGTGTACATGGTGCGTTGCCGGAAGTAGCTAGAAGGACAGCTGCTCCGCATAGTACGCAGTCAAGCGAAGGTGGCATTTCCAGCGGTGGCGGGGCGGTGGCGCGCGGGTAACGGCGGCGGCGGCGGCGCCAGCCGCATCATTCGTATGCCCTCACCTCGGATACCCGTGACCCCAGTAGTGCGGGAAACCGCAACCATAAACCCGCGTTGCCGAATGCACCGGCCTTCCCTCCTTTCTTCGTTCGCAGGTGTTTGAGTATGCGGGTAGCAGTGTGCATGACGAGCTGGACCGACAGCCCACCGGCCTGGGCGGCGGCGCCACCAAGCTGCTGAGCTGGCAGCTGCTGCAGGCGGTGGCCTACCTGCACGGCAACAAGGTAGGTGCGCATGCAAGCAGCCGGGCGTAGGTATACGATACAGGTAGCTCCGTGCCAGCATCTATGTATCACGCCCATGGGAGGGGGGCGTGCAGCTCGGGCGGCGGCACGCCCCCACCGGCCTGCATGGGGACCGGCCAAAACGTGTTCGGACCCCGCGGCTCGCGACAGCTCTTGCAATTACGTATGTTTTGGGAATCACAGGCTCGCAGCTCGTAACTTTCTGGGGACCAATTTGCATGCCCGGTTCTGGGTTGCGGCAGGCCCCCTGCCTAAGAAGCTGGCACGGCGCCCAGGACGTACGTGTTTTGATGCTGTAGATGGCGAAGTCGGACAGTCACGCGTCCAGAGGGGCCCTGGGCTAGCAGGAGCCAGCGAAACAGGCTGAGACAGCTGGGCATTCTGGCTCCCTCGGGCTCGCTGAGCCCTTTAAGGAGCCGCCAGCCGCGACACAAGAACCTAAAACGCAGTTAGAGCCACACGGACGGGCAAACGCGGCCTTAAGAGGCCTCCTCCCCTCCCCTAATCACGCCATGTACATACGTGCACGCAACACTTTGGAGTGCGTGCCTCCCTGCCGACCTACCCCTGCTGGTCGGTAGTCCGTCCCTCGCATGCATGCCCGCATGCCCCGCCCCTGCCTTGCCTTGCCCTACCACATCTATCCTTACACGCGAGTGACGCGACTTGCCCGCCGAGTGTGCCCTACGCGCTCACACTCGCACTCGCCCGCCGTACGTGCCGCAGTACCTGCACCGCGACATCAAGCCCGCCAACATCCTGGTGGACGGCGCGGGGGTGGCCAAGCTGTGCGACTTTGGCTTTGCGCGCGCCGTGCGGTGCGGCCCCCGGGAGGCACAGCGCTGCACCAGCTACGTCGTCACGCGCTGGTACCGCGCGCCGGGTGCGTGCGTGCGTGCGCTACTGGGTGTCGTTTCTCACCTGCCTGCCCTTGATGCGACATTCATGCAGCAGGCACCTGCGTGGTCATTATTGTCTTGGCCAGGAAGAGTCAGCCCATGTGAAGCATGTTATTATGCCCGCCTTGATTACTGCTTGCCTGCTGCTGCCTGTTTGGTTGTGTGCAGAGGTGCTTGTGTCCGACGAGTATGGAGCCGCCGCGGATGTGAGTATCCACAAATATGCATCGTGCATGGTAGCACACAAGCAAGGGATACTGCATGCATCGTCACCTGCTGCATGCCACGCAATTATGCGTGCTTGCAGCGCGCCCGGGTTTTCCGCGCTCCCGCCCGCACACACCTGAAATTTACCGCATCCAACGCACCATCCAACCCGGACCGGCCCTCCCCAGATCTGGAGTGTGGGCTGCACCATTGCAGAGATTGCGACCGGCAGGGCTCTGTTTCCAGGTGCGCGCATTTGGGTGTGTCTGCTGTACCTGGTCTGCCTACTTGCTTGCCCGTGAGGCCGTTTTCCTTGATTGCGTGCGTGTATGTCTCGCGTGTGGCCAAGCGCCTTCATTGGTTGCTGGAACCCTGCTTACTGCTTTGCTTGCAACCACTGTCTATTACCGTTATCCAGCTACGCTATGCGGCGCGATGTGGTGTGCGGCCATGCCAATCGTGCATCGCCTGGACCTGGACACACACACATGCAACCCCCCCCCACCATCACCAAGACCGCTGCACCAACCAACCCCCCCCCACACCCACCCACCCACAGGCAATTCCACGACGGACCAGCTGTGGCGCATCATGCGCTGCCTGGGCCCGCTGACGCCGGCGCACACCAAGCGCCTGCTGTCCGACCCGCGACTGCGCGGCGCCACCATCCCGCCGCTGCACAAGGACCTGCGCCAGCGGCTGCCCGATGTGGAGCCGCGGCTGCTGGAGCTGGTGGCGGCGTGCCTGCGGCTGGACCCGGCGCAGCGGCCCACCGCCGCCGAGCTGCTGCAGATGCCCTACTTCTGGTGCGTGCGGGGGCGCGTGGGCGCGTGGGCGCGTGCGTGTTTACACGTGCCTACCTGTGAAGGTGGATGGGAGCACGGCGTGGGGCCACGGCGTGGGGGGCAATTGAAGTGGGCGTGTGGCTGCGGGCGTGTGGCTAGGGATACGCTGGATCCTCCTCACCGCGTCGGCTCCCTTAATCCACGCCATGACTTACGGAAAGGCGTATACATTTATTTATTTATTTATTGATACGCTGGATGGGGCGGCGTGGACATGAGTGGGTGCCATGCATGGCATGGGTATGGGCAAGCAGGTGGCAGGCGTGGCGTGGCGTGGGGCAAGTGCCGTACGTGCGTGGAGGGCCAAGGCGGCGTGGAGAGGCAGCGGAAAGCCGTAGGGCGAAAGGCCTGCTGAAGGAGCTGCATGCCGTAACTGAAACGAGTTAATGCGCAACTGATGAACGAAGGCGATGGGGGCGCGGCTCCCACATGAAGTAGAGGACTGGACATCGCATTTGTTGTATCGACCGGCCGCTGCTGTGCTGCATGAATGGGCGTGCTTGAATATTGCCTCAATTTTAAATCGCATGTGCGCATGTGATGCAGGGACGTTCCGCAACTGCTGGCAGGCACGGAGGTCGAGGCCGCGCTGGCCGCCGGCAAGCGAGCCGCCGCGGCCACCACCGCCGCCATTGCAAAGGCGGCAGGCAAGGCGGTGGCGTCTTCACCTCAGCAGCCGCCGCCGCAGCAGCAGCAGCCGTCGCCTGTGGCGCAGCAGCAGCCGCCGACCAAGCGTCAGACATTGCCGGCACCGCCGGCGGCGGCGGCCGCTGTCCCGCCGGCGGTAGCTGCCGCTGCTGCGGGCGACAAAGGTAGCGATGACGATGACGAAGGCGAAGGGCCGCGGCTGGAAGGCGAAGGGCCGCGGCTGGGCCCCGCGCCCCCCAGCAAACCTCTTAACGCTGAAACAGTGGCGGAGCTTGCCGCAACCAATAAGCACCTGAAGCAGCCATCAAAGGAGCAGTGGGCACAGCCACAGCCGCAGCCCCACGAAGAGCTGCAGCAGCAGGCAAGCACCCCTGCCTGCGCCCCATCCGCTTCAGCAAGTGTTGCACCGGAGATGGCCGTTGCGCCTTGCGCCGCCTCCGGTGTGAAGGGGGCTCTGGAGGCGCCGGGCCGGCTGCTCGCTGCCCCTGCTCCTGCTGCGCGTGCTGCGCCTGCAGGCGCGGCTGCATCAGAGCTACTGCCGCAACTACAGCCACAGCCGCCGAAGCCACCATACACGCCAAGCCCAGCGGAGCCAGCGGCCACAGCGGGAACGCCCCCTTCCCAGCAGCTGGACCGCCGGCCGCTCCCCCAGCAGCAGGGGGCCTCAACCACCGCCCCTGGCTCATTGGCTACGCCGCGTGCGGCGAATGGCACGGTGGTCGCAGCCGCCGTGGCGGCAGCGCCGTCTTCCTTCGATGGCGCCGCCGCTCCCACTTCCGTGGCCGCCTACGCCAGCGCCAGCGTAAGCACGGGCGGCGGAAGTGCCAGCCGCAATGCACACGCGCGTATCCTCCACGGCGGCAGCGGCAGAGCCGCTTCATCGTCAACCTCCTTCGTCGCCGGCGGCGCCGTGTGGGCGGTTGCGGACAGCGTCCGCGCCGCCGCTGCGGCGCTCAGCCGTGGCAGCGGCGGCAGCTCTGCTGCCGGCAGCTCCCGTCTGCTCGGCGCCGGCGGCAACAACAGCAGCAGCAGCGTCGGCGCCAATGCTACTCATGTGCGGCCTGCCTCCATCAACAACTTTGCCAGCGTCGTCGGCCTGGAGCTGCCGGCGGCTGCCGTCATGATGATGCAAACCTCTGGGCCGCTCTCGCCCGCACGGAACGGCGGCGGAGGCAGCAGCAGCCGCGGCGGCGGCTGCGGCGGTGGCGGCGGCGGCAGCCGCACCAACTTGGGTGGCGGCAGCCTCATCGACCCCGTCTCGGCCACCAACTTGTCAACAAGCATGTTTGGTGACAGCGCCTGGTTTGTGCGGGGCAGCTCCGGCTGCGTCACCAGCACCGCCGGCGGTGGCAACAGCACCGGCGGCGGGACCCACTCCGCCCGCCTGTACCAGATGTATCGCTACGGCAGCTGCAGCAACGCAGGTACGGAGGTGTGGGAGGAGGCGGTGACACCCATCGGCGCTCCATCGCTGCACTGCCAGCCCGGCATTGTACTGCCGCACATACGGCCGGCGGCGGACGTACAGCAGGGCGCGGCGCCGTACGGCCCGTGGGCCAGCGGCTTCGACAGTGGCGTGCTGCCGCAACTGTACGGCGGTTGTGGTGGTGGCGGTGGTGGTGATGGCGGCTCCAGCCACCGCGGTGGCTCTGGCTGGCATGTCAGCGGTGGTGTATTCAGCGGCGGCGGCGTCTTCAGCGGCATCCACGGCGGTTCTGACCAGGCGCTGACCACGCTGGCTCTGCGCCACGCCGCCACTGGTGGCCTGAGCAGCAGTAATAATGGCGGGGGCGCCGACAGGCTGCTGCGCTCGCACACCGATGCCACTCTATCGGCTGCTGCGGGCATGGGTATTTATGCGGTGGATGAGGAGGATGACGACGATGAGGAGGATGGTCTGGGCCTGACCGGCTTGTTCGCCACCCTGGGGCCACGGGCAGCCACCGCTATGGGCACCCGTGGCGGAGGCGTCGGAGGCGTCAACGGCGGCGGCACCGATTCCGCGATCGCCCGCCGCCGTGGAGGTGACAAGCAGCAGGTTGGAGCCAGCAACCGTAGCAACGGTACAAATGGAGGAGTAGGTAGCAAGTTGGCTTCAGCTTTCCGCAGCACCGCGGCGAAGCTGGCGAGCCTGCTGGGCGGCGGCGGCGGCGGCGGCAGCAAAAGCAATTCCGGTCAGGTGCCTGCGGTTGCGGCACAGCAGCAGCAGCAGCAGCAGCAGGCGCCAGCGGGCGAGCAGGCGCTGCTGGGTCCGCCGCAGGTGCTGCTGCTGCCGCCCATGCAGCAGCAGCTGGCCCAGCAGCAGCAGGCTGCTGCTGGCGGGGCCCTGCTGGGCCGCCTGAGCCGTGCCAGCAGCAGCGGAGCCGCGCTCGCCCGGACAAGCTCTGGCGCAGCCGCCAGCGGCAGCAGCAGCAGCCTGCATCAGCAGCAGCCGGCGGGCCTCAACCCCACCAGCTTCAGCAGGGCTCACATGGTGGGCAACAGCAGCTGCGCTGCTGGCGGCGGCCTGCGCAAGAGCATGTCGCAGTCAGACCTGCCGGAACTACTGCAGCGCAAGCATCTGCAGATGAGCATGGCTACGGCGGCCGCGGCACCGTCGGCGATGGATGGCGGCGGCTCCAGTGGCGTTAGCGGCGGCGGGCGCGCCGCCGCCGCCACCGGCAGAAGCGGCACCGGCAGCCGACCCACGTCCACCAGCAACCTTCAACTGATGACGGAGCCGCTGTCCGTCCCTTCTCCCAACGTCAGTAGTCCCGGTGCGGCTGCCACCGCCGCAGCCGCCATGTTGCAGCAGCAGGTGGCGCTGCTGGGGGCCCCGCTCTCCTCCTCCACTCCTCGCCTGCGGCCCTCGCGCTTCTGCAGCCAGGCCCAGCACAGCTTTGCCCTGCTGACCTCCACGGCCGACGAGGCGACGCTGCTGCATGCGGCTACGGGCAGCGCCTCAGGTGGCGCTGCGGCGGCGGCCGCTGCAGTTGGCGCAGGCGGCAGCGGCAGCGGTGGCGGCGGCGGCAGCGGTGGCGGTGGCGGTGGCGGCAGCGGTGGCGGTGGCGGCGCGGTCAACCGCCGCCTGCTGGACCGGATGCAATCCGAGAAGTCGCGTCGCAGCCTGCTGCTGGCAGTGGCCGCCAGCGGCGCCGCCGCCGCGGCCACGGCCGATGCGGCGGCCGCCGTCATGGCTGCTCAGCAGGCCGTGAGCCTGCATGGTGACAGCACCGATGGTGGTGGCACTACTACTGGTGGCATGAACGCAATGCCATCAAGTCCCACGGCACTGGCGGCGCTTGCTGCGGCTGCCGCCGGCCGCGCCCGCAGCCGCAGCCGCTGCCGCGTGCGGCCCATACCTTCAAGCAGCAGCGGGGCCCTCAGCGCCAGTGGCGGGGAGGGCGCTGCATCGACCCCCATCGGCGCCGTCGACACCGCCGCGCTTAGCAGCGGCGGCGGCGACGGTGTGGGACTGTCACTGGCGGCGGCGCTGCTGCTGGGGAATGGCGGCGGCGGCAGCTGCTCAAACCGCTACACGCCCATCAGCGTCGCCTCCATGGCACGTTCGAACACCGCCACCAGCGCCAGCGGCGGTCTTGGCGGCGGCGGCGGCCAGTCCAGGACAGGCGTTGTCCCCAGCAGCCACGCAGCCGCCGTCTCACCCGTCCACCGTGCCAACACGGTTGGTGGTGGGACGTGGGCGCCGGCGGCGGAGCCGCTGCAGCTGCCGGCGGGCGCGGCTGCTGTGGGTGGCACGCTGCTGTCGGGTACAGAGGACGCTTCGGTGGTCAGCGGCGGCAAGGTTGTGGCACTGGTGCGGCCTGGCGGCGGCAGCAGCTACAGCAGCAGCGGTGCGAGCGGTGGCACTGCCGACTGCGCCGACAAGGCATCTGCTGCTGCTGCTACCCCGATGGCCCGAACGGTGATGGCCGGGGCCGTGGCGGCGTCGTCCGCGGCGGCTGCTAGCGCTGGTGGTGCCGGCGGCGGCGCAAGCGTACTAGCGGAGGGCAGGGCCGCTGCCGCCATTGCTGACGTCAGCGTCAAGGCCTCGCCGGTAGCAGCTGCTGGCGCTGATGAGGAAAGGCCGCCAGAGCCGTTGCAGGCGGCGGCGGCGGCGGGCAGCAGGCTACCGCCGCCAGTCTACGGCGGGGCTCCAGCAGGGGCGTCAAACGGCGGCAAGAGCCTGAAGAAGAAGAAGTCGAAGCCATTTGGGGGCCTAGTGAAGGCGCTGCGCCGCGCAATGGACAAACTGTCCAACTGACATGAAACAATAAGCAAGGAAAACTCCCGCCGATGCATGTATACCAGACAAGGGATCGAGAGACGATCCATTGCTGGAGTGGTTTGTGGGTACAGCAGCAATGACAGAGACACGTTGTGGCCTGCAAAGGGGAATTCCCAATGCAAGCACGGTGCGTGCGACAATGCTCACGCGACACAGCTGCTGAAGCAAAAGCCCAATCACAAGTTACCAACTATGCGACCTGCTGGCAATGTGTTGCGAGGAGTGAGTGTGAGCTAATGAAGAGACAAGCAAGATGGCACAACTGCTTAGGCCAACGCACGGAAGCACTGCACGTCACAGGCGTCATGTCCGAATTCGACGGTTATGTGTGAGGATGTGAAGACGGTGTCACATGCTATCGTAGCAACAAGATGAGAGCCGGTGGAACGGACGACCACGTTCGGGCTGCGATTGGGTGGACAGCGGGGGCGGCGGTATTGAGCATGGAGTATCAGCACGGGGTGCGAGCACTGCGAGCACGCGGTACGGAACGCAAGCAAGTAAGTAAGGCCACCTGCAGACGGGCGAGCGAGTCAACTGCTTAGTGTGGGTCACTGCTATCCATCTATAAAAGGTCCAGAAGTCAATACACACGAAGGCCTGAATACAATCGATTCTGGAGGTGTTGCTTTGGAGCAAGTCAGGGCGTGATTTACGAAGTCGAGGCGCGACATGATTGCTGGATGGGAGCTTAGGGAGCTCACCTGGATGTACGTATGCCCGGCTGCTGTATACATGTTGGCATGTGCATCCTTACTTCCAGCAGCAGGTCTTATTACCCATGAGCGCGGCCGTGCGTGTGCTGCATGTGGCAGACAGGCATGCACGGCCAGGCTGCCCTTCCCTATGCCAAAACCATTCCGTCCTGTGTGTATTAGTAGTATTAGCAGGGGTGGGACCGTACGGCGGCCTTGCTGTCACTTCCGTGCTTTACGAGCCTGAAGTTAAATCAAGGCTTGTGATCTGCGCGCTAAATCAACTGAAAGGGTAAATACATAAATCGAAATAGAATTCGGCACATGAGGACACAGGTCGTGATTTTGTTTGAGGGAAAGTGGCATTTGCTGGGCCGTAGTCGTTTTGTGTGTTTTCGTTCCATCAGTGCGCACCAGACGATAGTCGGGACGCGGCGGCGGTCCGGAGGAATCTTTCTTGCTCTTTTCAATGCCCGAACAAGGCTTGTGAGCTGAGTGCTAGTACTGACGAGGGCGGTGTCACTGCATGCGTGGTTGGATTTGAAGCGACATGCGCAGCAGTTTGATTGGTTGAGGGTTTAGGGGCGGGGCCGGCTGGCCGCGCCCTGCTGCCTGTCCCCATTGACAGGCCGGGGCTGCCTTCCTTCTTCCAGCCTGGTTTATATTGCTGATGGCTGCACGATATCATACTACAAGTACGTAGTTGGGTCAAGCCTCCGCAGCTGCGTTTATGGTGCAGGCGAGCCCACGCACGGGGCCCGTGTGCGTGAGAGCCGAGGTCGCATCCCTGCACTGTCCTTGCCGAGTTAACTGATTGCGCACTGCTGCTGCGGACAGTGGAAGCTGCGGGATGCGTTTGTTAGAGCGAGAGCGCTAAAACACGCGTGCGTATGAATGGAGTGCAATGGTCGCAGCGTGCGTACAATAATTGAACGCACGCCTGCAGCGGCACGCCTGCGGGGGAAACTTGTGCTGCGAGCGTGGATACTGCGCCGTGATTGCTTGATTGGTACTGCAGATAGAATAGCGGGCACCCCGTATCAGATTTTGATGTGGCGGTGGGCGGTGGGCGCTCATCACCAAGAGGATCCGTCCGGTGACCCGGCAACCTAACCCTCATGCGTGAAGGCACGTGGGCGCATACATGCTATTCTGAGCGCTCTGTGCCCTCCACGCACGTCTGCTGGGTGACTAGCGCGCTCAATAGGGTTGCTGCAGTGCAGGCTTGAGATTCGCACTGCGGCTGCATTTGTGATGGGAGTTGGCTGGAATGAGAGTGAAACGCTCCAAACCATGCTTGATGATACATATTTTTTGCACAAGCACCGGCATTTAGGGCATCTTCATTTGCCATCAGCGGTGGCACACAAGGCCACAAGCTTCGGGGAGGACGAGCACTGCTGATTGCTCAGCCGTGCTGAGCAGTGGGGCGCAGTGTGCAGGAGGATTGCATCCCATCATGCACGTTTACAGTCGTTGGGTGGCACTTCGTGGCCAGACGCACGGTAGCAACCCTGACTTGCTGAGTTGCTGGCCATCTATTGCTGTTCGGTATTAAAAGGGTGGGAGCGCATCCAATCATCGGTATAAGCATGGGCTGGGAAGGGGTCGCGGGATCGGCTGGTGCGGCTGGGTTTGAGCGCACCAGCGTCCTCAATCTCACAATAATGATGCCCGCAGAATAAAGCCCTGTACCTGCCGATCCAGGCAAGATTCCAGGGCCCCTCCTGCATCTGGACGGAGGCGTGTTGTTACTGTATATGATCTGGTTACCTGCGGAAGGAGGGTCCTGGCACGCAAGGCATACCTGATATGGGTTTGTGGGTGTGGTGGCCAAGAGGCGCCCGGGCTCTGTGATCCGCCAGATGCCGCAAAATCCCGAGACATGGCGCTCCGTCATATGCAGAGATGCATCTTGGCCACGCGTGGTAGGCGTGGGTTACATTGTAGGCGTGGCATTGCAAGGAGGACTCAGGTCTTCGTGGGCGAGGTGTGCAAGTAGCATGCGGCGACAGAAGCTGTGAAGAGGGGTCGGTGGCTCGGTGCAGGGGCGCGAAGAGGCAAAACACGGTGACATCTACACCATCGGGCGACCGTCAGGAAGTACATTATTGGTTAGCGTATGTGATAATATTGTAGTCTTCTTAAGATATCGTAGTGCTCACAACATTAGCACGGCTGTTTGCAAAGGAGCGAAAATTTGTATATGTAAAACCCCGGCCGACAGCTGCCGCAGGGAACACCATAAACGGGATTCTGATGATGCTGTGATCTTTTCATATGAAGCCATGGCCCGATACGCCCGCTCAACGGTACTGGAGAGCTTGCCTTTCGTCGTTGACACCTGGACGCCGAGAAGCAGCGCCTCGGGCAAGCCGCATTTCCTCACACATGCACACAAGGTTCCACAAGCTTGAGATGGCCCGGAATAGGCGACGATGCCTCATCGCGTAGCAAGTGATGTGATACGACTCGCGAGGGCATGCGCCCGTGGCATGCGCCCCCAAACAACGCTTGTGCCCCACGATATGATGGCTTGCCATCTAGCAGCGCCGCTAACATAGACTTCAACTCTATGCCTCAGGACCACACCGACGGCATCGAGGACACGTCGGACTTGGACGTCTACTGCACTGGCCTCACGCGCCAGCTCCTCCTCCTGCGCTGCCCGGCTGCGCAGCAAGCGGGGCCCCACAATGGAGGACAGGGAAACCGGTTCCACACGCTGGAGCTCGGAGTCCCGATCCAGGTGCGCAGCGAGGGAAGTAGCCCTGTTGTGCCTGTGTGCCGCGCCTGACCTGCGGAATGGTCCTTGCTCCCGTGCAAAGCCCCCTTCTGCACCCCAACCCACATGGCGTCAAGCTGCATTCATCGCATGCGAACGAAACACAGGTTTCGTATGGCGGCACTGCCTTTACAGTCACGGCCCTGGACGCCAACCATTGCCCTGGAAGCGCCATGTTTCTGTTCCAAGGACCCTTTGGCAACATCCTACACACCGGGGACTGCAGGTCAGGGGCTCTGGGGACACGATGCTCTGTTTGTTTTCGCGCGCGGGCGCAACAGCATGGTCGTATGGTACCTATATGATATGGTCCCTTTCTGACCTGGCCTTTGCCAACAGGTTCACGGAGGAGGTGGTGAGGTCGGTGCGAGGGGCCCTGGGGCGCAGCCCGCAGCACGGCTGGGGTGAGGAAGGAGGCACCGGACATGCGGCAGGCAGCGCAACCGCAGGCCCATCAGAAGCAGCGCCGGGTGGCGATGGTGATGGTGATGGCTGCGACGAGGCCGGGAGTGGAGGCGGGGAGCGGTTGGACCTGATTTACGTGGACTGCACGTTTGCGGACCTGCCGCTGGTGAGTAGGTGCGTGTGGCGGTCGTGCTGGTGCTGGTGCTGGTGCTGGTGGATTCCTGGGGGGCCCGATGTGTCCGGCAACTCTCCCGGGCGTGGTGGCGAGCCGCCTAATCTCGTCGGCACACCCTGGCAGCCTGACTGCTGCTGGCACCCGCCCGCCTCTTCACTTCTGCAGGACTTCCCGACACGCGAGGAGGCTGTGCGTCAGGCGGAGCAGCTCGTCCGCAGCTGGGCTGCCAACACCGCGGCCGGGCCTGCCGCCAGCAGGCCGCCGCGTGTGTACCTGGCCGCTGACATGCTGGGGCAGGAGCCGCTGCTAACGCTGGCGGGGTCGCTTGGTGGTCAGCCGGTGTATGTGCCGCCGCCGGAGCGGCACCGGGAGGTGAGTGCTGCATGAGCCCAGACAAAAGGGGCGGTCGGGGGCCGGCTGGTAGGTCGCTGCTTGACTGCGCAGCGCGCCTCTCTCTCTCTCTCTCTCTCTCTCTCTCTCTCTCTCTCTCTCTCTCTCTCTCTCTCTCTCTCTCTCTCTCTCTCTCTCTCTCTCTCTCTCTGTGCATGTCTTGTGTGCCACGGCGTGCCGGCCCCACGGCCCTGTAATGCAATGCACGGCACTGCGCACACGTGGACAGTACGGCTTCGACAACGCTGACGTACTACGGGAGCGCCGCGACGCGCTGGCGGCCCTGCAGCACCACCCCGACCTGGCGGGCCGCCTGGCCCTGTCCGACGACCCTGCCTGCCGCTTCCACCTGTGCGGCGTGCGCGACTTCGCGCAGCGCGGCACCGGCGGTAGGGCCGGCCGCGCCGACAGCGGCGGCGGCCGCGGGGCCGGCGGCAGCCTGTGCAGGACTGGCAGCGGTGCTGGGCTCGCGGCGGGGGCGATGCTTGCGCCGACTGCCAGGCTGAGCAGCAGCCTTGGAGAGGCAGGGGCGCCGGGCGCCGCGCTGCCTGACCCAGATGGAGGCGCGGCCGCGGCGTCGGCGGCGGTGGCAGCGCCAGCAGGAAGGGGAGACGGAGCGGCGGGTGGCCCGGGCCCCTGCCTGTACGTACGGGCGTCTGTCCAGGTGTTCGCGCAGCAGGTCCGGGCCCAGTACAGGCAAGTGCAGCCCAGGCGCCTGGTGGCCACGTGCCCTATTGCCATCGGCCACCGTGGGGCATCCTGCACCTCTAGCAGCACGGCATGTGTCACGAGGGGCACGAGGGGGTAACGTTTAACATTCATCGCTCCCTCACGTGCTCAACCGCAGGCAGGACCAGCTGCTCGCCGTCCGCGCGGCACACCCCCCGCCCACAGCCGCGATGCAGGTAGGCGCTGAATTCATTGGGCCGGGACAGCGCTGCAAACCCTTGCGTCGCACCGCACTACCTTCTACCGCAGCCCTATGGTATCAGCAACAATCAGCAACGGCTTAGCCAGTTGCCGCCCTGCGCTTCCCGCACCGCCTCTCCCCTCCTCTCATGGTCAGCCGGCTCCACCCGCCCCCCTCCCTCTCCCTGTCCCTCCCTCTCCCTGTCCCTCCCTCTCCCTGTCCCTCCCTCTCCCTGCCCTCTCCCTCACCCTGCCAGGAGCGGGCGGTGCACTACGTGCTGTTCAGCCAGCACAGCAGCCGCGGCGAGCTGGTGGCAGCGCTGGAGGCGCTGCGGCCGCGCGCGGCGTGCCCCATCAACCAGGAGCAGGTAGGTCCGCATGCCAGGAGCCGTCGGTGCGCACGGGCCTTGGCCTTACGGTGTGCTTGGCGTCTTGGGTAAGGTAGCGGCCCGGTTGACCGGCGTTTGCCTGGTATAAATAGCGAGTTCATTGCCCATGAGCGTTTCTTGGATTGTAGAGCATGCCTACTTGTGCGCCCCACAACAAACACAGGTCATGTCGGCGGTGGTGGCTGAGCGCGCCGGGACTGAGCGGCTGGCGGATGTGGAAGCAGACATCAAGTTGCGGCTGGCCTGGGCTGAAGCGGAGGCGCCGGCAGCTGAAGCGGCAGCGGTGCCGGCAACTGGCGCGGGGCCTCCGAGACGTGCCGCGCGGAGGGCGGTGGTGGACCCTGACAGCTGGGACTGGGATGAGGACGAGGAGGAAGAGGAAACGGGGGAAGAGGAGCACGCTGGCGGGGGCGACGGGCAGGTGCTACAGCAGCCGCGGGCAGAGCAGGCGCAGGGGCAAGGCGCGCAGCAGCTGCTGCCACGCCCACAGCCTGCGCCAGCCCAGGCCACCCGCACCGGTGCCATGGTTGTGGACGCGGTGGCAACGGTGACGTATGAAGGCAGCAGCGCCGCCGCCGGGCCGCATGGACTCGCCCCAGCAGGCGGTGGCCAGGCGCTGGCGAAGCCCCCGCCGCTGCTGCCGCCCGCGCCTCATGCTGGGGCCTTAGGGGGTGTGAGTGATGGCGGAGGCCTTCGGGATCCAAGCGCCCTGGAGCGCCGCTGCCAGCTGCTGCTGCGGCTGGGCTTTCCAATTCGCTTGGACGGCAGGTCTAGCAGCGCGGTGGGAGGCAGTGGCAGTGCCAGTGGCCCAGGCGGCGGTGGTAGCGTGTCGGTGATTGCAGCAGCATACGCTGATGCGCTGCGGGCTGCCATTGCGTCGGCCGAAGTGGGGGCGGATGAGGCGCGGCGGCAGCAGCAGCGGGAGGAGATGGGCTGGCAAGCCGCTTGCAGTGGCGGCAGCGGCGACGGCGGTGCTTCCACTGTCGGCGGCGGCGGTGGTGGCGGCGGCACGTGGCGGCGCTGTGCTACCCTGACATGCATGTCCTCTGCGGCCACTGCCCGCCTCAGGGCTCAGGGCTGCCACTGCTGCTGCGGCGACATGACCAGGGCGCCCGCGCCCCAGCAGGTCGTTCTAGCGGCGCAGCAGGCGACGCGCAACCCGCCACCGCGGGTGGCCACGCTCAGCGGCCTGCTGCGTCTGGCGCACGGGGCGCCTGCCGGGAGCGGCCGGGCAGCAGCAGCAGCAGCAGCAGCGGCCACTGCTGCTGCTGGAGGGACCGCTGCTGGTGAGCAAGGAGACAACCGGGCCACACCGGGAACCGGGGCTGGATCGGGGTCCGGCGCGCACAGCAGCTGCCGCGCGCCTATCCAGGAGCCACCAGACGACCAGCCGAAGGCCACGGCAGCGGTGCCGGTGGCGGTCCTACGCTCACCGCTGCGGCAGATCCAGCAGCCGCCAAGCTCTCCTGCTGCTGACGGGCCGAAGCCGAAGCCACAGCAAGGGCACACGCAGCAGCCCACGCCGGCCGCAATCGACGCTACGGCAGCCACCGGCACCCCGCCGCGTCACAGCCGCCACAACACTGGCCCGCTCAGCACGGCGGCAGCGCCCCAGGCGAGCTGCCTGCTGGCGCTCATTATGGGCAGCCCCGCTTCCCCGCGGCCCCAGCCCCCGCCGCGCTCGCCTCAGCACCAGCATGGAACGACACCCCCGCACGGCTCGCGAGGTCGTAGCCTTGTGGCGCCTAGCCCCCGGCACCCCTGCAGTGCCGGGCGCTTGACACCGCCGCAGCCGCAGCCGCAGTCGCGCGCAAACCCCCGCGGCCTGTCAGCTTCGGCGGGGTCCAGCGGCGGTGGTGGGAGCGGCGGGGAGGCTGGTGGGCAGCGGGCACGCCGCACGCGGCTGTCAGGATCCATTGGGCTCTTCACCAACACCACCCCTGACAGCCCCCAGCCTGGCAGTGAGGGTCAGCACCCTTGGCGCCAGTCGCCGGCGACCCTGCCGCTGCAGGGCATCTGCTCGCCGGGCCCGCAGCATCACGCATTACCAGAGCCGTCGGCATGCGGATCAGAGCGAGGTGATGCGGGACGCCGCGTGGCCGATTTGCCGGGCGCGCCGGCCGCTGCAGCGGACAAACAGGGTCAAGCGACGCCGCGGCCCGTGGAGGGGTTGGCGCCGGTCGCCGGCAAGCGCGCCGTCCCATCGCCGCCGCGAAGGGGCCAGGAGCAGGAACAGGGGCACAGCAGCATCCGGAGCCGCAAGCGACCACGGCTTGCGCCGTACGTTTCACAGAGCGGGGGCACCGTCACGGGTGCTGCGGCGACCGCGGCCGTGGCCGTGGCCGCAGCCACGTATGTGGCTCCCTCAAAATCTTGCTACCTTTCGGCCCTGCTGGCCAGCAGCAGTGACGAGGACGAGTAGTAGCGGTGTGGCCCGAGCTCCTTTGGTGGTGGGTGCTGCTGTGGAAAGCGCAGCAGGCCGACGTGCGCTGGATCCGTGAGTGCACATGAGACCGTGCACGCGATCATCTCCTGGGAATACTGATGGACTACCCTATCTACCGTATGTGTGTGTGGGTTGCAGCTGCGGCTCATGTGCCTGGGTTTGCGTTCATGTGCAGGAGGGTTATTAGTGCAGCAGGATGTGTACGATATCCTTAATACCATTTGTGTACATATAGTATTGAGCGTGGTGTCGCGCGGCGATCAAAAGATCTCTGACGCCGGTGTGAAGGGGGGGATGCGCAACTAAACGACGCATAGCGAAGGCCAGGGCCCCCCCCGGGCAAGCCAGGAGCGCAGGGGCGCCCATGCAAGCCTTTTTTAGTGGGCTGGATGGGTACGAGGGACCGGGAGTCACCCGCTACCTGAACTAGTTGACAAGAGAGGGCGCGCGCGCTGAGACGCCTGAGAGTGCGAAGCTAAGGGCTGCTGAAAGCAGGGGTGGCTGAAAGCTTGATGGGCAACGGCAAGGTCACGTAGCCAAGTTTGCGCAGCAACCGAAGTGCAGCAGTGCAGCAGGCGTTTGATTAGGCTGTGTGAAACCGTAAGCCTTGGGAGACACAGACTATCCGTCATTCGGTTTCTTGGCATTGGCCACGGCCTGGAGACACCTAATAACGCCCCATCTTCCTGCCGGCCCCGGCGCTTGGCTTGCATGTGGATGTTTTGGAGGTTGGCCGACGATATGACGGGTCAAGCATCAGTCTGCCCAGCTCGAATTACGTCAAGTTGCATTGGAGCTATGCGAACTGAGATGAGCAGCGCGCGTCAGTCGGGGCGCAGTTGCGCCTCAACTCCGAGTGCCAATCGATCTTTGCCACCACAGCTGCATTGCGCTCTCATTTTAATCCATTGAGTAGGGACAACTAATCTGTACTTTAAGGTATTAAGCTTCAAGAGTTGCTCGGTCTGACGACAAAGAGCCCCTGCATGGGCGTAGACGCGTTGCATGGACCGGTTCGGTATAAATAGCTGGGACGCACTGACCCTCACATCAATTCAAATTTACTTGTAACACAGAATCAAACTCAATTGCCTGGAAAGACTTGAAAAAGGACTAAGTGCAAAGCTCGCAACACCCGTCGCCTTACCTTTCGGACGTCACTTTCGCACGCAAGATGATGCTGTCTGGTCGCACCTGCAATCGCGCTCTTGGCGCTCGCCAAACAAGCCAGCAGTACGCAGCGCGCGTCGGACTCTCAGCGACACAAGTAGCCCAACGGCCGGCCACTTGCCGTCGCGCACCTTTCGTGCCGAGTGCCATCTTCCTACAAAATGCCGATACAGCGCAGAAGAACGGCACAGTTGCGACCAACGGTGATGCCATGCCTTCGTTGCCGGTGGAGGCCCGCACCGTGCCATCCGAGCGCGCACTGGCCATTTGGCGCTCCGCCGACGCTGTGTGCTTTGACGTCGATTGTGAGCGCAGCGCGAGTATTAATCCGTGTACACTGAAAGCGGCCGCTCGGTGCGGCAATAAAGTTGGGGCAAAGCCGGTGTGGCTACTGTTGTCAGAAACGCGCTTCTGCGGAGTTACCTACTTGCCTGGTGTCTTTCGCCCAACCGTCCCTCGCTCGCCCTCGCTCTCAGGCACCATCACCGTCAATGACGGCCTGGACCTGCTGGCCGAGTTCATGGGCGTCAAAGACGAAGTGGAGGAGCTCACCAACAAGGTGTGACGCGGTTCGAACCTACCTGGGATACAGTGGCAGCTAGCGACACCGCCCGCCCCGCATCCGCCTCCGCCCCCATCCTTATTCACACGCTGTCCCTTCTGCGCCCGCGCCTCCCGCCCTCCCTTCCTCGCCTGCACAGGCCATGGATGGCACCATGTCCCTGACGCGCTCCCTGGAGGAGCGCCTCAACCTGATTAACTGCTCGCCGGACGACATCCGCCGCTTCATCAAGGCCTACCCGCCCCAGTCGCGCCTGGCGCCGGTGAGTGCGGGTACACAGGCAGCGGGCGCCGCCGCCGCTCACTGAGCCGTGAGCTGGCTGCCTTGTTAGATGTCGCTAGTGGTCCGCAGCTGGCGGCGGCTTGCCTGCCAGGGTCCGCCTTCATCAGCAGTCCCCCACCCATGCTCCCCCCCCCCCCGGACATCGGCACTTCACAAACATTTGATAAACACCATCCATGGATGGCTCCCCCCCCGCTGCACTCCTGTCCGCGCGCCTCTGTCCTCGTCCTTGATTAACCCGTGCCCCAAACCCACACACACACACAGACACTTTCCTCCCCGCCCCCGCCCCGCCCTTTCCCGTCTCCCGTCTCCCGTCTCCCTCCCTCCCCCTACCCAACACCAGGGCATCAAGGAGCTGATTAAGGCCCTGCAGAAGCGCGGTGTGGCCGTGTACCTGATCAGCGGAGGGTTCCGGGAGCTGCTGCTGCCCATCGCCGCCTACCTGGGCATCCCCAAAGACCGCGTCTTCGCCAACCGCATGCACTGGCAGTGGGACGACGAGACCGGCATGCCCACAAAGCTGGTGCGTGAAGAGGGGGCGTGGAGGGCGGGGGGTGGGGGAGCTAGGCCGGATGTTGTAAGAGGCCCTGTGCGTGAGGGGCGCGCGGGTTTGGGAAGCGCGTGTGTGAGAGCTGGGCCGGGTGTCATGGCGTAACGAGGCCCTGCGGCTTGCCTGAAAAGACGACACAGCATCTCAACTTGCGGTATCAACTGGACTGCGTTCGCCCCGTGCTCGCCGCTCACGCAGGTCGGCTTTGACATTTCCGAGCCCACGGCGCGCAACCAGGGCAAGCCAGAGGTAGGCGCGTCGTCAGTGCCCGTCAGTGATAACTGTATCCAGATGAGCTTGGCTATATGCAGTCGTCACAGCTGCGGCATGTATAGCGAGTTGGGCATTTCGCCCGCTTCCTCGGCCTGCCTGTGCCTCACCCACTTCGGCCGCACCCCTACTCCGCGGGCCCCATCAAACTCCTTCACCACCAGCACCGCCTGTGGATCACACACGCGCCCCTGCCCCCCTTCTTGCATTGGCTATGATTTACTGGGCTGGAAACAATAACAACACCCCCTCCCCCAACTGCCCCATCCCCCTCTCCCCCCCCCCCCCCACACACACACTCACGCACCACTCAGGCCATCGCTCGCATCCGCGAGACCAACCCCTATAACACCGTGGTCATGATCGGCGACGGCATCACCGACCTGGAGGCGGTGCAGACCAGTGGCGGCGCCGACCTGTTCATCGGCAGCGGCGTGGTGGTGGAGCGCGAGGCGGTCGTGGCGGAGGCGGAGTGGTGAGTGTTGGTGGTGGGCTGCTGGCTGTAATGCATGCATGTGTGGGCCTGCATGCATGCGCCACACAGCTCTACAACCCCGCCTTCCTCCCTGCTTTTCCCTCCCTGCAAACCGGCCCCTCCCCGGCTCCCACTTCCTCCCTACCAAACCCGTCCCCCCCCGCCCCGGCCTGCCGCCCCCGCCCCCCCCCGCGCACACACACACCACAGGTACGTTTACGACTACAGGCAGCTGGTGTCTGCGCTGTCGCGCTACAAGGTGGCCATGGTGGGCAGTGGCGCCTGGGCGTGCGCGGCGGCTCGCATGATTGCGCAGAACACCAGCCAGGTGCGGTGCTTAATAATGTTAGAGTGTTTGTTTGTCCGTGTGCGTGTGTCTGTTTGTGTTTTGACGTGTCTACACAGCACGAGGGCTGGTGGTAAGGGCCCAGCTGCGCGGCTGGCCTCGGCCTGCCTCCCAACCCTGCAACGCCGCTCCCGCACGCGCGCATACACTTTGTCATGTGTTCCTCGTGACCTAACACGTTGCCATGCACGCACGCACGCGCGCTCGCTCGCCCCCCGCCCCCAGGATGACCCCGAGGACGAGTTCGATGACAACGTCTCCATGTGGGTTCACCAGGTGAGGTGGGCGTCAGGTGGTGGTAGTGGGGTGGGGTGGGGTGGGGTGGGGGTCAGGTGTCAGTGGGGGGTACTCGCTCAAGGAGCGAGTACGGCAGGCGAGCGGCGGAAACAGGATGAATGATACGGGGGCATGCGGTGGCTAGAGCCGCCACCCACCGTCAGTCCGTAGCAAAGCTCGCCAGCTGCAGCCTTGCACTGCTGCTTGCTCCCGTGTGGGAGCGCCCTTCCCACTTCCCTGCGTGTAAATAATTCCGCTTGCCCTCCACGCAAACACCAATCGCACAAACAGTCAAACACCAAACCAAAACCACACCGCCAAACCAAACCACACCGCCACCCACCACGCACAGGGCGGCGAGCTCGTGGACGTCATCAACGCCACGCACGAGAACCCCGCCTACTTCCCCGGCATCTCGCTGGGCCCCAACGTGGTGGCCACCGGCAGCCTGGCGGAGGCGGTGGCGGACGCCGACCTGCTGGTCTTCTGTGCGCCGCACCAGTACGTGCGCGGCATCTGCAAGCAGCTCATGGGCAAGGTGCGGGGCTGGCTGGGGTGCGGGGCTGCTGGGTGCGGCGCGGTGCGTGGGGGCTGGGGTGCGGGGCTGGGTGGGCGGGTAAGTGGGTGGGTGGGTGCGGCGTGTGTGGGTCCGGGCGGGACTGTGGGTGAGGGTGTGAGCGTGGGTGTGTTGGGTGTGGGTATGGGCATGGTGCTTCTGCATCGGCAGTGCGCGGCGCGTAACATCGGGTAGTGTCATGGATCCCGGCCCCGTGCCCGCGCTCTGTACCTACCGTACTCTAATGCTCTCATCACGCCGTCATCACCCCAACACGCCCACTGCGGTTCACCGTTGCCCTTCATCATCACGGCTGCAGGTCAAGCCAGGCGCCGCCGCAATCAGCCTGACCAAGGGCATGCGCGTCACGCCCGAGGGCCCCGAGCTGATCAGCCAGATCGTGCGCCGCACGCTGGGCATCGACTGCTCGGTTCTCATGGGCGGCAACATCGCCGAGGTGGGGGGGTGGGTGGGTGGGTGGGTGGGTGGGTGGGTGGGTGGGTGGGTGGGTGGGTGGAATGGATGCGCGATCAACTATTTTCAGTCGAGATGCGAAGCGCATGCGTAGTACGTGCTTCCTCTCGAACACCAGTCCGCCCCAACCTAGTCCTCCGTCCTATCCCGCCCCTTGCCCTTCCCCAACCTTTTTCGACTCTGTTGTCCAACAAAACAACACCAGGACGTCGGCCGCGAGCAGCTGTCTGAGGCGGTGATCGGCTACAGCAACCTGGACAACGCGCAGCGCTTCAAGAAGCTCTTCCAGCGCCCCTACTTCCGCGTGACGCTCCTGCCCGACCCGGTGAGGGGGTAGCCATCCATAGGATGGTGTTCATCAAATGGTTGTGAATTGGGGGTGGGAAGGCCGAGGCCGAGGCCGAGGGGGCGCGTGCAGCAGCTCCTGGAGCGAGTGGTCGTACGGCAACGCCGCCTGCTCGGCACGCACGATAAACACTCGGCTTTCTCGCGCCACGACGCACCTATCTAGCACCGTCGGTCGCATCTCAATGCCCTCGCCGCGCTGCGCTCACTGACACCTGCGTGCTATCATGCTCACTCAATCGCTACTACATACCGTAACCACACCAACCACCGCACTAACCACAAACAGATCGGCGCCGAGCTGTGCGGCACGCTCAAGAACATCGTGGCCCTGGGCGTGGGCATGGTGGACGGCCTGGACCTGGGCCCTAACTCCAAGGCCGCCGTCATCCGCCAGGTGCGTGCGTGCACACTTGTCTTTGTGGGGCGGGTTGGTTGGCTGGCTGGCTGGTTGGTTGGTTGGTTGGTTGGTTAGTTGGTTGTCAGCATTTGCGCGCGCTTGATGACGCGCCTCCCAGTTGCCGCTTGCCCAGCTGTCGTGCCGTTGGGACGCTTTCGCCAGGCACTGAATGCAAACCCATTCTTATTGTTCCACACCTCACCCAACGCACAAATCAACCGACCCCGGCCTCCCATCCAACCTTGCCAGGGGCTGCTGGAGATGCGCGACTTCTGTCAGGCGCTGTACCCCTCGGTGCGCGACGACACCTTCCTGGAGTGCTGCGGCGTGGGCGACCTGGTCGCCACCTGCATCGGCGGCCGCAACCGCCGCGTGGCCGAGGCCTGGACGCGCTCCGCAGTGGAGGCGGCGGCGGCGGAGGGCAACGGCCCCGCGTCGGGCCGCAGCTGGGCGGAGCTGGAGGCGGAGCTGCTCAAGGGCCAGAAGCTGCAGGTGCGTGCGTGCGTGGGTAGCTGCTGGAGGGGTGTGGGTATAGCTGAAGGGGCGTGGGAGCTGCTTCTTGCCCTAGGCCTTCAGGCCCTAGGCCGTCAGGACACGTGACGTACCAAAGGCATTAGAGGTGTCGAGCAACTGCTTTAACGGATCGCATGCGCGCTTGCCGCGGACCGCCCCCTCCCCCATCGGCGCTTGCCGACTCTGATAAACACCATCCATGGATGGCTGCCCCCCCTCCCCATTTGCCTGCAGGGCGTGCTGACTAGCAATGAGGTGCAGCAGATCCTGCGCACGCGCGGCTGGGAGGCGCACTACCCGCTGTTCACAACCATCAACCGCATCATCAACGGCCACCTGCCGCCGCACCTGGTGGTTGACTACATTGTGAGTTGGTTGGTGGCTTACTTTATTTGGCTGGTTGGTTGGTCGGTTGGACCCAAAGCCTTACCATACCGATTAGATCTTGATAGGAGGGGGGCCTGAGCCAAGCCGGGCAGGATACAATGCATGTGCTTCACGCACCTGCTGCCTGCCACCGAGCATCCGAGCCATTATTTATCGCCGACACGCAAAGCCCCCTCACACATCCTGACCTCTCAAGTCACTCCCACTCGTCCTCACCTGCCCCCCCCCTGTTGTTACACGCTTCACTTACTTCGCCGCCGCCGCATGCAGGAGGGCGCCAAGGCGGAGATCCCGGATGAGGCAGAGGAGGACCCCGTGCCGCTGCCGCGCCGGCCCGCCGCCGCCGTGGCGCGACTGTTTGGCCAGCTGGTCGGAGGCATCGCTGGCGGCGCCGCGGCGGGCGCCGGCAACGCCGTCAGCAGCAGCGCCAACCTCGGCAACTGAGGTGACTGAGGCAAGGCCGGCGCGTTGGTCCTATTGGTGCTAGCTGGCTAGCCGGCTAGCTGACGGCGTGCCAGTGCTTATGTGGCACTACTACTGCTGCTGCTGCTGTCTCTGATGTGTGTGAGAAGAGGCTTGTCTGTCGTGTGATTGGCGATGTGGTTATTAGTTGAGGGCTGTCGCAGCTCTGCGTTGCTTGAGGGCGCCGCCGAGCCTGCTGTGCACGGCGACGCGTGTACATATGATCTTGATGCTCTTTGTGTGTGTTTGCGCCTAGCAATAAGATGTGTGGCGCGGTCCCCTGCGGTCCCGCCAAGTACATATACTTTTGGTGTGTCTCGACTTGCGGCTCGTGTGTTTCAGTCGGCGCCGCCGCGCCAAGTAAGTGTATGTATTCGGCTGTGCAGCCAGCGTTGATCTTCAGGATATTGTTGTATCACAGTAGTGAGGCGTAAGTGACTGTCTCTGGGCAGGCGTATGAAGTTCTCTAAAGCTAAGTTGCTGTGGTGACCTCTATATTCCTTTCTTGCCTTTGGTAGAGAGACGGATACGATAGGTTAGCGCCCGGTACTGATGGTGTGTTTTAGCCGCCGTGCGGGCATTCCGCGCGCGCGTTTGGACCAGTGCCTGTGAATCCTGTGGACGATATAGGGTAGATAGACGTGCGTAGCCGTGATGCCAGTAGAAACCCAATCTGATCAGGACCCCCCAAAAACACATATTGCTCGTGATTTACTGATGCTGGTATTAATGTCTGGCCAAGGTGTATTATATGGTGTGGCTTGCGGTTGTCCGCATAGCGGCGGGAGAGACGCCGCGTGATCCGTCCATGTGCGCCCCGATGGGCACAGAAAATCCGTCCCCGCGTGAGAGGTAGTTTATTGCGGTGCAGGGCACCCAGCAAAAAGACCCTGTAACATCAATCGGTCTATTCTTGACTTCAACTTGTCGTTCGCTGCGCACGGTGCGTGGCTGGGCACGTCTCCACCCCATTCCGGCCAGCCAGAGCATAACCAGCAGAGCCCCGTATGCTGCTATGCAGCGCATGCAGCCCATTGCCTGCAACTCTCCCTGAGCAGCAAGGTCACACAATAGTCTGACACATCTCGTGCTGTGACCGGGCCTTGCATGCTTGGCAGGCTGCCCGCAGCTCCTGCCTCCCGCCTCCAGCCGTTCTTCGACTATTCACTTCCCCAAGCTTCATTCCCCACCACAAAACACCGCCACGGCGACATGCCACATGCCGTACACACACACACACACACACTACTCCCCCGCCACCTCCGTCCACCCATAGTGGCGCTGGTCGCTCTCCCGCCACCTGTACCCCAGCGCGTCCAGCCCCTGCTGCGGCTCGTCCACCGCCCACGGCACGTCCACACCGCCGGTGCCATCCGCTCCCGCCCCGGCGGCGGCTCCTCCGCTCCCACGATACCGCACAGGCGGCAAACGGAATGGCAGCGGCAACGGCACCGTGACCGCTTCGGCCCCTGCCCCTGCCCCTGCCTCTGTCGCAGGCACAGACACCTGCGCCCGGTGCTGCTGCTGCTGCTGCTGCTGCTGCTGCTGTGGGGGCCCGTCCATGGCGATCAGGCGCACCGATGCGTGCCCCCTGGCTGCAGCAGCAGCTGCTGCAGCTGCGGCAGTAGCACCGGCGGCCGTGTCGTCGAGCCAGCCGCCGCCGCACGTGAAGCCGTACTGCGGCGAGGCCCTGCCGTGCGAGGTAGGCAGCAGCACGCAGTCAAATATGAGTAACGGCGATGCTGCCGTGTGCAAGGACTGCACCTCACTCACTCACTCCGTGCCCCACAGCCATTTTGCCTCAACCTGCATCGCAACGCTCTGTCCCCATGTACGTTTCCGAATGAAGGCATCCCCCTCGCTGCCCGCCGCCCAACCCCTGCCCTCCGCACTCCCTGCAGCTGCTAGCCCAACCCGCCGGTCCTCCGCAACTCTCCTCAGCCACCGCCATACAACGCGACCCCTCCACCCACCCACACACACACCTGTACGCTGCCTCCTGCTGCGGTGTGATGAGCACCCCCAGCTCGTACGACCGCACCTGGCGGTAGTTGCAGATGGCAGTAGCAGGCAGAAGCAGCCGGCGGCAGTAGCTTACACACAGCAAGTTGAGCGAGTGGACGGTTGCCGGTTCACCAATTGCACGCACCTCACCCCCTGGTCCCGAACTCTAACACCACACTCCACCGCACTCTCCACTGCAATGCCTTGCCCCGGCCCCTCCGCACCCACCCCAGCTTGTGCCCTCGTTTGCAAACCCCGCATGAAAAAGTGCACACCAGCACACACAGATACACAGTCGTACACAGTCGTACACACACTACACACACACGCACACCATCTGCTTGTTCTCTCCTTGTGATCTCTAACACACACACACACACACACACACACACACACACCATCTCCGTTTATTAACACACACACACACACACACCATGAGCTGTGAGCCGCCCTTCTGCAGCCCGCCCCAGGCCGCCTGGCTCAGGTTGTGGCTGGTCACCAGCAGCCAGGCCAGCTGGCGGCCGCGGTATCTGAGACAGTGGGTGAGTGCGTGCGTGAGTGAGTGATTGCGTGAGTGAGTGAGTGCATGACAGGTGGTGGTGGTGGGGGGGCGGGGAGCGGGGGACAGGGGGCGGGTCGTTTCCATGTTACCAACCGAATCAAGGGAGCGTGGTCCGGCAGGTGCGTCGGGGCGTGGGAAGGAGGAGGCGGTGGAGGGCCTGGAGGAGGGTCCCTGCCGCAAACCCCTAAACCCCTAAATAAACCCCCTTAACCCCCCCCCCCCACCTGCCGTAGGTCTTGATGTGTGGCATGGCCCGCTGCCGGCCCAGGCCCTCGCCGCCCCACACGCAGTAGTAGCGGTGCATGAAGGGCTTGCGCACGTTCTGTGTTTCGTGGGTTGGACATCACAAGGGAGAGAGCGGCGTGTGTGTGTGTATGTGTGTGTGTGTGTATAACTACGGTTTACATGGTTGCCTCCTTGAGTCTCGTGAATCGAGTACTCAGGACAACCTGTGACACCGAGGCACACCAGGCTTCATGCTGGCGCCACCACGCGCACCTCCTGCCCAGAGCGCACACCTGCTCTGGAGTCCACCGGAGAGATCGCACCAACCCCTGACCACGCTAGTGACCTCAGCAGGGTCACTCCTGGCCGAAACACCGAGGGGCCCAGCGGGCGAGCCACTACTAAGCCAACGCACGGCAGCAAACAAAAGAAACACACCCATCGACGCACGGACGCATGCAGGGCTCATATCTTCATCTTTCCGGAAAGAAACTGGCCCGAAACAGCCCCTCGGAAAGAAGTCGCCGGCCATGTGTGTGTGTGTGTGTGTGTGTGTGTGTGGGTAAACGGAAACGGAGAGAGTGTGTGTGTGTATGTGTGTGTGTGTTTGTTTGGGTGAGAGCAGTGGCGTGCTTGGGTCAGATGCATGTGCAAAAGAGGGGGCAGGGGGCAAAAGGAGCGAGGAGGGATACCGTGTATGTGTTTGTGTGGAGGCGAGCAGTGTCAGTTTACACCCCCCCATCTCCCGCAGGGACGCCCCCCCCACCACCACAAACTTGGTAAACACACCATCCCATGGATGGCTAACCCCCCCCCCCCAACCCCAACCCAACCCTGCGCAAGTACGCACCTTTGCGGGCCCCGGAATGGAGCACCCCGCGAACCAGCCCTCGATGCTGTCCCGCACCTCGGCCACACTGGGCCAAACCACCGCCAGCGGCAGGGGCCCTGCCGAACCGGGCGGGCCGCTGGGCCGCCGCGGCCCCGGCAAGACGGCGGCGGCGGCGGCGGCAGTTGTGCTGGAGGCAAGGGCTGCAGGGTGCGGGCGGCACACGCAACACATGGGGTGCAGCAAAAGAGAGCAATTTGCAGGCCACGGACGCTTCTTCCCCCCACCTCTTCTTATCTCATAATGCGTGTCACCCCTCCCCCGCCATGTGACCGGGCAAGTCACTCGATACTGCACGCAACCACGCGCCGCCCCCAGCCCGCGCGACCGCTCACCACTCACCGCCACGAAAGGCCGCCGCCGCGGGCTCCCCACCAGCAGGCCCGCCACCGCCTGAACCCCCTGCAGCTGCACGCCTCTGCTGGTGCTGGTGCTGCTGGTGCGGCTGTCCTTCGGCGCCGCTCCCGCTTCCGCTCCCGCTTCCGCTTCCGCTCCCGCTTCCGCTCCCGCTTCCGCTTCCGCTGCTGCTCCCGATTCCGCTCCCGCTCTCGGCTCCGCTTCCGCTGCTGCCCCGGTGCGCCCCCAGCGCGCCTCCGAACTCGTCCAGCAGCCACTCCTGTTGGAAGCTGCCCATGCTGCTGCACTGGATGAACACGCCCTCCGCCTCCCGCGGGCACTCCCCCTGACCCGCCTGCTGCCCCTGCTGCTGCAGCTGCCTCGCAGGCCCCTTGCCGCCGCTGCCGCCTCCAGCTCCCCCAGCTCCCCCTCTCGCACCTCCTCCCCCACCCTCCCCCACCGCGCCCCCTGCCCCTGCTGCCCATGTCCCTGACCCTGCTGCTGCTGCTGCTGCTGCTGACCCTGCTGCTGCTGCTGCTGACCCTGCTGCTGCTGCTGCTGCTGACCCTGCTGCTGCTGCTGCTGCTGCTGCTGCTCCAGCGCCAGCGCCTCCTGCCGCCCCAGCCGCGCCCACCGCAGGCCCACCCCGGAACCCCGGCGGCAGCGGCACGGCCTCAAGCAGCCGCCGCAGCCGCACGTGGCCCCACGCGGCCATGGCGGCGGCGCCGCGGTGGTAGCCGGGCACGGAGGCGACCAGCGCGCCGCGCGCGGCGGAGAAGTCGTGCGCCGCCACCGCCGCCAGCACGGGCCCGGCCATGGTGGGCGGCATGGCCAGGGCGCGCAGGTAGGAGGCCAGGTAGGACTCGAAGGGGCTGGTGGTAGGAGCGGCGGCGGTGGTGGCGGCGGTGGTGGGTGCTGTCGAGGTGGGGGAGGCGGCGGCGGCGGCGCCGGCTGTGGGTGCGGCTGCCGCCGCCGCTGCGCGGGCACGCGCGGCGACGTCGGATTTGAGCGGAAAATCCTGCAGGCGGCCGGCGACGGGTGGGGGGGGGTTGTGGTTACCAGCCCAAACTAAACCAATCTAAAGGAAGCGGAGGAAGCGGAGCGGGGGGAAGGGCAGGCGTAAGGCCGTCCGGACATCAGGTCAACAGGCCCTGGTCGTTGGGGGCAGAGGTCGACCGCGCCCCCTACCTTCGGCGTGCGGCGGCCGCCCGCTCCTCACCTCCTCTCATTCCCCCACGCCCCCAGCTGCCTTCCCTCCCACCCACCTGCACCCACAGCCCCTGGCTCTTGTCGTTGCAGTCGGCGTAGATGGCGTTGGCGGTGTGGATCACCAGCCGTAGGCCCCCGCCCCCCGGCCCTCGTGCCGCACACCCCGCCCCTGCTCCTGCTCCTGTTCCCACCCCTCCACCTCCTCCTGCAGCTGGCTTATCCCCTCCGCCGCCGCCTCCCCCAGCACCGGAAGCGGTACCGCCAGCACCACCGCCAGCACCACCAGCAGAGGAGGCGCCAACAGCCGCGGAAGCTGGGGACTGCGCCGCCGCAGCCGCGGCCGCCGCCGCCGCCGCAGCCGGCGGCGGCGGCGGGAAGACCAGCAGCATGAATTTGGAGTGGTGGGTGCCGTAGGCGATGGGCAGCGGCGGCCTGTGCAGGGCCACGTGCGGGGCGCCGGCGGCCGCCGCCTGCCGGCGCATGGGCGGCTCGGCCTCGGGCGGCTCGCCGTGGACCACGAAGAGCTGCAGCGGCGGGTGGTGGTTTGTAAGGGTGGTTTGGATGGTTTGGATGGTGGTTTGGATGGGAGGGGGTGGTTCATTCCAGAAACCAGAGCGACCATTGGGGGAAGGGAAGGAGAGGATCCGTGTTGGCGTGGTGTGGGAGAGGTGCGGCATTTGCGGTTGCAGGGGTTGTGGGGGTGGGGTTCCATGCATTTAGTTTAATGACGAGGTAGACGTAGAACAGACGGGGGTGGGGTGGGGGGCAGGGGGGCGTGGGAATTGTGGAAAGGGCTTGGGGGAATGCGTGGCGTGCAGCAGTGGTGGTTGCAGGGTGGGGTGGATTTCTGCATGGCACCGCTGCCGGTGGCCGTGCAGCCCCGCCGCAACCCGCCCCAACCCTTGCCCGAACTGCTTTTACTCTCTCTCTCTCTCTCTCTCTCTCTCTCTCTCTCTCTCTCTCTCTCTCTCTCACACACACACACACACACACACACACACACACACACACACACACACACACACACACACACACACACACACACACACACACCTGCGGTGCGTGAGCCAGGTCCGGGCAGGCCGACATGAGCCAGCCCCTGCAATCACACACATGCGCACACACACAGGTGTGCCCACGCGTATGGGGGGGGGGGGGTTAGATGCTCGAGGCATTCAAAGGATCAGGTCAGCTCTCGACTCTGTGTCTTGTAGTCTCTCGGCACCCTTGCCGCAGACTGCTTCGGAGCATCCATCCATCCCCATCCCCAGGCCATGATGAGCCACATGGCGCACAGACCAAACCCAGCCACCTACCGCATTCCCATCACATCACAAGAGCCTTTACTCGAATCCTCCTAACCATGTCCTCCAGCCCTCCGCCTCTTCCACTCACACCAACCGTATGCATGGCACGGCATGAACCCCGCCCGACAACTTCTCCCTTTCCTTCCTGCCCCTTCCCCCTCCCCATTGCCTCCCTTCCCTTGCCTCCCTTCCCTTCCCGTGCCCCCTCCCCCTTGCCCCCCTCCCCGCCCTCCATCCAGCCCACCCACATGTCGACCATGTAGTTGGACACGAGCGCCAGTGACGGCGGCGGGCCGCTGCTGCCTGCTGGTCCCCCTCCTGCGCGTGTGAGGGCGCCCAGGCGGCAGCCCAGGCAGCCGGCGTTGTAACGGTCCGACAGGCCTCTGCGGGTGGTGGGCGGGCGCCAGGGCAGACAGGCAGGCACGCAGACAAGCAGACCGGGTGCGGCGTCAGCACATGCGGCAAGGTAGTAGCGGCGGCAAGGCTGTGTATCGGCGCCGGCGGCAGATGGGTCAAGTATGGAAGACAAAGACTGAGCTGGGGCGAGGGGGGGGAGCACATGGCAGCAGTCGGAGCGTCACGCACAGGCGAGCTCGGCGACCGCCCCCCCCCCCCCCCGCTAACCCCCGGCTGCGTACACCAGCTGCAGCGCAGTCACGTTCTTCGCAGTTTGTTTCTCACCGGGACTGTTTACCAGTAACCCCCTAGCCCCCGCATTCACGCCCAACCCGCCACCCCCACTCACCCCACCCACCCACAGCTCTCAACCCACCTGACACGCAGCAGCTGCATGGGCGTGTCTATGTCGTACGGTGCTGGCACGCGCAGGTCCCCCGGCCCCTCGCCTGCCGCCCGGCCTCCCGTGCTGCCTCCTCCGCCGCCGCCGCTGGCTCCCCCTGCTGATGCTCCTGCTCCCCCCGTCCTGCCTCCGCCGGCCCCGGCTCCCGCGGGGCCTGCCCCAGGGCCCGCCGGCGCCTTTGGCGACCGCGACCGCTGCCGTTCACTGCGGGCCCGTTTTGCCGGCGGGGGCCGCGGCTCGTCCTCCACCACGATCACGTCATCCTCATCCTCATTATCGCCATCGCGATTAGCACTAGCACTACCTCTACCATCTGCGGCAGCATTTGCGTCAGCCGCATCATCGGCCCGCATCAAGCCCTCGCCGCGCTCTGTGTGCCTGGCACGCACACCGCTTGCCACCTCGTCTGGCCCTCTCGCACCCGCCCGCTGCGCGTCGCCACCTGCCATCGCTGACGTCAGACCCTGTGGTGATCGCGCCGAGCCGTTCGAGCCCCTTGCGGCGGCGAGCCCGCCCCCGCCTGCTGACACGGGCTCCGCCGCTGCCGCTTGTGCTACTGCCCCTGGCACTACTGCCGCTGCTGCCACTGCAGCGCTGCCTGCAGTCCTGCCATCCGTACTGATGCCCGGGCGGTGGGGCCGCAGACCGACCATGGTAGCTTCCTGCGCCCCCAGAACGAACATCCGCCAAGGTGGCTCGCCATCCGCTGCAGCAGCCGCGCCAGCAGCAGCGTTGGCGCCTTCGGGCGCCGCTGCAGCTGCCGCATTGCCACTGCCACGGGCTTCAGGGGCTGCTGCTGCTGCTGCTGCTGCTGCTGCTGCTGCTGCTGCTGCTGCTGCTGCTGCTGCTGCCGCTACCGCTGATGCTGATGCTGTGGTGGTGCCGGCGGCAGTGGGGCTGCCGGCGGGGTCAAGGTCCAACACTGTTGAACAGCCCGGATCCACTACAGCCACCATGTCCCAGCCCGAGCCCTGGCTGGCAGCAGCTCCCGGCGCGGAGCCAGCGGCGCTCCGCCGCTCCACCACCACGGCGTTCCGCCCCACAGTTTTCATCTGTTAGGGCAACGGGGAGGCAGGGTTGAAGTCGCTAGCACGGCCTTGCGGGCCGAGTGTCGTGGGTTGGGCCAGCCGTCGTGCTGTGCCGCACAAAACCTACCTCGAGCACCCGACCTGACGCGTCCAGTGAAATCTCTACATGCTGTCGCGATACAGAGATGTCATCCCAGCCTAGAACGGGCCTTCGGCGGCCTAGAATTTGGTTCGACCCGCGCGCAACCGGCAGCACGGTCCCGCAGCGGCTGAATACCATGTCCATGTCACATATGCTTGAAGTGAGGTTACATATAAGACGAAAATATAGGAAAATTGAAGCGCGTTTGT
This sequence comes from Chlamydomonas schloesseri, assembly GCA_016834595.1. NCBI lineage: Eukaryota > Viridiplantae > Chlorophyta > Chlorophyceae > Chlamydomonadales > Chlamydomonadaceae > Chlamydomonas > Chlamydomonas schloesseri. Next base: position 327,446 of record JAEHOD010000065.1, on the reverse strand, counting down.
TAGCATGAGCGGACAGAATCCAGGCAGCTTGCCATTTAACGCCCCGATACAGTTCTCCTTCTGCAACTGCGCTAGCCTACACATATGAAAGCATGGACACTACACAGGCCCTATGCGCCAGCTGCTGTTATCTGACATCCGCAAACTTGGCTGATTGCTGCCTGTGTACATCGCCTTTCCGGCTGCGATATGCCAGCATATTACTTGTACTACACGCGCAAAATACGTAGCGGTCCGGGGCCGCCCCTTCCACCCCTGGCAGCGCCCGTGCCACGCGCTCACGACTAGATGGTAGTTCCTTCCACGCGACCTCGTTGGCGCAGCCGCCCTACGGCGCCTGCATATGCCGTCCATGCAGATGGCCCGTACGTGGCCTCTAAGCAGCAGCAGCAGCAGCAGCGGCGGCGGTGAGGAGCAACGATCGCCAACACAGTGATGGAGCTGGCGGGCCCGCCCCAGGAGCGCCCTGCTGCTGCTCGCATCTCACACTGCTGCCAGCACATGACCTCCACGTGCGCACGCGTTCACCATACGAAATAGGTGCGTGTCAGCCATTGGCACGGGCCAGGGCCTCCTTGTACAGACTAAATGGGCATTTCAGGTATCCTCTCTTCTATGCGTAGGACAAGGTGCATTGTTAGGTGGGCAAGATAACGCATGCGGGCAGGCCTGCCCAAACCAAAGGGCATACCGCGTCGTCGTCGGGGTCGGCAGCACGCCCCCGCTGATGTCGGCATAATGCCCCTGCCCCGTAAAGCATGTATTTTAACGTAGGAAGGGAAGGCGATTCAATTTAGATGGATTAAACGTAATATTTTATTGATTTGACGTGGGGCTGCACGACAAGGCAAGACAGGGGATGTGTGCCACTGGCAGGGGTGGGAGAGGGCGGGCGTCTATGGAGCGTCTATGGAGCGCCATCAGCTTGACTGCATGGATGGATTCCCGCGTCAGCGACCTGCACAGAGGCATTTGTGCTGCGTTTGGAATTCGCACATGACCACATGGTCCTCCTGTGTCTCACGTCCGCGTCGGCTTCAAGCTTGCAAAACCGTGTCGGAAGAAGTGTAAGAGGTGCCCTTTGGAAAGAGGCCATCCTGAATTCAGAAGGATGACCTAACATTAAATAAACAAGACTGCATGCGCTTCTATCACCTGCCGAGCAGGACGCGACAAAGACGCCAATTCCTGAATTACGTCCTCGCAGAACCAGTAATCCCGCGGAAGGAGCTCTATGATTTTACTCGCAGCGTTGCAATCCTTTTCCGGATACCTTTGCTTATATACCAATAGCTCTCTATCGCCGATCGGACCTAAAGCTTTCAATATTCAAGAAGCTTCGCAAAGTGGGAGTCCTGCGTCGTCGCTGCTATCAGCCTGATACCCATATACCATCAGTACTGGGTTACAGGCTCCATCTGGCGCCAGGTGAGGGCTGCGCGCTTGAAAGAAGCGGCGGCAGAGGATGCCTGCGCGGGCATGCATGGTTTGCGCGGATACACGCTCGGTGGGCGCTGAACGTTTGTTTCAAAACCGCTTTGGCAGAATGGATTGTTGGTGTCTATTGCGAAGCGGGAGAAGCGGGCAGACGCGGCGGTTTTTGTGTGCGCGCGCGTTATGTGACTACAGTGGCCCTCCGGCCGTGACTCGACAGGCTTTAAATAAGGGCCCTTACTTCACGCGTCACGCCATCATCGACGGACAGGCCGCGCAGGCCGCGCAGCCCAGCAACTCAAGATTGAGTTCAAAAGTGGCGGACGGGCGTGGAGTCACCCAGCGCGGGGCACGGGCATTGGCGGGAAAGCTTAGTAATACCAGGTGAGGGGCGCGGCGACAGGGTTCTGCTGCGCTGAATGAGCGCGCAGCGGCGCTGATCGCGTTGATGAGAAGATCATGGAATAATGATTGTCTTTTGGAGGCTTAAATGGCTGACACCTGTTTGCAAGTCAAGGCTGCAGCCAACTACTCGTTCACCGTGGTGCGTGCCTTCCTACCGCACAGGTGGCGATCCCTGGAGTTACCCTAACCCACACCACAAAAACAGCAGCCGTCTAGCACTCCTGCCAACCGTGCCACCTGTATCTCAGACCTCAGCCGCTTAGTCATGGCCAGTCTGCCTTGTCGCGAACCCAGCAGCGGTGACGGGTGGAGGAAATGGTTCTGCTGCGGTGCCCCTGCATCTGCCGCATCAGCAGCAGCATTAGTCATGGCAGCGCTGCCACCGTCGTGTCCGCCGCCTGCAGCCGCCACATTGGCGCGGCGAGCCGCCATAGCAGCCAGTGGTGGTGATGGCGCCGCAACCAGCAGCGGCTGCACGTTGCCAACAGCAGCAGCCACGCGTGGTGATGGCAGCGAGGGCGGCGGGGGCCCAGCAGCACCCGCGGCCAGCGGCGGCGGGGGCGCGCAGGCAGCCGCAGGGGTGACGGCTGTGCTGCAGGCGGCGGCGGGGAGCCAGCAGCAGCAGGCGCCCCGCCGCACCTCATCTTCAGCATATCATCTTGGCGGCGGGAGCAGCGCCGGGCAGGGATTTGTCCCGCATGGCAGCAGCAGTAGCGAGCCCCAGCAGCAGCAGCAGGTGCCGGCAGGGCCGCTGGGGCCGCCGCAGCGACGCGGCTGCTGCTGGGACAGCAGCACAAGCTTGCCGCCGGTCCTTCCGCCGGTACCGCCACCGGCAACGCTGCCGCCGGCGCAGTCGCAGTCGCGGGCGCTGCTGCAGCCACAGCCGCTCCAGCTGCATCGCTACACCGCCGCTGGCTGCAGCAGCATTAGCCCCAAATCTGGGGCTTTTAGAAGCAGCTGCAGCGGCAGCAGCACGCCACCTGCCGCTGCGGCAGCAGGGGGCTGCTCATCACTGCTGTCTTTGACCTGGAATGACGGCGGCGATGACCACGTATTACTGCAACATCATCACAATCATCAGGCCCTCTCCTCCTGGTGCTGCTCCACACTCCCGCGCACCTCGTGCCCAGGGGCCGCTGGCGGGGGCCCCAGCGCAGCCGATAGCTGCGTGCCCCAAGGGCAGCCCTGCAGCCCGCCTGCGGCTGACGCGGCGGCGGCTGACGCGTCGAGCTGCAGTCACCGCTGGAGCAGCAGCCTCAGCTGCGGCAGCAGCCGCGGCTGCAGCTGCGGCTGTCGCAACACCGCACGGCCTCCATTGCCAGGTGCTTTTGCGATTTGTGCACCGGTGGCGGCGACTCATGCCAGGGCGGCGGTCGCGGTCGCGGTCCCGAAGCGGCGGACGCAGCCCTACCCGCGTCTTGACAGCTGGAGCCTGGTGTGCTGCGAGTCGCGCATCATGGCTTGGCTTTCCAGCTGCCTTGATCATGACGGCGACCAGGCCTACGGACCACCACCACTGCCGTCCGGACTGCTCGCTGGGCGGCAGAAGGATGAGGAAGAGGAGCCCACTGCCGCCAAATCGGCGCGCCCGAACGGCGGCTCCCTTACGGAAGGCGTTGAGCGGGCTTGCAGCATATGGGCTACACACCAGCAGCAGCGGGAGCAGCCAGGCACGCAACAGGTGGCTGCAGCCGCAGCCGCAGCGGTGGTGAGGGCCGGGAACCGGCGGCTCCTGTCTGCACTGGCAGGTGAAGCGGTCCGCAGCATGCAGTCGCGGCGTCACTGCTCGTAATCGCTCCAGGTGGATGGCCCTGCTGGCAGTGGTGTGCTGATGCCTAGGTAGCCTGACGCTGCCGCCACCGATGCGCGCCGCATCATCTTCCGCCCGCGAAGAGTTGGCGACCGGCAGGGACGACAGGAGCAGCATCAGTTGCAGTGCTGGCTGCTGGCAAGGCCTTGCTAGCCCCGTCGGGACGAGCCGCGCAATTCTGCGCTGGCGCAGGTGCTTTCACTGGATGGTAGCAGCGCTTGAGGTAGAACGAAATGGAGACAGGAGGCGATGGCCAGTGCCGCAGCCGCCAGCAGGGACAGATAGAGAAATGCTGCTGCTTCCCTGTCGGCTGCCCGGGCAGGGGAAACCCTGCTTCCGGGGATAGCGGCGGCAGCCACTGAATGAACACGGCAGTGCAGGGGGAGCCCCTGCACCAGTGTCCTGTTCTGTGCAAGCCGGCGTTGAGCTCCCACAACTCATACCGGTATATGTATTTTAGCGGAGAATGATTGTGGTTGAATTTCTTCAGTATGATGTGCATGTTTGCCGAGCGAGGCAAAGGTATGGTAGGCGGTCCATGCCGATGAGCGAGAGACTACTGGCGATGGTCAGGCGGATGGGCGGATGGGCGGATACCGTGGGCGGGTACCGTGTCGAAGAGCCTCAGGGCAGCCCCACGTCCAGGCCAAGTCGCTCCGGAAGGCGGTGGCTGGCGCTGCTGTAGTCCCATGTGATTGGTGCGACAGCCCACTGGCAGCAGCTAGCAGGCTGCGCGGACAACATTTACACACACGCGTATTCAAACATCGGCTACGAAAGCGTTTGCGTCATCGCGCGCGCAGCCCACCACTTTTAGCCTGACCTGGCGGATTTCGGGAGGGGCCCCACAGGCGGACCCAGTGCCCAAATGCAGTGCCATGCAGCTCACTTTAGCATTTTATGCAATAGCCGACGGCTGTACAGCGACAGGAGGGCCGCCTGTGTGCCCTGACAGGGACATGTCGCCCACATGTCCCCGCGATGCCCTGGCAAGTCGACACAAAAAAGCAGAACTGACAGTCACAACAGGCACGGGCACGTGCTCAGGAGCGTTAGCTTGCACCTTCCCCCGAAGGGGGAGGGGTGCAGCCCTTGCGGTCGCATCGAGTGTCTCCCCGGTTTCCCTAGAAACTGTTCAAAAACGGTAACTCGGGAGGTGCCATATTTCGGCCACTTTGGCGCCAGGGCATTACGGTCCCTCCTGCCTGGCGCAATATGACTATGTATACATGTATACAGTTGTATGATGGGTGGGCGGGCGCAAAACGGCGAGGGCGGAGCTAGCCCGACCCTACCAGCATCGGCCGGTTTCGGTCGTTGCTTGTGCCCTAATTTCGGCCACTCCGTACGTGTTTCCTGGCCGCGCGACTGCTTCTGCACATATATTGTTTCATCATGCTTATATACACATAAGATTACCACAGGGCTTCTCTGTTCAACAACAGCAGCCTTGACCGCCGGCGGTTGTTTCGGCCAGAGAATAATCGCCACCACGCACTGCCATCGCTTGAGAGGGCCTGTGACTGATCCCAAACATTTTTTGTGATAGTAGATACATATAAACGTCATTACGACATCCGCATGGTGCTTGGCAGCAGGTCGCAGCAGCATTGAAATAATGTGCTGCCATGTATGGCTGGCACCGCGTTGCCCGGCAGAAAGTGGCGGCCGACGTGGCAGCAACCTAATCAATGTCTACGTATTATTCCTAGAATGTCTTAGAGCTGGCTCGGGGTGTCCAAATAGCGACCCTGGGAGCACGAGGCCGACATGGCCGAAAGTGTTTGGGTGGCCGGAACCGACTCCAGAGCCCTAGGCCCCTGCCCGCGCAGACCAGCTATTCAAGGCATCTAGAATATGTGAGTACGTGTTATAGCCATAGCGGCATGGTCAAATGCTGGCGGAATGCGCCAATCGGCCGGGTGGCCGAAACTAGGGCACCGCCGGAATTATTAGGCACCTGCCGAGTTATCCTCGAGGCTTTCCGACGCTCCGCAGATCAAGCATTATGCATAATGAAAGCATAGTTTATTATAGCAACCGAGAAACTGTTACCCAAGTTCATGCTCGCTCGGAAGCAATGCCGTCAGACAATGGCATGGTAGCGTTCGCGTCCCGCCCCCCCCCCCCTCCCCCGCCCGCCCCGCCCCGCCGCCGCCTACTCCCCCTGAGCCCCTCGGACGGAACATGCCAGTGGGTTTAAGAAGCAGCGTGTTTCAGAGAGTGAATGGCTCCCTCCCAGCCCCATAGACGCATCCAAGGCACAGCACTGGGCAAAGTACAGAGTTGCACTAGTTGCGCGCGCTGAGTCCTCAGCGGCTCAGCCACCTCAACCACGCATTGTCTCAGCCCGCCATCCCCTGCTGCTCGCCACGATCTGCCGACCGACCCCCATTGGTTACCAGCCCCTCAAGACGCGAAACGTAGTATGTAATGTTGGGGCGAGCGACTTGGGAGGAGGGGCAAGGCGGTAGTCGAGGTCACTAATTAACAGTGGCATGGAAAGATAGAGCTCGGTGAGAGGAGTCGATTGGCACCAATTCAACATATAAAGGAGGGATATACCCCCCTCCACAGCAAGGTTTGTCCGTCAGGGGGTCGGTCGTCCCCCCAAGGGGATCCCGGGCGATTTCGGGGCATGGTGTATGGCACTTTCCTCCCCCCTCCCCCTGCTCGACCTACCCCTACCCAAATCTGAATCTCACTTCTGTGAACGTACTGTGCTCTTGACGCCTCAGGTCCTGGCTTTAAGTGTTGAGTGCAAAAAAGCTACAACCGAAGGTTGCTGTCCGCCACACCGGGTCCTAAAAGCATCCTAACCGCCGTGACGTTTCACTTTCACGGTTGCATGGCAATGCGCCAGCCGTTAATCCTGCAAACGGACGTGCCTTCATGTTGCAGGTGCACATGGCGTAATAACAGCCGCTCAGGACTCGGCACGGATTGTGACCAGTTTCGATACGGCATGCAGGGGGGGGGGGTAGAAACAAACTTTTTTGACCCCAGGCCACAAAACCTCCTGGACCCCCCGACCGACCGACCGACCGACCCCCATGGATAAAACCGTGTGTTTCAGGGGGTTTTACCCATCCATTTAATGCCGGAGTGGTGCCAATCGACTGCTCTTGATGTGCTCTATCACGCTGTGCGATTTGCCGGTCGTGCACGTGACTTCGACATGTGCAATATTCTATCCATGGAAATGTCCCCGGGCCTGACCCACCCCAGCCAACAATGAAACAGGCTACGCGCATAGCGACACGCAACAACAATATGCTCTCTCGGTTGGTTTACCGCGATTGGACTGGGGTTTACCGCGATTGGACTGTGGCGGCATGACATGTGGCTGTGTGACATGCCGACATGTCAACAACAATTCACGTCATTGCTTCCTGCAGTGTCCTCCATCGCTGCAAACATTGCTACAGTGTGTTGCAGTTGCACACGCAGGCTTACAGAAGCGTTTGGGGCTCGTGGGACAAAGTTTTGCACAAACCGTGACAAAACCTTGGGGGACCCTGGACCGACCGACCGACCCAAAACTTTGGAGGCCCATAACTTTGCACCCAGTACCCCATTTTTTATTTTGAAAGCGGATTCTGAACGCTCTCGTTGAGCTCTATCCATTTGAAGCATGGGGTATGTTTCGGAAGATTCTACCCCCCCCCCCCTGCGGCATGTACGGAGTCCGTGTCCGCGCAAGTTCGGTTCTCCCTTCTTCACCCCCCTCCTTCCCTTATCCCACACTCAGCAGCCAGGGCACGTGTAGCAAACACCCCTTACACCGCTTTGGGTGCACTGCTGGTCTATTGCAGCTGCCTGCAGCTGAAGTAGGGCCAGTACAACTAGATGATTAGGAAAGCGGCCGGCCGATCAGTCCGTGTCTATGCAGCTATTAACGCGCGCGGCTAGATCGGCCCACAGCGCTCACGTGCTGCTGAAAGTATGAGTCACGCCCAGCCGCGGGCAATTAGTAGTTGCGCGGAAGCATCGAATAAAGCAAGCAGCAACAGATGCTGTATCAGCGGGAGCGTCGCGTTCTCAAAGCCATGCCAGTACTTGCCCTGCGGCCGCCTGCCGCCTGCTCCGGTGATGACAGTGAGTTTGCGTCCGCTAGTCAGACCTCCAGCTCTCCCCTCCCTGGCCACGCTTAACGCCCCTTTAGGAATCCTCACCCGGCCCCGATCGCTAGGATTCCAATTCTTCATAACTACTTCGCCCAGCGCACTCGCATTTAAGAGCATGCCCGTGACACCGTACACATGTACCTGGTACGTAACCGGTACCCGTTATTCGGCTTACGTCCAGCAGGTTTCTGACAGAAGCTGATAAATGATATCTGAGGCAATAATACTTTGCGCGCACCAGCATAACATGCATGAAATCCAGCAACAAGTAAAGCATTTTCGTGGCTGCTGACTTCATCGTGTCAAGAGGCAAACTCTATCGCTTTCAGTTTCGAATTGACCATGCTACGTGATCGCTGCTACCGGCAACCCTGGGCGTGCATGGCAGTGCGAACATGTCTGAGCACATCCTCCTAGAATCGTGCTGGAAATTCCGTCAAGTGAGCGCTAAAATGCGTTATCAACGCATTATCTTAATCACTTCCAATTATGATCGATGGGACTTTTCGCCGCTGTTGGAAGGCGGGGCGGTCAGTCCCCTAGCGAGCGTGCCAAACACCGTGCCAATGCGGCGATGCCGCACCAACCTGACTATAGTCCAGCCAAGCAGCTGGTAATAATAAGTAGTATAGCATAAGTGATAACGAGTATATGTAACAGGAGTGAGTGAAAACTGTCTCAAGAAACCGAGTATTCAGACGCCAGCGAACATGACCTTTCTATAGGTTATGAGCCCCGCGCTCCGAGGCGCGATCCAGTCGATGATATAGAAGAAACTGGTAGAGAGATGTCAGGGAGTGACGGTGCCGCGGGGTCGGCTACCGTGAAGGCCAGCAACGGGGGCCTTAGCTATCAAGTTGCTCGCTTCGATGGCAAGAATTGGCTAGACTTTGAGCCAAGGGCAAAAGCAGCACTAGACGAGGCCGGCCTGGGCGAAGCAATAAAATCGGATAAGGCATCGGCGGAGGTCAAGCGCAAGGCGCTAAATTTCCTGATCAACCTCATCAAGATTGGGGTTGCCAGGGATATCATCGGCGATAACGAGGACAACCCTAAGGGCCTGTGGGAGGACCTGGTGATGGACTTCAATCAGTCGGTCTGGTTCACCAAGGAGCAGATCCTGGACGGCCTACTTAACATCGAGCAGCAACCCAAGGAGTCCATCGATGACTTCTTTAGCCGTGTCAGCCAGGCGTGGGACCTGCTGAAGCGAGCAGAGGCAGCAGCGACGAGCATGGGCGAGCCGGGCTGGACAGCACCTCCAGAGCAGAGCGTCATGTACAATGCAGTCAGAGGCCTGGATAAGAAGTACGATGCGACCAAGAAGAAGTACCTGGACCCGTTCGGCGGTAAACGCCCACAGACGCTTCGCGCGCTGCGGGCGCTACTGCGGCAGGAGGAGCTGCTGGTCAACTCTGGGGAGGAGAAGGCGACCGCGCGCCTGGCGATGGCTGCACAGCAGTCGCCGGCAGCGCCGGACTACTACCAGCAGCAGGCGGCTGCGGCCGCACCCACAGGTGGTGGCCGCGGGCCGGGGTACGGGGCCAGCACCGGCGGCCGGGGCGGCGGTGCCTTTGGCGCCGGTGGGCGTGGAGGTGGCCGTGGCGGACCGCGGTGGTGCTACGACTGCGGTGGCGTGGGCCACCTTGCTATAGACCACGTAAACAACCCGGAGAGGTATGGTCCGCCTTCGCAGGCGTCAGCCGGGCGGGGAGGTGAACAGGGAAATATAGGAAGCAGCCGAGGAGGGCACGGAGCCTACGGCGGGCGGGGAGGACTTGGCGGCCGTGGGAGCTATGGGCCGCAGGGGCCTTATCCGCCGCCGGGTCCGGGTCGCGGCTATGGGGACCGCGGCCCGCCCCCGCCAACAGCAGGTTTTGGCAGCTACGGGTACGGGGGATATGGAGCGCAGCTGGACGGGCAGCAGATGCAGCAGCAGCAGTATCACCCGTCACAGCTAGAGTATTACCAGCAACAGCCGCAACAGCAGCCGTGGTGGGGGCAGGCATCGGCGCTGCCAATGCCGGCGGCGCCTCCACCGGCGCACTACGGCAACTACGCGCAGCAGCAGCAGTACGGCGGGCCATACGGGCCGCCAGGCTCGTTCTCGTACCAACTGGCGGCGCGTCCTTATCCGCCAGTACCGTACAACGATGATGATGGAGTGGAGATGATTGAGGCGGGTGCAGCTCAGCAGTTCAGCAAGGAGCCAGTGATAGCCAGCGCCGCGCAGCGGGACGGCAATGGCAGCAGCAGTAGCAGCATGGTGGCGCAGCGCTGGGTGATGGACTCGGGCGCTGGCACGCATATCACGGGCTCGTGGGAGCTGATGCTCAACCCTCAGCCGTTTGTCGGCTGGGTGCGGTTCGGCTCAGGGCCGCTGCAAGCAGCTACGCACAGAGGTTCCGTAAGGCTGCAAGTGGACAATGGCAACGGCGGTTACAATACAGCGACGCTGCGTAACGTGTGGTACGTGCCGGGCTGCAACATCAACATGATGTCGCTCAGCACCTTAGACAATAACGGGTACGAGCTGCACATGGCGCGCGGGCACGCGCGCATCTTTCGCGGGAATGTGACGTACATGACGGGCACCAAGCACAACGGGATCTACTACGTAGACGTGTTCGGTGCTCCGCCTATTACCAGCGGGTACAGCGCAGGAGGTGTGCAGATTGCGGACGGTTACGCCGTCCAGGTGGTGTACAGTGATCACCTGACCTTGCGCCCCTCCGAGTTGCGTGGCGCGATGCAGGTGCAGGTGTCGGCGGCGTCGCCGCCGGCACACGGACTGCACCCGGAGGTGGAGTTCGCGGCGGGCAACACGGCTAGTATGGAGCCGGCGGGCGAGACTCTGCCGGCACTGTCGGGCTATCAGGAGGTGTTAGCGCGGCCCATCGTGGACTGGCAGCCGCCGGCCTACAACCAAGCGATGATGGCGCGGCAGCTAGTCCGGTGCTCAGACTCAGATGAAAGCACACTTGCCGCTCTGGCGGCGGCGGTGGCAGTCAAGCCTGCCGCTGCGCCTACCAAAGATGTGGCGGTGCGCCCAATTGCCGACACACAGGCGGGCTTCGACGGTCACGCGGCGTACAGCAGCAGCAGCAGCAGCAGCAGCTGCAGCAGCAGCAGCAGCAATAGCAGCAGCAAGAACAGCAACAGAAGCAACGACCGCAGCAGCAAAAGTCGCGTGTGGGAGTGGGGAAGAGACTGGATCCACGAGGCGCGCGGTCCCAATGATCTGGAGCTCATGTATAACAGCCTCCTGCCGGACGCAGCTGTCTTCCTAGGAAAGGATTACTTGCAGCAGTTCCAAAAAGGGCCGCTGACTATGGAGCGCCTGTGGAAGCTGCAGTGCGACCTTGACGAGATGTACAACTGGTTCTACAAGAGGCGGCAGCGATTTCTGCCTGTCGTGGATGGAGGCAAGTCGTTCGTGCCGGGGGTGTACGGGGGCACGGGCAAGGAGATGTATGTGGGCGAGAGCAGCGGCATTGGCTCGGGTGCGGAGCCTGAGAGCGCATACCATCCTGGGCTGCAGCAGCGCAACTATTACCAGGAGCACTGCTGCGGGCCCCCATCGCATGATATACATTCAACACCTGAGGTGCAAGCATCTTTCTGTTCACATGCAAATGTCGAGTGTGTGAGCGCGGCAGCCGCATCTACTGCAGACGCCGACAGGTGGCATAAGAGGTTCGGACATCCGAGCATGGACGTGCTGGCTAAAGCGGTGGACGGAAAGGCCGTGAGTGGTATGAATGTGTCTGCGTCAAGTTTTCGGGGGGTGGAATGCGTGTGTGAAGCGTGTATGATGGGGAAGCAGCATCGGGCCTCCCATCCGGAGTCCGAGACTGTGTACTCGCGTCCGTTGGAGTTGGTGCATATGGATGTGTGTGAAATGCCGGTGCTATCAACGGAAAGGGCACGTTACGTAGTGACCTTCCGCGACAGCTACTCGCGGCTTACGGCGGTCAAGTGCGTGGGCACAAAGGATGCAGTGCCAGCGGCGGTGATGAGCACATTGCTGCTACTGGAAGTGCAATGTGGGCGGAAGTTGAAAGCTGTGCGAACGGATCGTGGGCGTGAGTTCCTGAATGCAAAAATGGCGGCGTTCTATGAAAGCAAAGGCGTACGGCATGATTTGTCCGCCGCATACACACCTGAGCAGAACGGTGTTGCGGAGAGGCTTAATCGTACCTTGTTGGAGCGTGTGCGTGCAATGTTGTGGGAGAGTGGCCTGCCTAAACGCTTTTGGCAGGAGGCGCTGGGGTGCGCCGTGGTCGGTATGAACCGCCTACCGTCCGGGGGTCACACTAAAACCCCGTACGAGCTGTTCTACGGCCGCAAGCCTAATGTGTCAAGGTTGCGAGTGTTTGGGTGCGTGGCGTACGCACATGTTCCGTCGCAGTTTCGGGACAAGTTAGAGCCCGTCACGCGGCGAGGCATATTTGTGGGGTACGAGCCTAACAGCAAAGCGTGGCGTGTGTGGGTTGAAGGAAAAGTACTTGTGACGTGTGACGTGCGTTTTGAGGAGTCGCGCATGGGGTGGAAGGAGCGTGCAAGAGACACGTCAAACCGTGGGAGTGACAGTGCAAGTGAGAGTGATGGTCAGAGTGAGGAGGATGGCGTGTGGTTCAGCGTGCCAGTCGACAGGGGTGGGACCGCAGCAGGCGGTGCCGACAGTCCCGCTGACGACGACAGCGCCCCTGCAAGTGCGCCCACTCAAGGCGGCGGCGGAGCAGCTGGAGGGAGCAACGACAATCCTACCGCAGGCGCGCCCAACCAGGGCGGCGGCGGGAGTGAGGCGAAGGCCCCTACACCCAAGCGGGGTGGGGGCGGTGGAGCGGCAACGCAGGCCTCAACTAAGCCGAAACGGGACGTCAAGGCGCCGGTGCGCTGGACGTACGGTGCAGCGGCGGAAGCTGAGGTGCCGCAAACGCTAGAGGAAGCATTGAGTGGGGATCACGGGGATAAGTGGCTGGCAGCAATTGAGGATGAGCTAGCATCGTTACGCGCGCATAAGACTTGGTCGCTAGTGCGTGCACCGGCTGGGGTGAAGCCAATTCCACTGAAGTGGGTGTTCACAATAAAGCGTAATCAAGATGGCAGCATTGAGCGCTACAAGGCGCGGCTGGTGGCGAAAGGATTTAGGCAAGTCGAGGGCGTGGATTACGAGGAGACATTTGCTCCTACAACACGTTTCTCAACTGTGCGTGCGTTCCTGGCGTTGTCGAATAATCGGGGTTACTGGGTACGGCAGTTGGATGTGAGGACTGCATTCCTAAACGGTGATTTGCGGGAAACCGTTTACACCGAGCAGCCTCCAGGGTTTGTGGAAGGCGACGGGTTGTGTTGGCTGTTACACCGCGCGCTGTATGGATTGAAGCAAGCACCGCGTGCATGGCATGAGAAGTTGAAGGGGGTGTTACAAGGGATGGGGTTTGTGCAGTCGGATGCGGATGCGGGGCTGTTCACTCGTGACAGCGCAGGCGGAAAGGTGTTCGTAATCATGCACGTCGATGACATGCTGGTGGGAGCACCAACGAACGCCGAAGCTGATGCAATCGTAGCGGCATTAGCGAGCAATTTCGAATTGCGTGATTTGGGAGAAGTACAGTTTTATTTGGGGATGGAGGTGCGATGGGATCGTACGGCAGGACAGATGAAACTGTCGCAACGCAAGTATACGTGTGACCTACTTGAGCGGTTTGGCATGACGAATGCGAAGGCACAACCTACACCGTTGAATCATTCAGCGGTACTGGCCAACGCGAAGTCTGCAGATGAGTTACTACCGAAGGGGAATCGGTACGCCGAAGTCGTGGGAGCGCTAAATTATCTCGCAGTATGTACGCGGCCAGACATTGCACAGGCCGTGTCCGCACTTGCACGATACATGGCAGCACCAACCAAGGTGCATTGGAACCTAGCGATGGGCGTACTGCGTTATCTCGCAGGTACACTCGATTTCGGTCTAGTGTTTGTTCGCGGGCATGGAAGTTTTGTGGGCTTTGCGGATGCGGATTTTGCGGGTGATGTGGACACGCGGCGTTCTCGGACTGGCTACGTCTTCACTCACAATGGCACAGCTATCAGCTGGGCAAGCAAGTTGCAAGCAACGGTGGCTGTATCGACGGTAGAAGCAGAGTACATGGCTGCTTCGTTTGCAACCAGAGAAGCGCTGTGGCTACGTAACTTGTTGCGGGAGATGGGAGAAAGTGTGGGTGTGATACAGCTGTACGGCGACAACCAAGGAGCGCTATCAGTAATCAAGAATCCGATTTCATCGGTGCGCACGAAGCATATCGATATCCATCATCATTTTGTGCGCGAGCGGGTAGAGAGAGGAGAAGTGGCGTTTGGATACTGCCCAACGAATCGGATGGTAGCTGACATGCTAACCAAGGCAGTACCGGAGCAGAAGTTTGTGTGGTGTCGTGAGAACATGGGGTTGCGAGGATGAGTGCTGTGACGGAACGGACAAATTGCCATAGATAACATGCGTTGACGTTTCACGAAGTTGAGCTAGCGGCTAGGTGACTGCCCGCGTGGGAGTGTTGGAAGGCGGGGCGGTCAGTCCCCTAGCGAGCGTGCCAAACACCGTGCCAATGCGGCGATGCCGCACCAACCTGACTATAGTCCAGCCAAGCAGCTGGTAATAATAAGTAGTATAGCATAAGTGATAACGAGTATATGTAACAGGAGTGAGTGAAAACTGTCTCAAGAAACCGAGTATTCAGACGCCAGCGAACATGACCTTTCTATAGCCGCTAATCGAGCCGCGTGCCCCCCGCAAACCCCTACTGCGGCCCCTCCCGCCCAGCCAGCCCCGCTCTGCCAGCTCCCTGCCTCCCACGACAAATTTCGGCCTCCACATCCCCGAACTCACCAGAGCGAGTGCTTTTTCCTTGCTGCAGCCCCGCAGACGGCAAATTTCACGCCTGTGAGCACACCCGCCAGCTACGCCAGCTCGCCCGCCGTCTGTCCCTCCTCATCACGACATTCATAGGTAAAATTGTTCTTGACACATCCCCGATACAGCTTGCGGGACACGGTCTGTGGCCGGCCTAGGGAAACGCTGGTACTCTGCTGTTTGTGATGAGCCATCACGATTGCCCATCCCACCCCACGCCCTGCCTGCTGGCCTACTCACATTGCGGTGGCTGTACCATAAGACTCATATGTGTAAATGTATTTGATCCTGGGTTGGCGGCACGTGGCGCCGTTGGCGTGCCCCGGCCCCCGCAGGGGGTGCGGCGCACCCATACGTTTCAGAGCGGGGGGTCAGGAAGGGCAACACACGTTCCCAGCCCCCGCCGACGTTACAAAGCTATTGCTTACACCACCAGCTACACGCATCCACTATACGCAAGGGAGAAGGGGCCCGAGCGACGCAGAACCGTCATCCGACTCGAGTCAAGGAACATGACAGGATTCTAAAATGAGACTGTTATATTGTAATGCAAGCTCAGAAGGATTGCATGGAGTCTAATGCCGCAAAGAAAACAACTATGGGGCCGATTGTATTGCTGAAGGTAGCGCAGCTCTGCTGGGATGGTAGATAATTGGAGCCTTAATCTTAGCTATTAACATGCATGTCGTGGGTTTCACGGACGTGTGAACTGCAAGCGCGAGATTGTTTCCGCGACTCGCCATGACAAGAGCAGCGCTCGCAGCCCCTTCAAATGCGGACTGTAGATCGTAGACTAATGTATTATCAACACCATTATGAGAGCCCGGACAGTTTTGCCGCAAGCGACCGCCGCTGTCGAACCCCTGGGCCTTGGACCACGGCCTTGGACGCCCCTGTGCTTTTGCCACTGCGGCCCCTTCCCCGGGGGCCCCGCGTCCCCACATTCAGCGCGCTTCGCGATCTTTGCCTAAGTGATGATCTTGACATGCTGCTGGCGTGCCTCGGCCCCCGCACGGCCAGCAGCCACACGCATACTTGAGCGCACCCCAATGAGCACAGCCTTACCCAGTAGTGGTACCCTCCCCTCTTACCCAGCGTCTCGTGGGACACCTGCCCTCCCCTGCTGGTGACTGTCAAGAGCGCCATTCCACCTGCACCCTTTCACGCTCGACCCCTCAACCCACTTTGGGGCACGTCCCATGCATGCACCGCGGGGTGGTGCGCTAGTGGGTCGCGAATTCAGCGTGACGCAAGTTCGCCTTGCGGATTGCGCGCGGTCGCCACATCGATATGGCACGGCCCAGGAACTTGTGAGATATTGCGAGCATTGCTGTCTTTCTTTCTAACGAGCACCGAGGCCTCTACATGACGCCCACCGCGACGCACACGTGTGGCCAAGGGTGCGGCGCCAGGTGGCGCCGCTTGTACATGTACTACACCCGCCGCACCTGGCTTGCAGACTGAAATGTATATCTTGAAGGATGACACAAGTTGGATGTTGATCGTCAAGAAACGGCCGGCTTCGCGGAAACGTTTTGGTGTGAGGTTTGCTCGGATTTTTCATGAGTTTGCCCTTTCACAGTTTCAGGGCCCTTCCTGTCATCCAGTTTACTGAATGTAAAATATGTAAAGCGCTAAGCTCAATACAAATAATAGAAGCATAACCCAATAAGATCGAGACAGTTAAACAGCGCAATATGACTTTCGGTCACAGACTGAAGGCGTTTCTGGCAAAGATTTCTGCCAGAAAAGAAAGAGAGATCGATAAGAAGAAGCCCGCGGCGGAAGCGTCATCGCAGCAGCAGGACGGGAGAGGCATCAAGTATTCTGTTACTGACGGGCAGCAATCGGCGGAGGAGCATGGACCGACGCGCTGGGCCTTAGCGCCCAGCTCCAGCGCCAGTGACACACACGCGCGCGTGGAAATTATTGATGCACCCCGCTCGGCACTTTCCGCCGTTGGGCCTTTGTCGCCTCAGGCCACCAACGGCGGTCGTGGCTCCGCTGCGACCGCCGCGGTGGCAAGCCGGTAAGCGGCTGGCGCGCAGCAGGTTTTTCTGCTTCTTGCTTCACCTGCTGGCTACTCAGCCTTCATATAGTGCCTAGAGTCGCAATCCATGCTGACATACATATGACCTTGCTTGCTTACAGTTTGTCGAGCGTCGATTGCGGCGCCAACGGATTCCCCAGCAGCAGGGCTTCCAGTACTGCGTTCGTTTATACTGCAAGCGAAGGCGACAACGCCGGGGCCGCGCTTGCCCACCGCGCCAGCAGCGTCGCGGCAGTAGTTGACAGCCGCAGTTTCAACCGCTCGAGCACTGAGCCTGCAGGTCCTAACAACCACTACTGGCCGCTGCCAGCAGCTCGCCGTGTTAGCAGCGTGTCTGGCCGCCGCTTGGTGGGTGCCGGAACCGTATGCCCTGAGCCACAGCAGGGCCCGGCGAACCCAGCTGCGGATAGTAGCAGCAACAGCAGCCAGCAGCAGATGCGCGTTGGTGCGCAGCCGGTTGGAAACGCGCCTCCTGCAATACAACAGAAGTGCCTCCGGTCGCCGCAAAAGCAGCAGCAGCAGCAGCAGCAGCAGCAGCAACAGCAGCAACAGCAGCAGCAGCACCACCACCACCACCATCACCACCACCACCACAACCACCACCACAGCGGCTCCGGAGCCGAGTTGCAGTCAGCACGCAGCGTGCCATACCTGAAGACCAATGGCAGCAGCACCACCACCACCGCCCCGGCGCTGGACACGCTGTCGCCGTCGCCGCGTGCGTCAATGGCGCGCAAGCCCAGCCGCTTCGGTGGCGGCGGCAGCACCAGCAGCCCCAGCAGCAGCAGCTGCAGCGCCTGGGCATCGGCTGGTCAAGGGACCGCCGCGAGGACGTCTAAACCCGGCGCATCCCCGCAGCCTCCGGCGGCGTCATCACTGGTTGACGCGGCGAGCGATGATTCAGGGCCTCCCTCGTCTTGCGCTTTCACAGCAGCGCGTTTCTCTCAGTCCTCGCTGTCCACGTCAACTCGTCGGTTCTCGATAAGTGCATCTATGGCCTCTGCTGCCTCAGCTGTGCTGACCATTCCCGAGATGGCCACCGCGGCGGTCGCAGCGGCGGCCGGCCGTCTGTCCAAGGCTGCCGGCCTGGGCTCTCTACCTCGCCACGCCTCGTCACCCTCGCTTCGCAACCTCAACAGCGCCGCCATCGCCGCTGCACCGTCAGCAGCAGCAGCAGCAGCAGCTACAGCAGCAGCAGACAGACGGGTCACCGTGGCTACCGCCGCCAGTGGTGAAACTGCTGCGGCTGCGACCGCAGCTGGTGACAACGTGCCGCACACGCCGCCTCTCATCACGCCGGTGGCACCCTCGTCATCACCCGTCGTGCTCGCAGTGTTGCCGCCGCCGAAGGAGGAGCAGCCCGCGGCGGTGGCGGGCGTTAGCACCACCGCCGCCACCGCCGGGACAGCAGCACCATCACCAGCAGCCGCCGCCGAGGAGGCCGCCGCCGCCGAGAAGGCCGCCGTCGCCGCCGCCGCAGTCATGGACGATCCGATGTGCACAGATGAGGTAGAGGTGGCGGCGGCGATGGCTGCCGTACATCAGCCGACAAAGACGCCCAAGGTCGACAGAGCTGCTGTTGCTGCAAGCCATGATGATGTGGATCATTGGCCCACCGAGCAGTGCCCACGTGAGTACTGCTTTCACCAGCAGCACCTGCTGCTACGTCATGCCGAGAGCGCAGCCACCGCTGCAGGTTGTGATGCCGCCGCCGCCACCACCACTTCAGCAGCCACCGCAGCCACCAGCAGCAGAAGCGGCATCGGCGGCCGCCCCAGCAGCAGCAGCAGCAGCAGCGGCAGCAGCAGCAGCAGCCGTACCAGCAGCAGGGCGTCTGCGGTGATCCATCCCTGGGCTGCCGAGGCCGCCGTCGGAGCTGCCAATGTGGGCCCTGCTGGCGTCAGCAGCAGCAGCACTCCGCGCAGCAGCTCCAGCCCTGCTCTGTGCGCTCTGCAGGAGCGGCCGCCGCCACCGCCGCTGGCCGCTCGCTCTCTGCCGCCACCGCCGCCGCAACCGCTGCCTGCTCCGCGGGCGCCGCCGCAACCGCTGCCACCGCCGCTGGCTACTGCTTCACTGCCTGCTGCGCTATCATCGCCACCTGCGCCGCCGCCGCTGCCGCCCTCATTTCCGCCGAAGCTGCCACCGCTGAAGGTCCTGCTCCCGCCGCGGGAGGTGCCTGAGGACGGGAGCTTGTACGTGTCGGAGGCCGCACCGGCAGCCATGCTGCATCACGTGCGGGCCGCGGTTGCCGGCCAGCGCGGCGCCTGGGCCCTGGCTGACTTCGAGGTGGGTGGGCGGGTTGGCGGGTGGGCGGGAGGGTGGGTGGGTGGGAGGGCGGGTTGGCGGGAGGGTGGGTGGGCGGGCGGGTGGGCGGGTGGGCGGGAGGGTGGGCGGGTGGGTGGGTGGGTGGGTGGGTGCGTGGGTGGGTGGGTGGGTGGGTGGGTGGGTGGGTGGGTGGGTGGGTGGGCGGGTGGGTGGGCGGGTGGGCGGGTGGGTGGGTGGGTGGGTGGGTGGGTGGGTGGATGGGTGGGTGGGTGGGCAGGCGGGCGGGCGGGCGGGCGGGCGGGCGGGCGGGCGGGCTGGCTGGCGGGTGGGTGGGTGGGTGATAGGTGTAATAGATGGTGGTGGTGGTGGTGGTGGTGGTGGTGGTGGTGGTGGTGGTGGTGGTGGTGGTGGTGGTGGTGGTCTCGCTTGTCTGCTGATTTCACGCGCTGCAAGTGAGGTGCGTGCGTGATTTTACAGTACCGTACTACGACTGTTGTGTATCACCTCAGGTGCTGAAAAGCTTGCACGTGGGCTACGCCAGCTCCGTTTTCAAGGTATGGCGCCATATCCACCGGTGCACAACTACTGCTGTACTGCTGTAATCCATGCGTTCCCTTTCCCGACGCCCAGTTCCGTACGTGCGTCTAGCTCCCGGCTGACCCATCGGTCACACGCCCACGCCCACGCCCACGCCCACGCCCACGCCCCCCCCCCCCCCCCACACACACACACACAGGCGCGGTGCCTGCTGTCCGGCCACTCGGTGGTGCTCAAGGTGTACAGCCTGCGCGGCCAGTCCTCCTTCCTTGCCTACCAGATGCTGCGGGAGCTGCACATCCACGCCCGCCTGCGGCACCACAACATCGTGCCTTTGTACGGCTGCTTCCGGGTGCGTACGTCAGCAGTAGCCTTTTAGTCACCATCACTGCATGCGTGCGTTACGCGCGTGTATATATCACCACCAGCGCGCCACGCGCTCTGCGTCTGCCGCCATGCATGCATGTTGTCTAGCTATCTGCTGGCGCATGCATGTGCATGTGCATGTGCATGTGCATGCACGCATGCATGCATGGTGCCCATCATGCATGCATGCATGCATGTGCATGCCCCGCCGCGCTGCTGCCTTGCTGGGGATGGACCCACGCACCATGCCATCATCCGCGCTTGCATGCCTACCTGCAGGATGACAGCGTGCTGGTGATGGTACAGAAGTACTTTGGCGGCGGCAGCCTGGACCAGATGCGGCGCGAGCTGCTCGGGGGCGGGCGCATGACGGAGTTCCAGGTCATGCACTTGGTGCTCGTCCCGCTGCTGAGCGCGCTGAGCTACCTGCACGCCAACGGCATCGTCCATCGGGACATCAAGCCGGTGCGTGCGTGCGTGCGTGTGTGCGTGCCTTGCGATTGTAAACTGCTGGTGTGCGGTGTGTTTGCCGCCGAGCGCTCGTGCATCCACGCGCCCACCCACACGCACGTACGCACGCACGCACGCAAACCCCCACGCTCACCTACCTCCTCGCTCTTATGCATTGGGTTTGGTATAGTTTGGGCTGCTGGTAACCACAACCCCACCCACCCGCCGCCGCCCACAGGCCAACTTGCTGTTCAGCTCGGACTGGCAGCTCAAGCTGTGCGACTTCGGGGTTTCCATCAACCTGTGCGAGGAGAGCGCCGTGACCCGAAGCGGCTCCGCAGACTACATGGCACCGGTGAGGCTGTGCTGCCCAGGCTGTGCTGCCCACGCCCCGCCGTGTACTACTGGGACATGGTCTATATATCTGCGCCTCACCACACATGCACACTATTGCCACATGTATGCCCACACGCACGTCACACTATTACTACTTGCCCGCTTCGTGCGCGCAGGAGGTGGAGGTGTGCCCGCTCAAGCGCCAGCCGGAGGACCACAAGGCCAACAGCAGCATTGCCTACGACACCGCGGTGGATGTGTGGAGCCTGGGCGTGCTCGTGTACGACTTGCTGGTCGGCTTCACGCCCTTCCCGGCCGCTGCCGCCGTAGGCTCATCGCGCCTCCGCGCGGTGATGGGCTGCGGCGGCGGCGGCGGCGGCGCCGAGCCGGCGGATCAGCTGAACTTCCCGTCCAGCGTGGGCGAGCCCGCGCGCGCCTTCGTGCGTTCCTGCCTGCGCCTGGACCCCGCCGGCCGGCCCACAGTCCAACAGCTGCTGCGGCATGAGTGGGTGACCATGTCGGTGGTGAGTACGGTGAGTATGCATGCATTGCTTGCGGTAACGAGTGATTAGGGTGATGTACATGAGCTAGCAGCGCACTATCTAGCTACTGCTGCTGGTTTATCCTTGCTTGCTAGATAGCCGCCGGCGGGAGCTCTTCGTGCGTTCAGCAGCAGGCCCAATATATCGTAGCACGCAGTCGCAATCATGCGCGCGTAGCGCACGCCCCGTTAACTGCATCTGGTGCATCTTGTTGCATGCTGTTCGAACGCCTGTGCGTGATGCTATTATTACAGCTGTGGGTAGCTAGACTGCTAATGACGCACATGTTACATGTAGTGGGATAGTGGGGGCGCGTGACACCATAACTGTAACCCCCTGATGATTACTCTCGCATGCATGGAGTGACGTCGTGCGCGCCCCCTTTCTTCCCCCCGCCGCCCGCCGCCTCCACTGCTGCAGGATGATACACTCTAGACAAGTGTGTGTGTGCGTGTTAGAGTTCACATGGAGACTACAAACAAATCAAAGACCGTGTGTGCGTACGTGTGTGTGTGTGTGTGTGTGTGTGTGTGTGTATGTGTCAGTTTTGAGCCATGTGCTCCCGTCGCCATATAGTGTTCATGAGCAATACAGTCTCCGCCGCCATTCACAGAAGAATTCTTGACTGCGAGCCAAAAAGACGTACTAGTGGAGTGATTGCACCTGCTGTGACTGGTCCTTGATGGGGAATGAGTAGAATGAATAATGCGCGTGCTGGGGGTCATTATCCGTGTTACGTTGATCGGTGTGCTTGATTGCCAGGACTTAACAACAATGTGCTATTGTATCTAAGGTACAGTGCACAGGCGCACAAGCTGCTAAGAATGCACCTGTGCACCCACGCACGCTGCAAGTTATAATGGGGATTCGTATGTTATTAGCCAAGACTGAGTCGTGCACCTGCCGCACTGCTGAATGAATGGGCCATTCGTGCAGCCACTGCAACTACCTGCAATGATAGCTCGTGCGGTAGTAGTGGTAGGTGCATGAGTGTGCATTTGCTACATTAGACTTGTGATGGATGCGGAGGAGGTAATGCTGGGCATGCATTGCAGGTTGGGATTAATGGGATCAGGGCAGGGTGGAAAGGATTTTCACTGGGACTCCGAAGCGAGTGTGTGCGTGTCCATGCGTGCGTGCTGCAGACAAGTGGAAATGGAGAAACAATCGAGAAGGCCACCGCCGTTTACGGTATTATGATTGCCGGTACTCACACTGATGTGCCCCTTAGTTATGCATTTCAAATTATGAACGGCACCCCTATTACCGCTAGCCGCGCACAGCTAGCTGACTGCCAATGCGCGCATAGGAGAGAGATCAGGAAGCGGCGTGCGTGGTTGCCAAGCGTCCTTTAATTCTTAGGTGTATGGATGGGGCGCTTCTGATGCCTATGCGTGCGGAACCTCCGGCGGCGGCCAAACAAGAAATAAGGAGGCAGACGGTTGATTGCCACAGTGTGTGCTTTTATTTTCCTGTTTGTATAAGCAGCTTGGTTGCGGCGCCACCCAGCAGGCCGGTGGGCTGTCGGTCCAGCTCGTCATGCACGCTGTCGCCGGCGTACTCAAACTACTCAAACACCTGCGAAGAAAGGAGGGAAGGCTGGTGAAGTCCATGCATGAGGTTGGTGATGGTATCAATTAATTGGAGGATGGATTGATGAGGGTTACAGTTTTTCATGTTGCCGGTTGGCGGTTTCCCACACTACTGGGGTCATCACGGTATCCGAGGCGTTGGCAAAAAGTACGATAATCGCGCAAACCGCGGCTTCTACGTATCACAACTACTATTACGACTATGGTCGGAGTGAGAAGCGACTTGATGTATGGCGGGCGGTGCCTGTACAAAGTAACCGACCCCGGCCTTGTCTGCTGGGAGATGCATGATGAGGCGTTTCAGAACGTTCGGCCTGAGGCTAGTGCATGTGGTGTGGGCTCAGCGCTCAGCCCACTTTTACCCGCATTAAGGACCTAACACTCCTTGTGTATTTGTTGTCCTAGCGCGTGATGTCAGCGCGTTGGGTGCGTGTGCAGCCGAGTGAGGAGCGAGGCAAGGCAAGACTTTTGTTGGAGATTCATTTGATTGCCACGGTTGCTCAGTGTTGAATGGTTGTCGACTTTCCAGCCAAGTCGGAGTAGGGTCGGCTAACAGTTAGACTGCTTCGCACGTTACACGTTATATGGTATTCCCACTACTACAGAATAAGGGAAGCCATGCTGGCTTATAGTCCGCTGGTTGCGTGTCCCATAGCATGGGGTTTGACACGCTCTCGGTCACTCTAAGTAGTTCTGACCGACTTCCAACACTCAACACTAACACTCAGTATGCATGAAGGGACAAGGGAGGTGGTCCCCGTGAAGCACGGGAAAAGCGGGCTGATCCCGCACCACATCCACCGTCTGAGGCCGAAGGTTTCGAAACTACCTCATCTCCCGGACATAGCCGGGGTCGGTTTGACCAGGCACCGCCCACCAAATTACGTCCAGCAGTAACGTCCCGCTAGTCCACCTAAACCGCACATGCCATGCTCGCATAGACGTTACTAATTAGACTCTGGCAGGCCTCAACCTGTGCGCCGGCGCCGCTTTCTAGGCGACGTTGCGCCCTCCTCCTCCACGTGGCCCTCCCCGCCCCCTCCGCGACACACATGCGCGCTGCAGCTACCGAGCCCATGGCAGCTGTTGGTGGGCTGAGGGCCGTGGCCGCCGCCACCACCACCGCCGCTACCATCACCAGGCCCTGGCTTCGTCATGGCACACGCTGCGCAGTGGCACCTTCCTGGTGCTGGACCTAATTGTCATTTTGCCAGGGGTGAGGGGCCAAGCCCCACACCCCCAACGAGAAGCAGCTCTGGGTTAGCTGGGTAGAAGGTGTTTGGTTTTTTGATAGGTCAGTAGTCGTTATTGGGTTGCTGTGCGCATATTTGAATAGATTGTTAGTCTGCCGGGCTGCTATGCTCGCCCCAGCCGAAAGTCAAGATGCCCATGGACGCGCAAAGGCACTTCTCGCTCCGCCAGAATTTTCCCTGCCACCTATTTACATGCAATAGACAATAGCAAATACTAATACGTGGCAGTCGCAGTTTATGCCAGTATGCATGAAGGGAAAATGTGTGTGCTCTATCTCGCAGCAGGCAAGCAAGAAAGGTGATATGTACGGCGGCACGCAGCCCTCTTCTTTCCCAGCCCTCTTCATTCCCAGCTGGCTGCTGTTCCTCGGGCTTTGCCGCAGCAGGCAAGGCTTGATTATTCATGATCTGGCGGATGTGTTGCACGTACTGGGCGCAGATGGCATTCAATGAATGCTTACGTCTTCAGTTTCTTGTTGCAATCAACTTGAGGTAGTGTTTGGTGGTGGCGGTGGCGGTGGCGGTGGCGGTGGCGGTGGCGGTGATGGTGGTGCTGGTGGCGGTGGCGGTGGCGGTGGCGGTGGCGGTGGCGGTGGCGGTGGCGGTGGCGGTGGTGGCAGCGGGGGCGGCGGCGGCGGTGGCGGCGGCAGTGGCGGCGGGGGCCCAGGGCATGCCTAGCCTACCTACAACGGCGGTAGTGGGTGCGGTGTTGATGAGGTGTAAATGGGCCCAAAGTGGGCTCTATCATTCATGACGCACGCCGGGGAGCTGCCGCCTGCCGCCAGCAGCAACCGACTGCTTGTGCCGCTGTGATGATGAAGTACATCTTTCACGGTGCGTGTCCGTTCCAGCATAAATTAAGCACGGAATATCGAGGCAGGTAGGATTCGTTAGATTCGTGCCTTGAGAATCACGCACGCACTGCCCCGATGCCGAGCGCCTTCGGGCATGCATGCATGTATGGGTATGTG
Source organism: Chlamydomonas schloesseri (assembly GCA_016834595.1). Lineage (NCBI taxonomy): Eukaryota > Viridiplantae > Chlorophyta > Chlorophyceae > Chlamydomonadales > Chlamydomonadaceae > Chlamydomonas > Chlamydomonas schloesseri. The sequence continues at coordinate 302,392 of JAEHOD010000065.1, read as the reverse complement.
GTGGAGCGGAGTACGGGGCGGGCACCATCACACACATATATATGTGGATAAGTCTGCGGAGCATGGGAGGAGAGGGCGCGGCGGTGCCGCTGCTGAAGAAGCGACGTACTCTACTGTACAGGCGCAGGTTTAGGGTCTGGAGGATTCTTTTAGACATAAGCGGGCTAATAACTGAAGCTCGCTGCGCCGCCTCAGTCTGACAAAGCATGGACGTACGCGTTGAAGGCGCTTAAGCAATCTGAGCAACCTGAGTGTCGTGCGTCCAGTAGTAATTTCTTGCTTTAGTATGTGCTTTAGATTGAGCTGCGTGCTGAATGATGCGCGCATGCAATGGGCAGGCATGCCTGGAGGTAGGGGCACGCTGAACAAAGGTATGGCGCATCACCATTAATCAGCAGCCTCAACAGCAGCTGGGTACACGCGGTGTTGTATTAGTTGGGCTCAGCCCGATAATGTTTATTTCGTGCCTTGCATGATAAGGCAACATTTCATCTGCTTTACTTGTAAACGTAAACGTAGCCTTTGCTTACTTCCCGTGCACACTTGGCGAGCAGTCTTACCGTGTTCGCCGTGCTTTCCAAAGCCATCAGCTAGCCTGCCAACACACTATCTCGCAACTCTCTGCCGCTGCCAGCAGACTTCGGCAGCCCATGTACCCGCACAGCCACCACACGCGCACACGCACGTACGGCGGGTACATTGATTGTACATCGACACCCGTGCGTGTCTTCAACACCCGCAGCGATGCCTTATCAGTTCCACAGTACTCACGAGTCACGACACGACCATCGAACTGCCCTCGAGAAGCAAGCACCCGCCCTGCACAAGGCGTTGGCCGCCATCCATCTAAAGTTCTAAACAGTTGCGCGGCACGAACGCTTCCGTACTCAGCCCCTACCTGCAACGCGATGACACGGCGAAACAACAGACTGGCATAATTAGCAAAGCTCAAGACTCCATCCAGCCACTACTCATTCATGCCTGCCGCTATGCTATACTTGAACCAAGCTAGAAAGCCTGTCTGTCCTGCGCCACCAGTACTAGTACACAAACCTGCTGGCACACCAGGCATTCGTTTTCCAACCTTTGAAAACCGGTGTGCGCGAAACATGGATCCAAGCTCCTAATCGCGGTAACCGCATGATGACGAGCGACCCGTGTCCTACAGCTGCACCTAGGCGCACACCCAGCAGGCAACCATAGCTGCAACCGCACCCATCCATACATAGCCCCTCCTAGATAGCGCGGGGCGGAGATGGCGCGGCGGAGACCTCCGCATCACGCACGCAGCGCCCCACCCGCGCGCCGCTAGCTACCAACATTAGCAGATACACCGCTGCGGCACACTCCGCGGCACACACACCAGTGTGTCGTACCGCGACACAATGCGGCACACACACCAGCAGTACCTGGCCTATCACCACTGACTTGCACCCTTCTCCTGCTCCTCCTCCTCCTCCTCCTCCTCCGGCGGATCACCATCATCGTCATCATCGTCACACATGCGTCATGATCAGGTGGTGACGCGCAGCCTGAACTCCTCGGCGTCCTTGTCCAGCAAGTGCAGCCCGATGCGCACAGTACCGTCCGCCATGGGGAACCGCACCTGCAGCAGGAGGTGCAGCAGCAGGGTGGGTGGGTGGAGGGCGGGGCGTGGATGGGGCGGGTCAGGGCGGATGGGACGGCGAGGCAGCGGCAGCAGGAAGGCAGCGGAGTTCCATGTGTGTGGACTGGCAGTGGCAGGTCGTGGACTGGCAGCAGCTACACACCGTTGCCAGCCGTATTCCACCACCACCACGCATGCCCCCCGATACACACACTTACACACACACAAGTCTTGCATAGTTCTCTCCCTTGTGATCTCTAACACACACACACACACACTTACACGTACACTTGCACACACACTTACGCACACACAAGCAACAACAACAGCAACAACACTGCGAAACACACACAGCGACTCACCACCCGCGGCATGGGCTTGTGGCCGCTGGCGTTGCGGCCCCAGTTGCTGCCCAGCACCGTGTCGAACAGCTGGCGCAGCAGCGGCAGCGTGGCGCCTGCGTGTGTGTGATGTGTGCGTGTGTGTGCGTGTGTGTGTGCGTGTGTTTTACAAACGAAACAATCGCCCTGTGTGTGTGTGTGTGTGTGCGTGTGTGTGTGCGCGTGTGCGTGATCGCATGTGCGGCAGGCAGCAGGTAATAGGTGTGGGTGAAATGCGGAATGCATGGCTGGGTGCATTGGGCGGCGGCGGGTGCAGCAGGCAGGCAGGGGTGCGGCTGTGTCCGGGAGTTGGCTGGGGGCGAGTCGAGGCGCGCGGGGGCAGTTCATTCCGGTAAATCAAACCGACCATTGCAACATGGGGAGGCGTGAGGCTGCTGGCAGCTAGCTAGGGAGCCGAGCCTGCTGATGGAGGAAGGTGACCTACCCGACACCAGGCACAGGCCGTATTTGCGCGAGCCGAAGTTGCAGCGGCCGTTGCGTTTGCGGACCACGCACTCGTTGCCGTGCAGGCAGCCTGCCGGAGATGGGGGTGAGAAGCGGTGAGGTTGTGTGTGTGTGGGGGGGGGGTGCGGGCGGGCGGGTGATTCGTGTGGGTGCGTGGATGGGTGCGTGCAGCACGCGGAGGTTGGTGCCATTCCGGTCCACACAATGATGATTGGTACCGGCCGTTGCACAGACGTACGGGGCGGTCTGCTGAGCGGCATTGTAAGGTGTACGCAAGCCCACCCCCTCCCCCTCTCCCTATGCCAGCCCCCATACGTATCCCCCCCCCTGGCTGGTTCGGGTTCTCCTGGTCGTCTCACTTCTGGTTTCTGGAATGAACTAATCCCCCCCCCGCCCATTTATTGGTCCGGTGACATCTCCCGCCCAGGTTCTGGAACGAGCTACCTCCCGCCCGGCCCCCTCCCCCTCCCCCGCCCTGCCCTTAGTCCTGCCCTAAGCACCATCCATCTCACCGTCCTTCAGGTAGTTGTACCACATCTCCCACGACGCCTTGGCGGCCGCCATGTCGGCCTTGACGTACTTGTCGTCCAGCTCCATCTGACTGAAGATGTAGCCCTTGACCTGGCCGGTCGAGTTTGATCAGGAGTGGGGACGAGTGGGGAGGAATGATGATGCTGTGGGGATGACTGCGGAGGAATGATGATGCTGTGGGGGAGTGCGGAGGAATGATGCTGCTGTGGGGATGAGTGGGGAGGAATGCCCCGCACACACACCCATCCGAGGAAACCCTGGCTGCTGCAACGCATGCGCACGCGCGTGCACGCAGCGCTCCTCGCCCGCTTGCTGCCCCAACGCTGCCCCAACGCAACGCACAAGCGCGCCACGTCCTGCCGATCTGACACCCACGCCTCGCCTCGCCTCGTCTCCGTGACTTCATACCAACCCGCGTCATCCCACACACACACCCGCACCCGTGCCATTATCCCACCCATAGACACACGCCCACCCACACCCATACCCACACCCACACGCCCACGCACCTGGTTGGGGCGCTGGATACGGTAGCTGAGGGCGTTGCTGCCGCCCAGCGTGGCTCGGCGCATGGCGGTGGCCAGGATGACCAACGGCTTGCCGCCCGCGGCCTTGCGCTTGGACAGGTAGAAGCCCACCTGACAGGAGGTCGGGGTGGTAGGTGGTGCGGGCGGTAGGTGGTTAGGGTGGGGGTGGTCCGGGTGGGGGTCAGGGTGAGGGTGGTCCGGGTGGGGGTCCGGGTGGGGGTCAGCGTGGGGGTGGTCCGGGTGGGGGTCAGCGTGGGGGTGGTCCGGGTGGGGGTCGGGATGTACGGGGGTGGGCAGTTTGTTCCATTTGGGGTGGTGTGGGGCTGACGTGGCGAGGTTGTGGCTGGGAGGTTGCTAGGTTACCGTACTGTAGGGCGGTGCAGCCGACAGACGCGGTACCCTGCCTGCCTGCCTGCCTGCCTGGCGGGCCGCCGCCCAAGCCGCTCTCATGTGTGCCCCCGCCGCCGTCTTAATTCCCGCTCCCTAGCTGAGCGAGGCCGCCTCTCTCGTTCTGCCCCCACAGGCAGCCCATCGTCCCCTCAGTTGGTCGTTTCGCTTCTGGTTTCTGGAATGAACTACCCCTCCCCGCCCCACCCAAAAACACACGCCATAGTCCACATTCGTCCGTCCACCGCCTGAAGCACTTGCCCTCACCCCACCACCTAAGCACACACGCGCTTGCCCACACATCCACACACCCACCCGCCCCCCCCCACCCGCCCCCCCCCCGCCCACCTTGGCCATGGCCGCCGCCGGCGCCTCCTCCGCGCGCATGTCCGCCAGCGCCGCCTCCAGCGCCGCCGCCGCATCGGCCCAGGACAGCCCGTCGTCCACCTCCACCTCCAGGTAGCTGGTGGTGGCCTCTGGGGGTGGGTGCGGGCGGGTGCGGGGTGTTGCTTGTTGCGGGTGAGGGGTTGCAAATACCAGCCCATTTAACTGAGAACTAAGAAACCCCAGCTGCGAGCTGCGAGCTGCGAAGAGGGAGTTCCTATGGGGGTTATGAGACGCTAGGAGACGAAGACGGCGGGCGGGTGCGGCGGGGTGGGGGGTGAGGGGGCGCGGGCGTGCATCCTGCTGGCGCATGCAGCAGGCCCTCCAAAGATACGCTGGGTTAGTTGGGGCCCACATGGACCCGTATCCATGTAACAACAACTACAACGACAACCAAAGATACGCATAATGCCGAAGATGCCTGGCCTACACCTTGTTCCCGCCCCCCTAAACACCATCCTATGGATGGCTACCCCCCTCCCTGCTGGGTCGATTCCAGTTCCTCAGGTGCGCTGGGCCGCCCACCGACCGCCCAACCCACCCATGCGCACGCACAGCGACGCAACACGCACGCTGGGCTACAGCCTGAAGCTAGCCACGCACACGCGGCGGGCACTACCGTACTCACGCGTCGCGGCATCGGTGTGGATGACGTCCTCCTCCGTCACCGTCACCTGGCCCGCACCCAGCTGCAGCATCCCCTCCTCGTACGTGCCGGCGGTGCGGGCCTAGCAGCGGGTGAGGTGGGGGTGAGGCGTGTGTGGTATGTGTTGTGTGTGTTAGTAAACGGAAACGGAGAGGAATCCCCGCAACGTGTTGTGTGTGTGTGTGTGTGTGTGTGTGTGTGTGTGTGTGTGTGTGAGAGAGTTCATTCCGATTGTCAATTCAGGGGGGGATTGCGCGGTGGGGTCCGGTGTATGAGCAGCCTGGGGTGTGAGCACTTCAGAGTGCGGTGTGTGGCGAGCGGCAGCTTGTGGCACGCCCGTAAACCCCCCCCCCCCCGCCCCCCCACCGCTTTTGGGTTGCAATGGTCGCTTTGGTTTCTGGAATAAAGTACCTCCCCGACACACACACACACACACACACACACACACACACACACACACACACACACACACACACACACACACACACACACACACACACACACACACACACGCCCCCTCTGTCTGCTGTTCTCTCCCTTGTGATCTCTAACACACACACACGCCCCCACCACGCCCCCCCCACCTGCTTGATGAGGGACTCCATGATGCCGTTGAAGTAGGTGAACAGCACGTCCTGGTGCAGCAGCTGATGAGGCGTGGCATGCAGGGGCGGCGGCGGCGGCGGCGGCGGGGGGGGGGGGGGGGGGGGGAGGTGGTGCAAGGGATGTGGCAAGGGGCGGGGTAGGGGTAGGGGTTGGGAAGGGGTAGGGGTTGGGAAGGGGTAGGGGTTGGCGAGGGGTGGTTGGGAGAGGTGGTTGGACAGGAGGGGCAGGTGGGGCGGGGGATGGAGCAGAATGGTGGGGGTTCTCTCGGTTTGCAATGGTCGCTTCCGTTGCCAGAATGAACCACGCCCCCCCTATCCCCCTATCCCCCTAGCTAACCCTGCTCACCGGCAGACCCAGCAGCCTGTTTAGGAACTTGGGCACGTCCACGGGGTTGCCGGTCTTCTTGGCGCGCAGGCCGTCGCTGCCGGCAACAACCCAGTAGCCGCTGCGTGGGTGTGGTGTGGTGTGGTGTGGTGTGGTGTGGTGTGGTTCGGTGTTGAGTTGTGCGGTGTGGTAGGTGCGGTATGGTAGGTGCGGTGGATGAGGAGGGAGGAGCGGGAGGGAGGAGAGGGAAGGGGCAGGCAAGGGGGGGAGCGCAGGTGGTTAGGACAGCAGCCAAGGGTGGAGCGGTGCGGGGCAGCGGGTCACCCATTGCCACACATCAACTAACGTCCGCCGTCGTAAACCTCTGTGTCGTTAGGAACGCCTTACCCGCCTGTGCATCCGATGCCTCCTGCCCAGCCCATCCAGCACTGCCCGCCAGCCCTCCACACCCCTCCCCTCTCTCCCAGTGCCCCTCTCCCCCGTGTGCCCCCCTCCTCCCCCCGTGCCCCTCTCCCCCTGCCCCTCTCCCCCTGCCCCTCTCCCCCTGCCCCTCTCCCCCCCCCCCCGTGCCCCTCTCCCCCCCCCGTGCCCTCTCCCCCCCCGTGCCCCTCTCCCCCATGTCCTGCTCTCTCCCCCCCTGCCCCCCCATGTCCCCCTCCCCCCCCGCCCTCACCCCTTGTCCTCCAGCAGCCCCATGGTCTTGAGCGCGGACCGCATCACGCCCATGAACGTGTCCTTGGCGGCCACGGTGCCTGGGCAGGCAATGAGAGCGCGCGTGCGTGTGTGCATGTGTGTGTGTGCGGGGAATAGGGTGGCGTGTGTGTGCGTGTGTGTGTGTGTGTGTGTGTGTGTGTGTGTGTGTGTGTGTGTGTGTGTGTGTGCGCGCGCGCGCGCGCGCGTACGGGGGCGGGCTGGATGCTGAGTGCTGCGGTGCAGAGCGGTCAAGTTCAAATTGCTGAGTGCAGACAGCGCCCAGAGCCTTCCCCACGAACACCCTGCCCTGCTGTTTCCCCCGGTCACTCTGGTTTCTGGAACGTGCTACCCCCCATTCCCCCCCCCGCACACACACACCACCCCTGCTCCCCTCGCCCAGCACCCAAGCGCACCCAAGCGCACCCGGTATGGCGGCGGCGGGCGACGCGCCCGGCGGCAGCAGCTCCGCGGGCAGGGCCGGCACGGCGGCGCCCGCCACGTCGTGGTAGCCGGCCGCCACGCAGGACAGCAGCCGCGTCACCGCATGGTGCCCGTACCTGCAGGGCGCCGGGTTCGGCGCCGGGTTCGGCGGTTAGGGTGGTTGGCAGGGTGGCAGGGAGGTTCTCGCCTGCCCCTCTGCTCTCCTGCCTGCCCGCGCCTCTTCTCCCCGCCCCCCTCCTCATATCCACCCATCCTCCCCCCTCCTCCATCTCCCCCCATCCCTCACTTGTTGTCCACGTCGAAGGGCTTCAGGTCCGCGGACGCGCCCAACGCGCGCCGGTCGCCTCGCAGCAGCGCGCCCAGGCTGGTCAGGCGCTTGGCCACCGCGCCCGCGAAGCTGTTGGAGCAGGTGGGTGGGGGTTCCATGCAGGTGGAGGTCGGGGAGGGGGTGAGGGGGGGCGCAGCGGGAGTGGGGGTGCCGGCATGGAGCAGATTGCGGCTGCTGATGCAAGCGATGGCGAGGTGGCGAGGAGGCGTACTCCATTGCAGAACCCCATGGCTGGCTGCTAGGGCGGTAAGCTAGGCAGGGGCCTGAGGGCTCTGGGGCGCAATCACATACGGTATCCCACCAGCCCGCTGCATCGACCCTACACGCGCCCTGCACTCGCCGCCCCTGCAGTAGCGCATTGCTAGCTGGCCTTCTCCTCACTCCTGCAGCCCGAATCACACACCGAATCCGCCACCGAACCATCTCCCACGCCCGCTCCCTCGACCGATGGCCGGCCCGGCCCGGCCCGGCCCGGCCACTCGCTCACTCACTCACCGGTACTCGCCGCCGCACTTGGTGACCAGCAGGCAGTAGATGGGCGCCGAGGACTGGTTGGAGCGGTGGGAGCGGCCGAACTGCACGTGCACACACACGCACACACACACACGCACACACACACGGAGGAGCGCATACGGGAGGGGGCGCGGGGGCGGGGGTCCAGGTATCGGGAGGGGCGGGGGGTTACACGCATTAGAGGTAGAAGAAGAAGGCGTAGCCCGGTACACAGGGGGCGGCGGGGGGGGGGAGGCAGGTATCGGGGAGGGGGCTGTAAATTAACCAGCCTCGTATTAAGGCCAAACCATGAAACCAAGTTAGCAAGCAAGCAAAGCAAGGATGGGTCGCGTGCAACGGTAAGGTGGAGGGGACAAACAACAGGGCAGTCCACACGGAGCGCGGGTTTGCTTTCCTTCACGGATAGATAGCGAACCCGTTCTGACTGAGGACGGGTTCGCTATCCCGACCGCCCGCCTTGCACCCACGCACCCACCCACCCACCCACCCGCTCCCACTCCCACTCCCACCCGCCCACTGCCACTCCCACGCACCTGCTGGATGGCCTTGTCAGCGGACCAGGGCAGCTCCAGGGTGATGTGGAAGCGCCGCAGCTGGTTGGCCACACTGAGGCATGCGTGCGTGTGCGTGTGGACCGGGGGGGGGGGTTGTGGTTACCAGCCCAAACTAAACCAAGCTAAAGGAAGCGGGGTAGTGGATTTTAGAAGCCAAAGCGACCATTGCAACTAAAAAGCCAGAACCCAGAACCATAAAGCGGGGGGGGGTCAGGGCCGGGAAGGAGGGGGTTCGTTCATTTCATAAGCCCGGTTGACCAGGTGGGAAAGGCGTGGGACACAGAACATTGAAACGTGCCGCATCCGCGCCACCTCACCGGCCGCCCCACCCTCCAACATCAAGCAGTGCACTCCGCGCCTCGTGCCTGCTCCCCCCCCCCCCCCCGTCGTTTCGCTTTTGGTTTCCGGAATGAACTACCCCCCTCCCCCTCCCCTCCCCGCCTTTCCCCCCTGCCCCTGCCACTGCCTGCTGCCATTGCCCCTGCACTCACCGGCGGTCAGCCTGCAGGCTGATGCCGGTGGAGGCGGCGTCGCTGATGATTGCCACCTTTTTGCGGCCGGCCATGAAGTCGTCCTTCTCCGCCATGTTGACCATCTTCTGGGCCTCGTCCTCGCGGCGTTGCTGGGTGGAGCGGTGCGGTGAGGCGAAGGCGGAGCGAGGGGGCGAGAGAGGGAGGGAGTGGGCGGGACAGAGGTGGTTCAGGCATGGTGTGGTGCAGTGTCCGTAACCCGCTTTCTTCATTTAGGTTTGTTGACCACCCAACCGCGTTGGCAGGCGTTGCTCACAGGCCCGGCGCCTCCCGCGCTTACTCCCAAGCACCTGTTGCCTCTGACCCCCACATCACATCGGCTGACGGCCCGCATGACTCGCACCCGCACCCTCGGTCTCGTCTCTGTCGCTGCGCGCCCCCGGCCCCCTCTCCCTCTCCCTCCCTCTCCCTCCCGCTCCCTCTCCCTCCCTCTCCCTCTCCCTCCCTCCCTCCCTCTCCCTCTCCCTCTCCCTCCCTCCCTCCCTCTCCCTCCCTCTCCCTCCCTCCCTCTCCCTCTCCCCCCTTTGTCCCCTCACCTTGGCCACCACCTTGCCGGTGGCCTCGTCCCGCACCAGCAGCGTCTTGCGCCCCGTCATCTCCGCCACGGCGCCCTCGCCGCCCAGCAGCTCCGTCAGCTGGTCCAGCGGGTTGCAGGGCAGCTGCGTGGGAGGGAGGGAGGGAGGATGCGTGCAGAGGGAGGGAGGGCGGGTGGGAGAGAGGCAGGGCACACACATTGTGGGGGGAGGACCGGCGGGGAGAGAAGGGTCCACACAATGGGGGGAGGGCGGGCAGGGAGAGGAGCGGGGATGTTGACGGTTGGCGGTGTTGACGTTGGCGGCGTGAAAGCCAGCCACGGCACGGCACGGGCGGGTCTGCCCTCGACTTGCGCCCCTCCACTCTCCCCTTCACCACCACCCTTTCGCCTCCTCCCCTTCCTCCTGCCCCCACCCCCCACCTCACATCCTTGCAGCCGCCCCCACAGCTCCCGCCTCACCCACCTCCTGCGCATCCAGCAGCCGCAGCAGCATCTCCCGGCACTTGCGCAGTTCCACGGGCAGCGTGGCCGGGTCAAACTCCTTCCCCCCACCGCGGCCGCGGCCACCGCCGCCGCCACTGCGGCGCGCCGCCGCGCCGCCGGTGCGGTCCGCCGCCTCTTCCAGTTCGGCTTCGTCCATCATCTCGTCGTCGTCGTCGCCGTCATCGTCGCCGTCGCCCACGACCTCCGCCTCATCCTCCTCGCCGTTGCCGTTGTTGCCGTTGCCCGTGTCCTCCTCTTCATCGTCATCGCGACCGGCGCCGCCGTAGGCGCCAAACATCCTGCAAGGGCAAGGCGGGGTACATGAGAGGAGAGGAGAGGAGAGGAAGAAGCGATGGGGAGCAGCAGGAGGCGTGTCGTTGCCGGACGGCAGCAGCAATAACTCAGTGCCTCCCGGCTGCGTTGCAGGCAAGTGCGCATGGGGGCCCTCAGCTCGGCTGACCGGCCCCGTTGAAGGCCCACGGGCGACAGCCCACTCACTCAATGGCAAAATCATCATCGTCATCGTCACCGTCGTCGTCGTCGGAGCCCTCCCCATCCGAGTCGTCCGCCGCCGCCGCCGCCGCGCCCCGCCCGCGCCGGCCACCCCGCCCGCCGCGGCCGCCGCGGCGTCCAGTGCCGCGCCCGCCGCCGCCCCGGCGGCTGCCGCCGCCTCCTCCTCCTCCCCCTCCCGCTGCCGCTGCCCCGTTCGCCGCGGTGCCGCCGCGCTCCTTCCAGCTGCTGGGCAGCTCCATCAGCGGCCGGCTCTTGACCGCGTGCTTGTAGGCGGCGGGGTTGGCGGCGCGCGGTGCCACGCGGCGGCTGGAGGGGCCAGCCGCGCCGCTGCGCACACGCACACGCACACGCACACGCACACGCGCACACACACACGCACACACACACACGCACACGCACACACACACACACACGCGCACGCACACGCATACACACACACGGGAGAGAGGGAGGAGGAATGTGAGGGGCGCGAGTGAGGAGAGGCAATGCCGTGACTACCAGCGCGGCGAAGCGCGCCGCCACCCATTACAACGGTGTGTCGCGCGCGTCTCGTTGTGCGGCAAGCTGCCATAAGCACATGCAAGCACGCGCAAGCGCCATGCGAACTGCTTGATTAGCCAAGCACGGACTCACTCGACTTCCATATCCTCGTCATCGTCATCGTCATCGTCGTCCGACTCCTCCTCCGCGCCCCGGCCGCCGCCGCCGCCCTCCTCGTCCTCATCGTCAATCTCCGCATAGTTGATTTGCCGTGTGGCGCGACCCGAGCGAGTGCTGCGAACCGGGCGCCCCCGGGACAGCGACTCGGTGCCAGCGGCGCCGCCGCCGCCGCTGCTGCCGCGCGCGCGGCTGCCGCCGGCGCCGGCGGCTGCGCCGCCGCCGCTGCCGCGGTTCGCGTCGGCCAGGGCTCGCTCGGCACTGGCGGCCGCCGCCTCGGCGTCACGCAGCTTGTTGCGCGCGGCGCGCAGGTTCGTGCGGATCTGCAGCAGCCAGGCAGGCAGGCAGCGAGGCAGGCAGGCAGAGAGGCAGGCAGGCAGAGAGGCAGGCAGGCAGGGAAGCTGAAACATTGGCTCGGGACAACAGTCAATCCACACAAGCAGGAAAAGAAAGCCGAGCAACAACAGAAGATCATGGGTAAGGCGGGCACGGCTAGAGTTACACCCTGCCCCAACAGCACCGGCACCGGCCCCCACCCCACCCCACCCCATCGGCACTTCATTTTTATTAAACACCATGCATGGAGGGCTACCCCGCCCCCACATGGTCGCTTTGGTTTCTGGAATGAACTACCCCGCCCCCCCCCCCCCCGGCGCAGTCGTGTTCGCATTTTGTTTCTCACCAGGACTGTTTACCAGTACCCCGCCCCCCCCCCACACACACACCTTGAACAACCGGGCCATGGAGGCCGCCGGTGTCAACGCAGCATCGTGGCTGTTGTTGTCAGCGTTGCCACCGGGCTGCTGCTGTTGCTGCTGCTGCGCGACGATCGCGACATCCGCGTCCATCGCCGCGGCCTCCTCCTCCGCCATCGCCGCCGCCTCCGCCGCCTGCTGCTCCTCCAGCTCCTCCAGTCGGCTGCTGCGGCCGCGCTTGCGCGCGCCTCCCGTGGTGGCGCCCGCACCCACAGCGGCGGCGGCGGCGGCGGCGGAGCCGGCGGCTACGCGCGCGGAGCGGCGGGTCGAGCGTGATGGCACCACCGTGGCTGCGCGGCAAAGTTCACAAGCATAAATCACAAACGACGTCCAAACTACGCCGATCACGTATGAAATCAATATGCATGCAGCACAACCCGCTGGCCGCGCGCGTACCCTCAAAGTCCTCGTCCTCATCGTCCGCAGCGCTCTCCTCTGCCGCACCACACTGCTCCTCCTCCGGCTCCTCCGTCACGTCATCATCATCCTCGTCCTCGTCCTCAACCACCGCCCGGCGGCGCCGCAGGCCGCCCGCCGCACGGGCGCTGCCGTCCGCCGCCTTGGCCCGCTTCGCCGCCCGCCCGCTGCCGCCCGCCTTCGCTGCGTCGTTGCCAACGGCAGCGGCGGCGGTGCCAGCGTCCGCATCCTCCAGATCCTCTAGGCCGGCGGCCGCCGCCGCTGCGGCGGCGGCGGCAGCGGCGGCGGCCGCCGCCGCCTCCTCCGGGGTGGCGGGCGCCGAGGAGTTCGTGCGCTTGAGGTGGCGGTGCGCGCCGCCCTCGCCGCCGGCAACCACAGCCTCCTGCCCCTCCGCGGCGGCCTCCGCCTCGTCCTCCGCGCCGCTGGCGTCGCCGCCGGCAGCGACGGCCGCGCGCGACCGCGTGGGCGCCTTGGGCGGCAGGGCCGCCTTGCTGCCGCCCGCGGCCGCTGTCGCAGCCGTCGCAGCCCTGCGACCGCGCGCGGCGCGTTTCAGCGGGCTTGCCACCTCGGGCTGCTCCGGCTGCGCCCCCTGGGAGCGGTGAGAGGAGCCCGACGTCGCCACCACCACCACCGCGCCGCTGCCGCCGGCGCTTGTGGCGGCGTTGCCGCCGGCACTGGCACTGCGGCCGCGGCCGCGGCGCGGCCCCGCCGCCGCCGCAGGCACAAGGGCGGCGCCGTAGGCGCCCGTGCCGCCACCACCGGCCGCTTCGGCTCCGCCGGCAGTGGCGGCGGCGGCGGCCTCCTCGGCCTCCAGAGCCGCCACCTCGGCCCGGGTCGACTCGAGGAACGCCTTCGCCGCGGCCTGCATGCGGCGGCGCGCCACGCCAAGCACATACCGGAGGTAGTTGGGGCGGGCTGCGAAAAGGACGCACGAGCGGTACGCGGCCGCACCGAATCTGACCCAATGTGTCGCGAACGCCAGGCCTGACCACCAGCTCAAGCACCACCATCACCACCACCCCCACCACCACCACCACCACCAGCAGGGCCGGCCGCCGCCAACCCACCCACCCACCCACCCACCCACCCACCCATCCACCCACCCACCCGCCCACCCACCCACCGCGTTCTGCTCCAGCCGCTGGCGGCGCTGCGCCCGCTTGCGCGCCTCCTCCTCCGCCCGCTCCGCCGCCTCCTCGCGCTCCATGGCCGCGTACTCGGCATCCAGCTGCGCGTCGCGCGCCGCCTTGGCAGGGTCACGTGGCCGCACCCCCGGCGGCGGCAGGCCGGCGGCGCCGCCGTAGGCGCTGCTGCCTCCGGCGGCGCCGCGGCCGCCGCCGTTCTCGGCGGCGGCGGCGGCGGCTGCCATTTCCTCCATGTCGTCCGCCAGGTCGATCATGTCGCCCATCATGATGGCGCGCAGGCGCTTCTCCTGAGGCGATTAAGGATGCTATATTATATTAATATGCATAAGAAGTAACAAGGTGATTGGAGATAACAAAAGAGCACCTATAAAGACTGGGAAGATAAAAGGAACGTGCAGGGTGCTTCGGGAGCGCTGACGAGGAGCTGGCGCATCACCCAGGTGAGCCATCGGCGCGCCGGACCGACCTGGACGTCGCACCCACCTCCAGGATTTCGTCAATGGTCTTCTCGCCCTCCACCTGCACCTCATCGTCGTCGTCGTCGCCAGCCGCGGCAGGTGTAGCACCGGCCGCCGCTGCGGGCGGGGCCGCCGCCGCGGCGGCGGCGCCGCCGCTTGAGGGCCCGGCGGCGCCGGGATCGGGCAGCGCAAAGGGCGCGGTCCGCTCCGTCGGCTGCACGGCAACATGAAACCCGCAGAACATGAACGCCGGTCAGCCGGCAACCTCGCGATGTAGAGTTGCTGTTATCAAATGAACTGCACACAGCAACCTCCTGGCGAGCGTGCAGCTCCCTCCGCGCGCGCACAAGAGCTGCACCCCGGTCCGTGGCCGCCTCTGGCGCCTCTAGTGCAGCACCCCGCAGACCGGCAGCAGCCCAGCACGCAACCCGCCAACCCGTGTGCTACTCACCGACTCCACCAGCTCCACAAAGTCGTCGTCATCGCTGTCCACAAGCACCAGCGTCACCTTCTTGCCACCACTGGCACCGCCAGCACCGGTGGCGGCACTGGCACCGGCACCGGCGGCCCCCTTGCGGTCCTGCTGCTGCTGCTGCTGCTCCGCCTTGACGACCAGCTGCTGCTGCCCCCGGCCCTGCTGCGGCTGCAGCTGAACCTTCATGGACGCGACGGCGGCCGCGGCCGCGGCCGCGGCGCGGCTGGTGGTGTAGGCTCCGCCGCCGCCGGCGGCGCCGCCGCCGGCGGCCGCCGCATCCGCGGCGTCCTGCTGCGCCTGCTGCCGCGCGGCGGCGCGGGCGTCCTGCGCGGCCTGGCGCTTGGCCAGCTTGACGCGTGCGTCCGCCTCCTCCGCGGCGCTGGGCAGCTTCTGCCAGGCCTTGCAGGCGCGGTAGATCTGCCGGGGTGGGGGTGGGGGGGGGCGTGCAGGGAGCGGGCAGGGGAGAGGAGGGGAGGCCATGACGGGGAAGGAATGCGGCAGAGCAGCGGCGGCGAGCACGGGAACAAGGGAAGATGGCGTCCGGCGTGCCAGGACTGTGCCCTCCCTCCCCCATCAGGAGGCCGCCTCTGCCCATTCGTTGCCGGCTGCTGGTAACCCGGCGGCTTCCACTCTCCGCTCTCCGCCCACCCTCACGCACGCCGCCCACCCTCCCCGCTCTCTCACGTGCATCTGCAGCCGGCGGCGGGCGCGCTGCGGCATGATGTGGTCCACGTTGCGGCCGCGGAAGTTGAACAGCCACTGGGAGATGAAGCTCTGCGGCGGCGGCGGCGGCCGGTCACATGTGGCGGTTGGCGGTTGGAGGTTGGCGGGCAACGTGGCGGTTGGCAAGTGAGGGGGAACAATGAGGGCTGGGTGCAGGGCTGGGTGCAGGAGGTGCGCGTTGGCGAGTGACTGAGCTGGCGGTGTGCCGGCGTTGCCCTTGAGCTACAGTAAGGGGCTCTGCAGCCAAGCCCCAAGCCCTCCACGCCAACCCCTTCCCCTGCGCCCCCTGCCCCTGCTCTCCCTTCCCCTGCGCCCACCCCTGCCCCTGCTCTCCCGTCCCCCGCGCCCACCCCTGCCCCTGCGCCCCCTGCCCCTGCCCCTTCTCCTCACGTGCAGCACCATCTTGGGCGCCGACACGAAGTCGTCCATCTCCTCGCCCTCGCCCTGCGCCGCCGCCAGCTCGCGCGCGTTGGCCAGGTTGGCCTCGCCGGTGGACTGCAGCCCCACCACCACGCACATGCCCTCCCGCAGCGCCTCGTCCGCCAGCTCGGCGCAGCGCTTGACCTGCAGGTGGGGGTGTGTGGGTGTGTGGGTGTGTGGGTGTGTGGGTGTGTGTGGGTGTGTGCGGGGGTGTGTGGGTGCGTGCGGGGGTGTGTGGGTGCGTGCGGGGGTGTGTGGGTGCGTGCGGGGGTGTGTGGGTGTGTGCGGGGGTGTGTGGGTGCGTGCGGGGGTGTGTGGGTGTGTGCGGGGGTGTGTGGGTGTGTGCGTGTGTGGGTGTGTGGGTGTGTGGTTGGAGGTGGCAGTGAAGAGTTTTCAGAGTGCTTGCAGAACCGGAAAGCGGCATCCCCGCACCCCTCGCACCCGCTCACACCCCCAAACACACCAAATCACACGCCTCGCAGCCCACCCCCATAGAAACATCCCCACACACCCACCCTTGCAACCCCCGCGGACACACGCCCCCACCCACCCACCCCAGCTGCACACCCGCCCCGCCCCCCCTACCTTGCTGGCCATGAGCATCTGCCGGTAGAAGCGCTGGTGCGCCGACCAGAACAGCCCCGAGCGCGGCTCGCGGCCGCTGCTGCTCTTGGGCAGGCAGCTCATCACGTTGAACACCAGCGCCCACAGCGCCGCGGAGCGGTCGTACATGACCCTGTTGGGGTGGGTGTGGGTGGTGGTGGTGGTGGCGGTGGCGGTGGTGGTGCGATTGGTGCGGTGCGTTTGGTGGGGTGGGGGACGGTGGTGCGGTGGCGTGGGTGTTTTGGGTGGCGTTGTTTGGTGGGGTGGGGTGTAGGGGGGTTGTGGGTTGCGGGGAGGCGGGAAGAGGGAGGTGGGCCTGTGAGGGCACCTAGCCAAGGAATCAGGCCGTGTCGGCGCTTGCACTGCACTGCGTTTGCAGCAACCAACCAGCCAGCCCACCATCCCCTCCCCCTCGGCCCCGCCCCCGTCCATCCCCCCGCCCCCCTCCCTGTTGCCCCCTCCCTCGAAAACGGAGTCGATGTCCCCCCGCCCCCTTCCCTTCCCTGTTGCCCCCTCCCTCACTTGAAGATGGGGTCAATGTCCAGCGTCTCCATGCGGAACTCGGCGCCGCTGTAGCTGAGCGTGCGGCTGACGTAGGTGCCGGTGGCCTTGAGGCCCATGCAGAACATCTCCAGCGCGCCCAGGCCCGACCTGGGGTGGGGGTGGGGTTGTGGTTACCAGCCCAAACTAAACCAAACCAGGGGGTGGGGGTGCATGTTTAGTTAATGACGAGGGAGATGTAGACAGACGTTGCGACGTTGGGGGTGGTGGGTGACGTGGGCGTGTTGAGGGTGTGTGTGGTGAGGGTGTGGGCCCTCCAAGCACCCCCCAACCCCCATCCAAAGCCAACCACACCTCCAACCACACCACACCGCACCACACCGCACCAAACGTTCCCCGAACACGCCATGAAACAGCCACACAAACCAACACCACACAACCCCACAACGCAACGCAACACGCCCAAACACAAAGCAAAGAGCAGCCTGCCCTCGCCCTCACTTTTTCAGCACGTCGATCATGCAGCCGATGGAGCGGTAGCCGAAGGCGCCCAGCCGGCTCATGTAGCGCAGATTGTCGGGCTCGGAGGCGCCGGTGGCGGAGCTGTACAGCACGCGCGCGTTGGGCAGCTGGTCCTGCAGCGCCTCCACCGCCAGGCCGGTGCGCGTGGAGCCTGTGGTGGTGGTGGGGGGGGTTCCATGCATGTTAAATTAATGGGGCAGGGGGGAGAGGAGGGAGGTGGGAAACAGGAGGGAGGCGGGAAAGAGGAGGGAGAGGTGGAGGAGAGGGCCGGTGCTGGCGGCAAAGGCAGGACCCAGCAGCCCCGGGGCCCCGGGGCGGCCTCCTCGTTGCTCCATCCCTCACTTTCACCCGCATTCCCAACCAACACCAACCAACACAAACCAACACAAACGGCGCAACCACCACCATTAACCGCCAACCACCTACCGGACGCCAGGTCCATCAGGTTCTTGGCCTTGTGGCTGTGTGGAGAGAGGGGGGTTGAAGGGAGGGGCACGTTGGGGCTTAGGACCACTCAGGGGAAGAGACAGGGGGCGCCATGGAAGCATGTGACCTTTACCGACACCCCCCCCTGCACCATGCACCGAGAGCTGCCC
This sequence comes from Chlamydomonas schloesseri, assembly GCA_016834595.1. Classification (NCBI taxonomy): domain Eukaryota; kingdom Viridiplantae; phylum Chlorophyta; class Chlorophyceae; order Chlamydomonadales; family Chlamydomonadaceae; genus Chlamydomonas; species Chlamydomonas schloesseri. Next base: position 284,674 of record JAEHOD010000065.1, on the reverse strand, counting down.
GCCCATCCGCAGCCATCAAACCCACTGACTCCCCAACCCCGGCCACCGAACGCCACCCAATGACTCCCCAGCCGCCCACCCACCCACCCAGCCGCCCGCCCACCCACCCACCCGCCCGCCCGCCCACCCACCCAGCCGCCCACCCAGCCAGCCAGCCACCCACCACTCGTCCAGCACGATGAGGCAGTCGCCGCGGCCGTCCGGCCCGCCCAGCCACTGCACGCACTGGTGCAGCCGCGTGCCGGGGCCGAACAGGTAGCGGGCCTGCAAGGGGTGGGAAGGGGTGGGGGTTCCATGCATGTCAAATGAATGACGGAGGAGATGTAGACAGGGTGGGGGTGGGGGTGGGGGATTGCAAGGATATGTAGCAGGTAGGGTAGCAGGTAGGCGGTGGGCGAGGGAGCGGGCGCCGAGGAGGAAGCAGAGGAGGACGGGTGGAACGTGTCATTCATGCTGCCAGGACCAAACCAGGGGGGGCTGCAGGGTGAGGCGCACCAAGCCATCATGACTGCCCCTCCTTCCCCTGCCCCTGCCCCTGCCCCTGCCCCTGCTGCCCCTGCTTCCCCTGCCCCTGCCCCTGCCCCTGCCCCTGGTGGCCATCCTGTTCTCACCTCTGCGCGCTTGGCCTCAATGGCGGCTGCGGAGGCGGCGACCGGGGGCGGTACAGCCGGGCACACACACACGCACACACAAACACACACATACACACACGTGAGATCAGTTGCGCGCGCAGGCTCCTCCACACACAGGACCGTGCCCGCGGCGGCGGCGGGCCGGGAATGGCGCTTTGGAGCCCAAGCCCATATCTCGCCCACCCGCTTCCCATGCCACCACCCCCCAGCCGCGCTCCGTCCAAAAACCCAAACCTTCACGCAAACCCGCATCGCCCCCCCCCCCCCCCCGCTTCCCCCCTCCCAGCCCGCTCACCCTCCGCCAGCTGGTCTCCCTCCTCGCTGTGCACCAGTGCCGCCAGGCCCCGCCGCCCGCGGCCGCGGCCCCGTCCGCGGCCGCGCCCACGGCCGCCCCCCTCGCCAGGAGCACGCGGCGGCGCCTGCAGGCGCAGCAGCAGCAGCCGCAGGAGCAGCCATGCAAATTGGCGGCGCGCTAGACGCATGGCACCAAGCTGCATTCTTTTCATGACCCACCCAACTACTTCATGACCAACCAACCACCCCTACCCATGTGACCGGCTGCAATGCATGGAGTGGTCCGAACCTCGTCTTGGACACCAACCCCCCCCCCCACCTCCTCGTCTTACTGCGTCCGTCCCAACCACACAACCGAACGACCACCCACCCTACCACCCAGCCACCCACCCACCCACCCATTCCAACCCTGTCTCGCCCCCCCCCCCCCACACACACACCTTGTAGGTGCCGCGCGACACGAGCAGCGAGTAGGTGATGAAGAGCACCGTGCCTTGCGGGTAGGCGCGGGCCAGCGGGCCGGCAGGCACGTTGTCCTTTTTCTGCGTGTGTGGGGGGTGAGGGGGAGAGGCAGCAGCCGCGCGGGCGGCGTGGGTCGATACCGTACGTGGAGAGTGACGTGTCAAGGGTAAGGGGGGAGGGATTGCTTTGGGCCCCCCTCGCACAGTCGAGGCGAACAAAGTCCTTCGCTCTTCTGCCATGCATTCCACTCCTACCATACCCACCCATACCTGCTCGGAAATCCACTACCCCCAACACCCACTCACCCGCCCAGCCAAACCGCTAGCCGCGCCTCTAAACCGCCCTCCCCCAGCCCCCACTCCAGCCCCCACCCGCCCACCTACCCCCCCCCCCCCGTATGCATTGGGTTTGGTTTAGTTTGGGCTGGTAACCACAACCACCTCACCCCCAAAAACTAACCCAAACCCAACAACACCATCCGCCCCTCCTCCTCCCCCCGCACACACACCCACACAGTGTCGACCCTTCCTATCCTTGTGGTTTACTAACACACCCACACACCCACCGGCGGGTTGATGGGGATGTGGTCCGCGCCCAGGTCCTCCAAGTCGCGGCGCGCGTCGTATCGCAGGTCGTTGGAGGTGGACACCCACAGCACCCGCCGCCCGCCGGCGGCCCAAAACTCCTTGATCACTGTTGTCGGTTGTTGTGTGTTTGTTGTCAGTCAGTTGTGGTAGGTGGCGGAGGGCGCATGTGAGAGTGTGAGAGTGTGTGTTAGTGAGCGTGTGGTGGTGATGGTGGCGGCGGCGGCGGAGGAGGAGGAGGAGGAGGAGGCGATGTGGGGGAGTGAGGTGCAAGGATGGGCTAGCTCGGTGGCTCAGGGTGTCCGCAGGGCGGCGTGGTGGGCACAAGGAGGCACACGGGCAAGGGGACAGCAAGCTCGAGGGCCTAAAACCCTAAAACCCGCCACAAACCCTGAAGCCCTGACCTGCTACAACACCACTGCGACTGCAACAGCCAGTCCATAATATCGACACATTTCATTCGCCGTTACGCCAACCCACCCGCCCACACAAACACCACACAAAAACCACACAAACGCCACTCAAACACCACCCAGCCCACCCACCCACCTGCCGCGATCTGGCGGCCCTTGCCCACACCCGCGCCGTCGCCCAGGAAGAAGCCCGCGCGCGCGCCTACAGGCGGGAGGGAAGGGTGGGGGGATGGTTCATTCCAGAAACCAGAAGCGAAACTACCAAGAGAACCGGGGGGGGGGGGCAGGACGGGGAGGGGGGCAGGGTGCAAGTTGGGGAAAACTGGAGAGCAGGGCAGGGCAGGCGAGGGCGGCCGCGTGAGGAGCAGGCATGGCCGCAGGGCGGGCTGGCGAGGTGGGGGGGGCGCGTGTGGAGGACGTGCATGGCCGCCCCTGCCCCGCCCGACCGTGCCAATGACGCTGACATGACCGGGCTCGTCCATGCTCATAAGGTCGCGCCAATTTCCCCATCCCCTGAGCTACCGCCTTGCCCCGCTCCCCACCGACCCCCTGGAAGCCGCCCCTCCAACTGAAGCCACGCCCAACCCACATCGCCACCCTGCCTCCTCCCCCCGCTGTACCGGTACCCCAGTGCTGGTACCCCTCCCTGACACCTCCTGAGCCTCCTTCCCCATCCCTCTTCCCCTTGCCTCCTCCTCCCACCTCCCGCCCAGCTCCCTCCCTCCCCCCCTCCTCACTGCTGCCAACCTCACCGCACGGCAGCCGCTGCTCGAAGCGCTGGAAGGCGTACAGCACCGTCTCCAGCTGCGCGTTGGACACCTGCCCGCTGGCCACGTTGTCCTGACGAGGGGGGGGGCAGCAGCAGGGGAGCAGCGGTTGAGGGCGGCAGCGGTTGTTGCGGGGGGTGACACAGGTGGGTGGGTAAGCAAGATACCCCGGTTATACACAAGGGGGCGGCCCCATACAGAGGGGTCGGTAGATGGTGCCCTCCTTCATCTTTGCGAGTTAGAAGCCCGGACAAATTCCAATTGCTTTTGAATGATACATACACTACATACGTCAACAGGCCATTATGATTCAGCGACGGCGTGTAAACCGAAGCTGAATGCTCGACATGAACCGCGTTAGAGACGCTGCAAACCAACATAGGACATCCCTTTACATCTTTATAATGTGTAATGGTGCTCGCCGAGGGCAAAAAGGCGCGTACGCGACTAGCAATTCTTGAATGTCGCGACCGCAAGGAAGCACGCTTCTGGCCCAGCGAGTTATCCATGTACTTTGGATACACCCTTTCTGTTGACGGCAATCAACGTGGACCTTACTCGCGGCCTCCCCGGAAACATGCGTTGCAATTGGTGGCAAACTAGCATGTGAAGGGCATTGGCAACATGTTTTAAGCTTTATTTGCGTAAAAGATATAGTATAGCGCATCGGCGGGTCAAAAGCTGCTCGTCGATTAGGACGTGTCTACGCACACGCGTGCCCACCCGTGCGAAGCGACACGCAGCTTTTTCTCCTAGCCAGCTTAATGATTTGCACCCCGGATTGAAAGACATACATTAATACACTATGATGGCTGTATCTGAAGAGTCTGGGCGGAATCCACAGAGGTTGTCACCGTGTGATTCCCCCATTTCCTCACTTTCACACCCCCCGACTTTGGATCCAAAATACGACATGTTTGTCAACGGGCCCAGTCATGGGGCATGCAGCCTGAGTTTGGTGACTGGGCCCGTTGACAAACTATGTTTTCCAGGGGGTTCAAATTTGCACTTTTTCTGCATGGGGCCGCCCCCTTGTGCCGGTTATACAAGAAAGGAAAAACGAGAAGGGCGTGAAAAGAAGAGGCGGGCCCGGGTGCTGGGCTGGCGACGAGCTCCCTCGCTTCCTCGGGCTCCTCAGGCTCCAAGGAGCGGCTGCTGCTCGCCCCACGCCCACCCTTGTCCCCCGCATCCCTCGCCTGCGTGTGTCCCCCTTGCACCAACACCACCACACGACCAAGTCACCCAAAGTACACGTGCCTAGCCGCCCGCGTACCAACCCGCCCACCAACGCGACCCAGAAACGGACAAAGATAACACCAATCCACTTCTGCACCGTTGCCCAGGAACCAATAAACCCAACAACCACCCCGCACTTGCCCGCCCCGCCGCACGCCCCGCCGCACGCCCCGCCGCCCGCCCCTGTCCGTCCGGCTGCTACGGGTACCTGCAGGTGGTGCTGGTAGGAGATGTCGGGCGGCGACACGGAGGCCAGCGAGGCGGTCTCCACGATGGGGTCGGGGTGCGGCAGGCCCTCCTGCACCTTGGCCGGCCTGAGGGAGGGGAGGGGAAGGGAGGGAGGGGAGGGGAGGAGGTGGGGAGGGGCGCGGCCGCGGCATGTTGGGGGAAGGTTGGTGGGTGGAGGTGCGGTGGGCCGCAGCGGGCGGGCCACCGGCCCACAGCCAGCAAAGGGAGCGGCTAAGCGGTTGGAGGGGGGGGGATCGGACTGAAGCGGGTAGGCGGCTGAGTAGGTTTGCAAGGACAAGGACAAAGAAAAGGAAAAGGCGCAGCGCGGCGCGGCGCATGCCACGTCTGGGGAACTGGCCCCACGCTTGGACGTGTCACAACCCGGTTTCCGCACCCGCCCTCCTTTGCAGCTCGAGGCAGCGAACGGCTAATCTGCACCCCAAGCATATTGATTAGAATTTGTCCAAGGGCGCCGGACCCAGGCAATGTGACCGTTGTCAGGCAAGCTCACCTGTACAGATTGTATATTGTCTCCTGGTCCTGTACAGTTGAAAGCGGTGCACAAGTGAGGTGTTCAGTTCGCAGGGTCGTGCCGCGCACAAGGAGTTCAAAACAAAATTCTGTGAGCGCGAGAAATGGCAAAATTGCCTTACCCCAGTGTCGTCTTCATTTTGAGCTGCGTTCGCATCGTCGTCAGCTTGCTCACGCTGCCGCTGCAGCAGCTCTGCCTCCCGTCTGCGCGCCTCTTCTGCTGCCGAGCTCCCCGGCTGGCGATACGTCGGCAGGTTGGCGCCTACCGGCCCGCCCGCACCCACGCCTCCTCCAGGTGCATTGCCCGCGGCACCAGCGGGGGGCGGCGGCTGATTGGGGACAAGAGTGCCCGCGCGATACCGGCGATTGCTTTCGTTTTGCGCCAGTCGTTTTGCCTGGCTCTTCGGCATGCCCTGTGCCTCATACTGCCGTTGAATTGCGTGGAAGGCGGAGTAGCCTCCCGGAAGGGTGTATATAGCGTAGTCCAGCCCCATGCTGCTGTCAGTTTGGTTTTGGGGCTCTTAACGTTGGTTGCGCCGGGCCATAGGCAAGCTCTGAGTAAGCAGTCAGTTAGGCAAGTGTGTAAACAGCTGTCCCGAGCTAGGAAGACAGGCATTTCATGCACACTTGCGGATCATCGTCGAGCGCAGCACGGGCCCATCGCGCGCCATGTGCAATCGTCAATCGCCCGAGACCCGCGCAGGCCCAAGCTCCTTCACCTGATGTCAAGCTCTATCCTCAGCAAGCGCGCGCGAAGCCCAGGCGACACAACTGAGCCACTCGGCTGCAGGTGGCGCGACCAACCGGCAGCCACATCAGCCCACACTTCCAGCTGCACCACAGTCACACACACACCGTCATCACCATGTAATGTTGCTCCCATTTGGCTCACAGTGTCACGGGCGGCTCTTACCCTTTGACCTCTTCCTCCGGCGACGCCAGCTGTCTCCCCACCGTCCAGCCCGCGCCCCGGCACTCAATCAGCCACAGCCCCGAGCTCGCATCGCCGCTGCCGCCGCCCTCCTTTTTCCCGCCGCCCTTCTTCTCCTTCTCCGCTTTTGGCCCCTCCACTTCAACCGCCGCCGCCTCTCCTGCTACCGCTCCTGCTACCGCTCCTGCCGGCCGGGTCAGTGTGAACTTGACCCCGGGCAGCAGCTGCTCGGCCACCACCATGGCGGTGCGGGTGTGCAGGGTGGGCTCGGCGCACACCATGCGCGACACGCCGCCGCCCAGAGCCATCCAGATAATGAGCTGGTCTTGCATCCTTTTGTTTGTTGGGGGGGCCGAGCGAACGAATGGACGGGTCGGGACAGGGTTGGGGCAAGGGTCGGGGTCTCGGGAAAGGGTTTGGGCCTTTCGGGGGGGGGGGGGGGGGGAGTTTATCCAGAAACCAGGAGCGAAAGCGGGGTGTGGGACACGCACGCCAGACCATCAGTACTCCCAATACCCAAGTCATATCCTAGTCAAGCGAGCGGTATGCCTCTCCCGTCTCTCGCTCCTCGCCTCCAGCTGCGCACCCGCCCCCGTTCTCATCACCCCCCCCCCAAAAATGTACCCGCTGTTCCGCTGGACATCGGCACTTCACAACCATGTGATAAACACCATCCTATGGATGGCTACCCCCCCCCCAAAAAAAAACCGAGTCCCCCCTGGAAGCTGCCAGCACCGCTGCTACAGCCGCTGCTGCCGCCGCTGCTACTGCTCACCACTGGTCCACGCACGTGCCCGCCTCCAGCGCCTCCACCAGCTCCGCCGCCGCGCGCTCGCCCACCTCCTCTGCAGGCACCCCCCGCTCGCCCTTGGCGCTGGCGCCTGAGAGAGCGTGAAAGTGGGAGAGGGGAAGGGAGGTGCAGCAGTGGGGGTTTTAGCGAACGGATGTGGTTACGAAACTACAACTAGAGTGTGACACGGGGGGGTTATCCGCCCGCAGTTCGTGACTCCGCAGGAAGCCGCAGGCCACGCCCTCTGCTTTGCGTGCCTTGCATGCGGACAACGCCCAGCCGACCCCAACTCCCACTTTCCCCAGCCCCCAGCCACAACAAACAGTGCGGCTGCTACCCAGCCCGCAGCCCCTCCTCACTCACCCAGCCGGCACCCCGAGTCCGTGTCCGCGTACACCAGCACGCCGCAGCCGTCGCCTGCGTGGTGGTGGTGGTGGAGATCACATGAGACAGGACAGCAGCCAAAGCCGTGTCGCTTGCGTGGCGATCTGATGCGATGCGTGGCGCGGTGCGGTGCGGTGCGAGTGCGGCCCGTGTGTGTTTGTGGGTCAGCACGTGATGTGACCCATCCTCCCGCAGCACTGCCAAATTCGTCCCGCACGGGTTAGGATATCTCGTCTTCCCGCTTTTACGTCGCAGGGGCCGTAATTGGCTATTGTTGCCACCAATCAACGACGTGCTCTAACAGCATGCCAACGTGCAAGCTAGCTAACACGATGCCGGCAGCGCGATGCAGTCGCCCCCACGCAACCCGCTCTCCAAGGGCCTGCCGTGACCACCAGAGGGCCGCCCCCCCCCACACACACACACACACATACTGCTGCCAGCAGCGCGTGCTTCCCCGTCTGACCGCCGCCACCCCGCCGCCACCCCGCCGCCACCCCCACGCACCGAACGCGGACTCCGGCGTCTCCACCGTCGCCTGAACCAGGATGGGCGGCGGCCCGGCGGCGCCGTTGGGCAGCTTCCGCAGCGCCCGCCGCAGCGCCGACTCGGCGGCTGCCGCCAGGCGCGAGGCCACGCTGGTGGGCACCCGGCCCGCGCTGAAGGCCTTGACCGTCACCTGCGCCGCGCGGGCCCCCGGAAACAGGACAGGCACCAACAGCAGCAGCAGCAGCAGCAGCAGCAGCAGCTAAAGATGGCGCGCTTCAAGCATGATGCCGGTATGCCGGTATACATATAGCTGCAGCAAAGCGTGAAGCTTGGAAGTACTGACGCCTCCACCATCAGTATGCAAAGTACGGTAATAATAAAGGAAGTCAAAGTGCTGCCGCCGCAAATGAATCACCGCGACAGACATGGAAGTTGGAACTTGAAAACCCCCGAACAGCGGGCGGTCTCTTCACAGGCAAACGGACCTGGGTGATACTACCGCGGCGCGTGAGGTCGAAGGGCGGCAGGGGCACGCCCGGGGGCAGCGCGGGAATGGTGGCCGCCACCACGCCGCCGCCGCGAGGGTAGAACCCGCGCCGCACCTGCAACAGCGGGGTGGGTGGTGGCGGTGTGAGGGGGGTACTTCACATGAGAACCCAAGCAAACCAGGGGGGAGGCACGCGACCATGCGGCAGCTCGTCAGTCAGCCCGTGGCGAAGCAGGCAAGGAGCCGTGGCCGCCTGAGAACACCACCCAACGGCAATAGAAACACTTTCAGAATTATCGCCATCCGTCTATGTTGCGGTCGCGTCGCCAGCCCCCGGCTCCTCTCACCTCGCTAACTCCGCCTCCTTTAGACTGGTTTAGTTTGGGCTGGTAACCATACCCCCCCCCCGCCGCCCTTCTTCTCTCTCTCCACGCTCCCCCTCCCCACCTTCGCTGCAGACGCAGCTGGTTCTTCCGGGGGGGGGAGCTCAAGCACTACCGCGATGCGTACCCAAAAGCCGCTGCATTTTCCCACACGCCACCTGCAGTACGGTGCTCCTTTGCGGCCAAGCCCACTCCCCCCTGGAATGCCTGGCTTCACGAAGCGCCTCCCTGCCCCCCTCCCTGCTCTCTCCCCTCTACGCCTCCCTCCCCTCATAAGAGGCTACCCCCCCCCAACCCCCCGTGTGTTGCAACGTCTGTTCTACGTCTACCTCGTCATTAAATTAAATGCACGGCACCCCCCCACACACACACACACAAACGCTCACGCCTTGTGGACCCTCCACCCACGCCTCCCCTCCCTTCTCCCCCTCCTCCCTCCCTCCCTCCCAGTCCTCACGCACCGTGCTCACGCTCAGCCCCTCCAGCAGCGGCCCGTACAGCCGCGTCAGCAGCGGCACCAGCACCTCCTGCAGGTAGCCGCCCGGCGGCGCCAGGTCGGCGTCCGTGCCGCCGCGCAGCTCCAGGCGCGTCATTGTGGTGGCGGCGGTGGCCCTGTCACCGTTGGTTGGTGCGGTTGGAGGCGCGGTTGGAGGTAGGAGGCAGACATGGTGGGGGCGCGGTCATTGAGACGCACGGATACAAGCAACAGTGATTACGGCCCCGAGACCGGACGGGGCGGGCGGGGTTGGTGGGGGTAGTTCATTCCAGAAACCAAAAGCTGGGGGCTAAGTGGGTTGGGCTGGCGATCCATGGTCGACTTGGGAATTGGATTGAAGTACCCCCCCCCCCGCTTTATAACATGTTCATTGTGCCAACGGCCAGCTAGTGGGGCATACCCGCAGGTGGTCGTGGCGCCGTCGGCGTGTTCAGTGTCAGCGTGGGGCCGTGCAAAAACACACACCGGCATGGCCGCCTGCAGTGAGCCACACCGGAGCAGGCGTGCAGTGCTATTACGGTAGCAGGCACCACAATGTCCATGATGTCCGCTAACGGTATGACCAGTGCTGCGTGTACCCGCTGTACCTCTGGACATCGGCACTTCATTATTGAGTAAACACCATCCATGGATGGCTACCCCCCCCCCACTCCTACCCACCTGCACCATGAGCGTGCAGCTGCCCGCCGTCTTGGTGTCGGCCACGTGGCTGCCCCCCACCCGTGGCAACCCCGGCCTCAGCACAATGTGGCTGCTGCCCACCGCGCCGCCTGCGCCGCCCGCGCCAGGTGTGGGCATGGGGTGTGGGTGGGGGGTTAGCCGTACATGGGATGGTATGGTTCCATTTGAAGGGGGAGGGTGGTAAATACCAGCAGCCATTCCAATACCAAGGGGCATGGGACGCAGCACCCAGTCGAACATGTTCCACGCGAAGGGCTGTGCTTCCAAAAGCGCCAGCACAGCAGCGGCACTGGCACCATGCCGGCACCCCCTCCTTCCCATTCCGCAACAACCCGCACGCCTCACGCCCGTACGCTCGCACCTCTAGCTTGACCCCTCAGGATCGTGCGTGTTCTGTCTCGCCTTCCTCTCCTTACCCTCTCCATTTCCTCCCTCTCCACCTCCCCTACCGCTACCCAACGCCTCCCCTACAAATCCCCTACACCTCCCCTTCCACCCTCGCACGTTCTTCATCCACCCACCCATCCACCCTTCCCTCCGCCCACCCACCCCCCTACGCACCCACCCACCCACCCCTAAGCACCCACCCCACCCCCTACGCACCCACCCACCCACCCTCCAGCTGGCCGCCACACAGCTCCTCCACCAGCCTCAGCGCCGTGAGGTGCTGCGGCTGCAGCCCCGGCCGCGTGCGCTTGGCTCGCACGCGCTCCACGCCCACCGCCTGGCCGGTCACGGCCGCCAGCGCGGCGGAGTAGCGCAGGATCTGGCCGCCGCCCTCCAGCATGCTACCTGGTAGTAGTAGCAGGAGGAGGAGGAGGAGGGGTCGGTGGTGGGTGCAGATCGCGAGGAGGAGGGTGCTGAGGAGTGGGGTCAAAGCTGAGATGTGCGGGGTATGGCGGTGGCGGGTGGCGGGTGTCGTGGAGTGCCGGGGAGTGCCAGGGACACGGTTGTGTTGGCGTGAAAAGCGGACAAGACAGTGAACAGAAGCAAGAATAATTCAAAGTGTAGGCAAAAGTGGCGATGCCGGGATTCCCCGCAGCACGCCAGCTGCAGGTCGCTGCGTTGACCCGATGTTGCGTGTTCTGCATCAGCCCGACGCACCGTCTATCATTTTTACGGCTGGTTGCATTTTCCTTTACTTGAAATTGAACGTCAAAGGCATGCAGGGATGAATAGCTGTTTGCTCAGAATGCGGAGAAGCTGCTCGCGGTCGCTGTCGCTTCGATATGAGAGAAAGAATGCTCCTGAGCTTTGAAAAACCTCGAGGCTATAATTAATATAGATATATAATCAACCTGCGAGAACAGGAGCTCGGCCAGGAAGCACCATCGATCATCGGGGCCCAACCGACCCCAGTTTCGGACAGGCCCCAGGCCCACGAGTAGCTCCCAGTCGCCTAACTCCGCTTGCCAGTAACTTGAGATGTAAGCGCGGCGAGAAGGCGCAGGCGGGTGGGCTGGAACGCTGGGGGTGCAAGTTCAGGAAGGGCCTGGTTTTGGAGCCAGTCTTGCCGCTTGCCTCCATGGCGGCCCTCTGAACACCGCCTACCCACTTTACCTTACCCCGACTTCCCCCCTTTCTCTCTGCATACCAACATGCAATAATCACGCGCGCGCATGATGTTTGATTGCTGACGCAGCTCGTGGCAGCAGCGGACCGCTCTGACAGCATATATACAGCATGGCGGCTTCTGCGCAGCTCCTCCGGCAGCTTGCCCGCAGTGCTGCGCCACTGTGCCTTGAGCGGGGGCCGCCCGGCCCCTGGCCCTGCATGGCCGCTCACCGCGACAGCGCAGGCCCTACCAGCTCGCTTTCAACTACTTCAACAGACGCCAATAATGCGGGGTCAGTTGTCGCAACAGCAGTCCCACAATCCAGCCCAGCCGCCACGGCAATAGCGCAGGGCTGCTCCTCCAGCGGTGCTGCGGGACCGGCACGCGCGCGACGGTCCACCTCCTGCTTGGCCGGCTCGGCAAGCGAAGACCGCATCCCGCTTGCCACGGACTGGCTCGGCAGCGGCACCCCCAGCGGCGGCGGCAGTAGCAACACCACCGACGGCAGTAGCAGCAGCAGTGCCGGCGGCGCCCGTGACACGCCCAAGGCGCGGGGGTTCCGCATGCCCGGCGAGTGGGAGCCGCACGCAGGCACGTGGATGGCGTTCCCGCACGACTGCCACCTGTGGCGCGCGGGCGGGCGGCCGGCACAGAAGCAGCTTGCGGACGTGGCGCGGGCGGTGTCGCAGTTCGAGCAGGTGTGGATGCTGGTCGACCCCCGGGTAGGTGCGGGCGGGCGGGTGGGCGGGTGGGCTGATTGGCGGGTGGGGTGGATGATGGTGTTTTGCGCGGGACGGGCGGGTGGGGCCGGGAGGCAGGGCACCGTCCTGGTCCGTTACATCGCTTGCTAGCTTGGACCGCAATGCCTATGTAGCATAATGCCCAGGCCGTCATCCGGGGCATGCTGCTGGGTGTGTGGAGCGACGCCCTGCTGTGTGCCGCTCCTCCTGTCTGTGTGTGTGTGTGTGTGTGTGCGCCTCATCATCAGGTGCGGGCGGAGGCGCGGGCGGCCCTCCGCGGGGTGTCGGGTGTGGAGCTGGTGGAGATGAGGGTGAACGACGTGTGGACACGCGACTGGGGGCCCACGGTGCGTGCCGCGTGCCGCGTGGTGGGGCGGGGAGGGGAGGGGAGGGGAGGGGAGGGGAGGGGAGGGGAGGGGAGGGGAGGGGAGGGGAGGGGAGGGGAGGGGCTTGCACGTGCCGCGTCCGGACCTCCTTGATAGGGGTTGGGCACCAGTCATAGGACTGCAATTGGCTTGCTTATGATCAATTGAAGAACTGCGCAGGCAGATGAGTGGGAGGGCGCCTGCCGCCGCACGGTCACGGGAGGAAATGTACCTCAGGATGAGCGGATGGACACAGCACAGGCACTGTCTCAGGGGTACGGATCTGGCGCAACACCAACACCTCCATGCTACCGCACGATATGTTTTGCGCGCGCAGTGCCTTGTGCGGGACCTTCCCGGCAGTAGCAGTGACGGCAGTAGCGGCGGCGGCAGTAGCGGACGGGTGCGGCGGCGCCGGGAGGTGGGCGCGCTCCACTTCGACTACAACTGCTACGGCGCGCCGCTCAAACCGTACCCGGTACGTGCCCGTACCTGACGTACGTGCCCTCTACACTTTTTTGCAATCACCCGCTGAACGCACTTTCGCGCCTCACCTCATATAACTTTATCGCTCCTCAGCCCCGCCCCGCCCCCCCCCGGTCGGTTTGCTTTGGCTTCTGGAATGAACTAACCCCCCCATACACACGCACACACGCACACACTAGTACTCTCCCTTGTTATCTTTAACACGCACACACAGATACATGGCATACACGGTCTACGTTTGTTCCCTTTCTCGTATTTCCTAACACAAACACACACCATTCCCTGTCTGTGTCCATGTGCATGGCCACCACACAACACACACACGTGCAGCTGATGCCGGACTGGTCCCTGGACCGTGCGGCGGGCCGGGCGCTGCCAGCGCTGGCGGGCGTGCGCGCTGAGGCGGTGTGGCGGGCGCCGCGCGGGCTGCACTTGGAGGGCGGCGCCGTACTGTCGGACGGAGAGGGGTGAGCGAACTGCTGCTGCTGCTGCTGGGCTAGCTGGTGGCGGGCTTTGGGCTAGCTGGTGGCGGGCGACGGCGGGCGGCTGCCGGCGGCGGCTGGTGGTGAACGTTTTTTTATATATTCCTGGTGACATTGATTGTGCGTTGCTGGGGCGGGGCCACGTGACGGGACTTTTCGACTTCACCATCCGGTAACAGCATCACGAAATCCACGCCCTCACCCCTGATGCCGCCCCTTTCCGCCCATCTACACACACACATATATATACACACACACACACACACACACACACACACACACACACACACACACACACGCGCGCGCGCGCGCGCGCGCGCGCGCGCGCGCGCGCAGAACGCTGCTGGTGACCGAGGAGTGCCTGCTTCACCCCTCCCGCAACCTGCCCCCGGCCGGCTGGCGGCAGCAAGGGCCGCTCGCCTCCGCCGGCTGGGGCCCAGAAGCCGCGGCCGCTGCAGCCGCAACCGGATCTGGCGGCCCTGGGGCCGCCGCGGCCGCTGCAGCAGAAGCCGCAGCTGCGGCGCTGGCGGCAGCGAGCGGCGGGGAACGCGGCGCCGCCACCGGCCAGCAGCAGCAGCAGCTGCAGCTGCCCGCGGAGCTGGAGCGGCGGCAGCGCAAGGCGGAGATTGGTGCGCTGTTGTGCGATTGGCTAGGAGCGGACAAGGTGCTGTGGGTGCCACACGGCATGGCGGGAGACGAGGAGGTGGGTGGGTGGGTGGGTGGGTGGGTGGGTGGGTGGGTGGGTGGGTGGGTGGGTGGGTGGGTGGGTGTGTGGGTGGGTGGGTGGGTGGGTGGGTGGGTGGGTGGGTGGGTGGGTTGGTGGTAGTTCATTCCAGAAACCAAAAGCGAAACGACCAAGAGAACCCAAACCAGCCAGCCCAACCCAGAGCGCGGAGGTGGTGTGGTCTTAACCTGTGGGTCTCGGGCGCCCTTGACCTTGTGGGTGGGTGGGTGGGTGGGCGGGTGGGCGGGCGGATGGGCACGGAGGGAAGGCGGTGTGACATGCCTTCATGGCCGCCTTTGCCATCGCTTACGTCAACACGCACGTGCAGGGCACCAACGGCCACGTGGACAATGCCGCCGCCTTCGCCGCGCCGGGTCTGGTCCTGCTCGCATGGTGCGACGATCCGGACCAGGACCCGGACCAGACCAGACGTGCCGCCGAGAACCTGGCAGCTCTGGCGGACCAGACCGACGCGCGCGGGCGCCCGATCCGCGTCGTGCCCGTGCCGTGCCCGCTGCCGTTGGTCAAGGTCAGTGGGGAGGAGGCCGGCGGCGCCGCCGAGCGGGCGGCGGCGGTGGCGGCTGGCTACGGCGGGCGGCTGTCGGCGGGCGCCCGCCTTCCCGCGTCGTACATCAACCACTACATTGTGAACGGCGCCGTGATCGTGCCGCTTTTTGGCGGCGAGCAGGTGCGTGTGTGTGTGTGTGTGTGTGTGTGTGTGTTAGGAAAGCACAAGGAGAGGAAGGGTCGACACCGTGCGTGCAGCATGCATAGGCAACGGCGCGCCATCGATCGTCGTTCGCTGCGCGTGTTACCTCGTTACCGCGTCATCGGGCCGAAGCAGCTCCACATACTTACCCGAATCGCGTGACCCCTCCCTGTGTGTGTGTGTGTGTGTGTGTGTGTGTGTGTGTGTGTGTGTGTGTGTAACAACGGGTTTACAGGCGGCCTGACGAGTCTCGTGAGCGAGTACTCGGGACAGCCAGCGACAGCGAGTGTGTGTGTGTGTGTGTGTGTGTGTGTGTGTGTGTGTGTGTGTGTGATGCTACTAGCTACCGGGTTCGTGTGGGAGAGTACTGTAGTGCTGCGCGAGGATGGCTGCCGTACTGCTAATTGCGTTCAAGTGTGTGTAAAGGAAGCAGGGTGGCTCGTGCCTTCCACATCCTTCCACACAGACCATACAACCAGCGCATCCACCCACGCACGTACCGTACCCACGCCGCATCTACCCTCCCCCGCCCTGAAACACCCGACCCGCAACCCCCCGTCCGAGACACAAAGGTCAAGGCCATCCCGCCCAGCTCCTCGCTCTGCTGGGCTGGGTAGGCTGGTGCGGGTTTGCTAGGTCGTTTTGGCTTTGGGTTCTGGAATGAACTAACCCCCCACCGTGCTCCACCGTGCATCTTGGGCGCTGCTGGATCGTCACTCACCTCTACGACAAGCGTGAACAGCCGGCGTTTGGTGGGGTGCGCCTGTCACGCTTCGTCGCCCGCCATTCCTCCGTCAACGAAATGTGCAAACGCAACATCTTTGTCAGCCAGTTCCACCGCCTCAAGCGGGTCATCACTTGCGCCGAAGATTTCGCCTACGAAGCCGCCCAACTGGTCGCCGCTCTTGGTGCGCAAGGCTACTCCCGCCCGTGCATGTTCAACCAATTCACTACCCTCCTCCGGCGCAACCCTCATGTCTTCTACTTCGCCCGCCGCGGCCACCCGGCGCCACCCGCCGCCCCCCGCCCCACCCGTCCCCCCTCTTGACCTGCTCGCCCGACTGCATGCCTACCTTGGCGGCGCCCCACCGCCGCCGCCGCCGCCTGCCGACGGCTTCTAGCCTCCTAGTATAACTCTTACTGCCTCCCCGGCCACCGCCTTCATACAGCCACGCCTGCCGATGAGTGAGTCCTACTTGTGTAGCCTGCTACCTTGCCTATTCTCTGCTCCGCCCCTAACCCATGCCTTCCCCTGTCACCGCCCTTCCCCACCCTGCCCCCCTCCACCCTTGGTCCCGCCACACCCTTGGTTATGTCCCTGTCCCTTCCCGCCCCCTGCACCGCCCTCCTGTCCCCCTTCCTTTACGCCTCCACCACACCTGCCCCTCTTCCCTTTTTTTTTCCCCAGCCCCCTGACCCCTGCCCCTTCCGTCCCGTGCCGCCCTGCTCACGCCCTTCCCCCATTACCCCGGGAGTCCCCTGGTGCGGGGGGACGTCCGGGCTGGCAGTGTTTGTGGGGAGCCGCACGCGGCCCGCACACTGCTTGCCGCACTCCTACGCTGCTAACCTCCCTCATCGCCCGCACCATTGCCTACCCCATCCCTGGTACTTCGCACTTAATCCGCCCCTCTCCTTGCCCGCCCCTCTTTTGCCACCTGAGCTCGTGTGTGCATAGTCTGTGCTGTCTACTTCCTTTTTCCTTCTACCGCCGCGCCTCGGCCCCTTCACTGTGCCTTGCCCTTTCGAACCCTGCTGCTTCCCCTTTTTCACATGTCACGCTTCTGGCCCGGCGCGTACTACCTTGCGTCGGGGCTGCTTTCCTGGTCGCCAGGTAAGTCGTGGTGTTTGCCCTGCTGCCTGTGCGTGACGTCTCTGTGTCTGGCCGCCGAGCTCGGGTGGCATTTCTAGTCGCCGGCGCACTCCACACGTCTTCTTCGACTGCTTCAACCTAACGAGTATTTCGTTGTATTACCGTAATTGCATTACTCAACTCCGCTTCCTTTAGATTGGTTTAGTTTGGGCTGGTAACCACAACCCCCCTCCCTCCCTCCCTCCCTCCCTCCACAGCGGCACAGCGACGACGCCGCGCTGGAGGCTCTGGAAGCGGTGTACGGCGGCGGCGGCGGCGGGGGCAGCGGAGGAGGAGGCGGCAGCGGTGGGCAGCGGCGGCGTGTGGTGGTGGGCGTGGACAGTCGGGAGGTGCTGCTGGGCGGCGGCAATGTGCACTGCATCACTCAGCAGCTGCCGGCGAGTGACTGGATTTGATCCGGAGGAGCTGCCGGCAACGGAAGTGGAGAATGAGGATGGATCAGCGGCCAAAGCCCGGGCCGTGCAAGGCCGGGCCGGGCTGGGCATAATGGCACGTATGGCCATGTGCGGTGGCTGCTGTCTCGTGGGGTTTTGATTGTGTTTGTGTTGGAGGATCGGAGTGGATTGGGGCAAGGGCGGCATGCTGGCAGCCAGTGGTGGACGCGTTGATTGGAGCTGGGCGGAGGCGAGGGGCTGTTGCGTGTTGCTTGATGGTTGGCATCAATGGGGGGGAGGGGGCAGCAGGTTCACACACTTATTTGACACACTGCGACGGGGCGCACACAATGCGTCCATGTGTCGTTTCAATGTGGTCCAACCTCAAAAGCAGCAGGCGGCGGGTGACTGTCTCGACGTGTGTTCACGCCTCCTGGAGTCCCGGTGTACCCGGTGCAACTAACGCCTCACACATTAATCATCAATCATGAATGAGCCACTACTTGCAATCTCTTCTGTCCAAGTAAGGCGCAAAAGGTGAAAATGAGCGTCCGTGCAGCCTACGGGGGCTAGCTAGCCTTGACTACTACGGTAAACATGAATGAACGTCATTGTTAGGTCGTTTGCCCCACACGCCCGTACCTTCGCCACGACGCGGTGGCCACACATACACATACTACGCGTGCACGCCCCCACACCCATCTTTACTCCGCAATGCTAGCTACGTATTACCGGTCTGCTGCCACGGCGTGCGTGAAGCCTTCTAAGCCTCCTTCAGAGCGTCACCCCCGGCCCGCCCCCCGGACCCCGCCACCACCAAGTAATAATGCTGTCGCAGCACCCACCGATCGATTACCGCGACACCGCCCCTCCCGCAACCAGCACCAGCCACCACCATCACCACCACCACCATCCACCGCTACTGCAGCACCACGTTGAGGTTGACGGGCTCGGGGTGGGTGTCCTTGTTGAGGGCGGCCAGGCCGGCGTTGCTGTTCTGGCACGCCACCGCGTGCAGGACCTGTCGTACGTACGTACGTATATGTGTTGCCGCATGCACGGTGTAATATGGTATGTAGATAGGTGGGCCCTGAACCCCCCTGAAGCCCCTCAAGACCCTCAACCCCGCCCGCCGGCCCCGCCGCACCGACACCTCGTACACACACACACACACACACCCTTCCTCTCATTGTGCTTTTCTAACACACACACACACACACACACGCACACACGCACCTGCCGCAGCATCTGGCTGTCCGCCACCGGCATGAAGCCCGCCAGGGGCAGGGTGCTCTGCGGGTAGTAGGAAGAAGTAATAAGCAAATGGGGAACATATAAGCACCAGCCGCTTGCACGTACGTGCTACAGTTTTCACCCATATTGTGTGGGGAGGCTTCTGACCCGGGCCCGAACAGTTGGCGTGAGATGTACAGGTAGCTAGGAGGCGCGTGCTTCACAGCTACCTAAGTTGCTGTATTGGCCGATCGATGCATGCTGTGCAAAACGAGGCAGCTAGGTAGCCCGCGTGCGCGCATGTCCGTACCGCGCTTTTCCATCCAGCAACATGTGTGTGTGTGTGTGTGTGCTTATACAGACTCACGCTGTAGGTCTTGACGTCCTTGTCCAGGGTCCAACCCCTCCAGTTCATGCGCGTCTCGCCGATCTGCGGCATGGCCGCATGGGCGGCGGCAAGACGTGGGCAATCAAGGGCATGGGCGGTGCCGTGGGGTTGACACATGATGTGCACACAGTGCTTAGTTGTTGAAGCCGGGGTGTGTTCCAGACGCTAACACAGGATGTGAACTAACAAGGTTTGCTACGTTTCGTGGCAGGACGAAAATAACTCGCCGAATCAGCAACAAAGGGGGGTTGCTGAGTGGCTCGCGCACGCGCGCACGCCGCCCCCCGCCACCCTCGCGGTGAGGGTCGCGACGTAACTCGCAAGCGAGCCCATTGATCGATCCAGGCAGCACATCAAGTCACGACTCAATACGACATGGGGTACACGGCGGGCGTGTGAGGCCCTCATCGCTCTGTACCGTACGTCGCCGAATCGCTCTGGGGCCCATGGGAGGCTAGCTAGCTACCACCAACTTCGGGTGGCGTGCTTTTGCTTTTGTTTTCGCAATTTAGCGCATGTCCTTACCACCCGCCCAGCACCGCGCGCCGCCATGCTCGCTCACCGTGCGCGTCAGGTACAGGTCTGCCTTGAACCCCTCCTGGTTTACCTCCCTGCATCACGCGACAGCAAGGGGTGGGGCCGGGGGTTTGCAGTGCTGAGGTATGGTCATGGGGGCTAAAGCCACTACCGTATGCGCGTAACGCATGCTTGTAGTGAAAGGGGTAGCTAGCCGGGTGACTAGCCAGCTACAAACGGTCGGTCTTACTTGCCGAGGCGCCGAGGCGCCGGTGCTAGATAGAAATCATCATATGACTTCGTTGCCGACACACTCACGAGCACAGGCAGGAGATGCAGGAGACCTTGGTGTTGGCGTGCGTCACCGTGAACTTCACGTCCTTGATCTCACGCCGGTCAATGAAGATCTGATAATGGTGGTGGTGGTGGCGGCGAAGTGGGCGAACACATGCCATGTACGGCTCGAGTTGGGATGAAGTACACCCCGCGTCCCAAACCACCCCCGCCCCGCCCCGCCTCGCCCCCGCCCCCGCCCCGCCCCCGCCCCCGCCCCGCCCCCGCCCCCGCCCCCACCCCCGCCCCCGCCCCCGCCCCCGCCCCCGCCCCCGCCCCGCCCCCGCCCCCGCCCCCACCCCCGCCCCCCGCCCCCGCCCCCGCCCCCGCCCCCGCCCCCGCCCCCGCCCCCGCCCCCGCCCCCGCCCCCGCCCCCGCCCCCGCCCCCACCCCCGCCCCCGCCCCCGCCCCCGCCCCCGCCCCCGCCCCCGCCCCCCGCCCCCGCCCCCGCCCCCGCCCCCGCCCCCGCCCCCGCCCCCGCCCCTCTCCCTGCCCCCCACCAACACGCACGCACGCACGCACGCACCTACCTGGTCCTCGAAGCCGTTCTCGGACTCCACGGGGCAGCAGAACAGGCAGGAGGCGAAGTAGCAGCACTTCTTGAAGCCGGGCTCCTTCTTCAGCTCCTTGTCACGGATGATTATGCGGCTGCGGGGAACAAATTCAGTAATAATAACGGCGAAAGAGGAATTGATAAACAGAGTTGATGGCCTCAGCTAAGGGGAGAAAGGAGCGAGGCGAGCTAGCTAGCCCGATGACGACTTGCGCAGGATGCGACACGGCAGACACACGACTGCGAGACCACCCGAGACTCGAGTCACCAAGCAAGTAAGCTTACTAGTTGGTGACCAGCACTTGAGTGTCGCGCTTGACCTCGGGCACACTGCACTCGAACAGGCACCTGCGTGCGTCGGTTGCGGCGGCATGGGCGGCGGGGCAGGACCAAGGTTGAAGGGTGTACGGTATGTACAAATCGGCAGCAGGTAGGCGGAAAACCGGCGGGGGGGGAGGGGACAGACCGGGGGGCAAGTGGCTTCTGTTTGCACATGTGCCCTGTACGATCAACCGAGCAAACCAACTCACTGGCAGGTCATCCAGTTCCTGATCATGCGCAGAATTTGCGCCGCAACGCCCTCGCTCACGCGGATGACGGACCGGTACGAGCACACGAACCTGCGACAGCGCGAACGGGACGAGAGCAGGTGGGGGTGCTAAGGGGCCAGCCGGCGGCACGCGACACGAGGGCGACAGGCGGAAACCGGCACCTGGGACGTGCGATCAGGCCCTGCACGCTGGCAATATTCCGGCTGCACAGCTCAAACGTCATGGAGACACGTTGGTTGCGGCCTTCGAGAGCCTTCTGGTCAACGGGGGCGTAATGTGACTTACGCATCGCCTCTGCGAAAGCTACTGGGCGACCCAGAAACGCGCACTTTGCGCTACCATTGGCAGCTTCGCACTCACTCCTCGACCTCGCCGACCATGAGCTCGATGCCGTTGCTGGCCTTCTTGCCGGAGAGGCCCAGCGAGCCGCCCGCAGGGGCATTTGCGCCGTTGGCTCCGTGTGTCATCGATGGAGTGACTTTGACGAGTCCAGAGGCCATGTAATAAAGTCTCGGGTCTCAGGC
Organism: Chlamydomonas schloesseri; assembly: GCA_016834595.1. Classification (NCBI taxonomy): domain Eukaryota; kingdom Viridiplantae; phylum Chlorophyta; class Chlorophyceae; order Chlamydomonadales; family Chlamydomonadaceae; genus Chlamydomonas; species Chlamydomonas schloesseri. Next base: position 263,483 of record JAEHOD010000065.1, on the reverse strand, counting down.
GCCTTGCGCTAAGGGGTTTCTGCCAGGAACTGTGCTTCGGTGGCAGCAGGCAGGGATTCGGGTGTGTTTCTGAATGTGGAGCCTTCGGACTGCGGACTATGTGAAGTAAAGTTGGGGCTGTGAAGGCGATTGTAGTTATTATTTTAATCGTCCTCAAAGGACAAAAGGACGCGACCGACGGGCACCGACAAGGGTGGCTCATCAGGCGGGCCCGAACAGGACCCTTTACGATGATGCAAGGGATCCGCCATTGTCCCGTAAGCAAGTTAGCCCTCCCGTCCCCACGCATGAACAGCAAACATATATACAAGAGGGGCAGAGGCTGGTAAGTGCGCGCTGTAACTGTACCGACAGACAGAGGTTGCTGGCCGCGGCCCGAACAGGACCCTTTACGCAACAACTCTTCGCGCTCGAGTTCAGCGACGGCGGCACTCCAGCGTGATATGCACCTGCAGAATTACTTAAAACACTGCTTAACTCGCTCACGGCACGCGGAATGGCGGAACGCGCATTCGGCGAGCAGCGACGCTGAAGGCGGCCGCACTGGTCCTCTGTGTGACCCTCGCTCCCTCCTCCGTCTGCCTCATGGCACCTTCATTCGTAGTGTGCGAAACCGCGCCAATGCCGCGGCCTAAAGTTAACACTCTGCACAGTCCTATAGTCAGCTGAGCTGTCCGTGCATTCTCCCGCACGCTCCCCAGCGTACGTTGAAGCGCCACTCGGTCCGGCCCCACCACCAGGGTCCCCTGCTGGGCCCCACCACCACGGCCCCACCACCACCAGGGCGCGCGGTCCCCTGCTGCATTACTTCTGTCGTCGTCCATGCATGCAGCACGACAGGTGCGTGACCGCGGGCCCCGCCAGCCAGCCAGGGCCACAGACACGCGGCCGCCGCTAAGGGCGCCATCCAGGTACCGCAAGTAGGCTTGCTCCTCGGCGCCTGCCGACTTCATGACGCAGGTCGCGTCCGCAACCCCGAGCACTCGCATAACAATGTGCGATCGCGAGCCTCCAGCTACCCCTTGCGACTCCCTCGCGCCCCCCCCAGCCTAACCGCAAGCACGCACACGCTCGCTTCAATCCAATCGCGCCCCATCTTCACCCCCCGTCACTCGCGCCCGCGCTCCCACAGCGCTCGCTGTTAGCCGCCGCTCACAACAAGAACGGGTCATCATTGGTCCCCGGCGGCGGCACCTGCTGCTGCTGCGACGGCGGCAGCGGCACTGGGGCCATCAGCCCGCCCAGCAAGTCATCTGTGAACGCAGCAAACGGGTCCTCCCCTGCGCCGCCGCCGGCCCCGCCGGCGGTCGCCGCCAACGCCGCGGCCGCCGCCGGCGCGGTCACAGCTACACCCAGGCCGAAGAAGTCATCATCGTCATCGCCCGCGGCAGCAGCGGCTGGGTCGGGCTGCTGCGGCTGTGGCTGCTGCTGTGGCTGGTCGCCAACGCCGCTGCTGTCTCCGCCGCCGCCATCCGCAACAACATAAGCACTGGACGGCGCCTGCTGCGGCGGCTCTAGGACCACCTCCGTCCCTCCTCCTGCGGCTGCTTCTGCTGCTGACGAGGGCGGCGGGGGCGGCGCCGGGCTGAGCCCCAACAGCAGATCGTCGAGATCAGGAATGCCGCCATCGCCTTGCGCCGCCGCCGCCGCCGCCGTCGCAGCCGCCTCTAGTCCTGCGTCCTGCTCCCCCTCCTCCTTCGCCTCCTCCTCCGTAGTTTCCGTAACTGCTGCAGCCGCCAGCAGCTCCGGCGGCGGCGGCGGCACCGACTGCTCCAGCGGCGGTGATGGCGGCACCAGCTGCAGCGCCGGCTCCGGCTCATCAGCCACAGGAGCGGCAGCGGCAGTAGTGGAAGCCATGGCAGCGGCCTCGGCTTGCGCGCGTTCCTCGCCACCACCGACAGCGCTGGCCGCCTGCTGCTGCTGTTGTTGGTGCTGGTGCTGGTGCTGCGGCTCGGGCGCCGTGTCTGGCACCAACGAAGTCTGCCGCCCCACCCCCAGTCCGAAGAACAAGTCCTCTTCCGCCTCCTCGTCCTCCTGCCTTGGCTCCGCCGCATCAATGGGGGATACGGTACCACCGCCGGAGACACAATGCTCGGGCGGCGGCACCTGCCGTGCGCCTGACTCCTCCGCAGCCACCGCCACCGCCGCCGCCTCCCCAGCTCCAGGGCCTGCGGCTGCATTCGGCACTGGGGCGGGCACACCAGCAGCTTCGGCAGCCCCTGCTGGGGGCCCGCCGACTTCAAAGGCGGTGAGGGGGTTGGCGCTGTCACCGGCCGCTGCTGATGCGGGCTCGGTTGGGCCGGTCGCCGGCGGCTGCGGCCGCTGCGCTGCCATCAGGCCGGCTCCCGCAGCGCTCAAGGCGACCTCCGCCAACCCAGCGCCCGCGTCACCGCCGCACGCGGCGTGCTGCTGCTGCTGCTGCTGCTGCTGCGGTGGCGGCTGCTGCCCCGGCGCGGCGCCAACGCTCGCAGCGGCTGCGCCGACCAGGGCCCCAGCTGCGGCCGCGAGCTGCGGCACGGCAGCGGCGTGCCCGTTGCTGGCGGCCCACCCCCCCGCTGCATCCACACCCCCATCCACGCTCCCCTCCCCATCCCCATCCCCACCCCCATCCATATCTGCATCCAGCCCATGCGCAGTAGCCGCACCGCTGACCGAGCGCAGCGCCGGAGTCACTACTGCAGCCACCGCATCCATCCCGTCTGCTGGCCCGACCGACACGCCCGACACGCCCGTCACCGCTGCTGCCTGGTGGAGCGCCCTGAAACCGCCGAAGCCCACGTGCCCGCCAGCCTCCCCCTCCGCCGAGCCCGAGCCCGAGCCCATGCCAAAGCCCTCTGTACCGCCCTCGCCACCGGCGTCCGTGGCAGCGGCCGCAGCCTGGGCCCGGCTGTTGCTGCTGCTGTTGCTGCTGCTGCTGCTCCCCTGCACTCCGGTGGTGCAATGGGTGGTCCGCGTGTCGGCGGCGCTTGTGGGGGCCGCAAGCGGCGCGGGGGGTTGCGCCGGCGCCGCCGCAGGCGGCGGGACCGGGGGCTGCGCTTCCGCAAGGAAGGGATTGTCCAACGTGACGAACGGGTTGTCGACCGCTGGCGCTGTTGCCTGGCTGCTGCCTGCCGCGCCCGCGGGCCCAACTGCATACACGTCAGCAGCAGCAGCAGCAAAGGGGTTGTCGAGCGCAGCGGCGGTCGCCGCCGGCTCTTCTACGGCGAATGGGTTGTCCGCCGGTGCCGACTGCGGCCCCGTTGCTGGCTGTGCGGGCGGCGCTTGCACCACTGGCTGCTGCTGCTGCTGCTGCTGCAGCGGCGGCGGCGGCGGCGGCGGAGGCGGCTGCAGCGGCTGCATGGGCGGCGGGTGAAGGACCGTCGCCGGCGGCGGGGGCGCCACCTCCCGCTGCTGCTCCTGCGGCGCCACCTCCCGCTGCTGCTCCTGCGGCGCTGGCGCCCGCTGCTCCTGCTCCCCTCGCGCCCGCTGCGCCTGCTCCTCCGCCGCCACGTCATCCGGGTAGCGCTGCGCGGCGCCCGGCGCGAAGCCCATGGACTCCAGCATCACCTCCACCCTGGGAGGAGGTTTCCGGGGCGTGATTGGGGGGGGGGGCGGTTGTGGCGCGTACGTGCGGCTTCATGTAATTGTGAGCAGAGTGCGGCTCAGGTCACTCAACACCCAGCCCGCAAGGCGAGCGTTACCGCGTGCAAAATGCTCGCTAGCCGCCTGCCCACGCACTGCCTGTCTGCGGCCGCCCAAAAGCTCCACTCCACTACCACTCGTCCCAACCGTCTGATATCCCATTGCCGCCCCATCCGAATTGCGCCCCATCCCATCCCAGTCTCCCCAAGGCCTGCCCCGACCAGCTGATCCCATTCAGCCGCATCGCATTCAGCCCCAGCCCAGCCCCGCCCCGCCCCGCCCCGCCCCGCCCCGCCCCGCCCCGCCCCGCCCCGCCCCGCCCCGCCCCGCCCAATCCCCAGCCCACAGTCCCCAGTCCCCAGCCCCCAATCCCCAGTCCCCAGCCCACAGCACTCACATGTGCAGGTCTCGCTCCGTGACCAAGTCATCCTCGTCAGCCGTGGACCGACTGCTAACGTATACGCCCGTGCAGCCGCTGCCGCTGCCGCTGGCGCCGCCGCCGCCGCCGCTGCCGCCGCCGCTTCCTGCCAAGGCGACAGACAGGTAGTAGCCGTGGTCGTTTGGTGGGTTGGTTGGCTGGTTGGTTAGTTGGTTGCTCAAGCCGCCCTCACCCACCCAAGAAAGCCGGACACAGCAAGCCCCGATGCAGGAGGTGGCTGCAGCGTTGTTGGACGGCACATGTGCACGAATGACGCGCAACCCCAAATTGCGTTGGCATTTGGACTCGCCGCACCAGGCGCACATAGCATGGCAGTCGCCAGTCGCCATGCTACTTACCGCCAAGTCGGGTAATCACGCGAGTTGCAAGCTGCCGTCCCGCGGTGCTGCCCGTAGCCGGCGCCACTTGCTCCTCCGCATCCGCCGGGCCCTCCCCGCCCGAAGGAGACGTGGCAGCTGGCGACAGAAAGGGGTTGTCGTGCGTGCCCGGCCCCGCGCCCGGCCCGGGCTTGGAGGGCGACAGGAAGGGGTTGACGTACGAGCTCTCGGGCGACAGGAATGGATTCCGCGCCGCCTCACCGCTGTAGCTGCCGCCGCCGCCGCCGCCTGCCGCGCCCGCCGCGGCAGCGGCCGCCGCCGCCGACGGCGGGTCAAGGAACGGGTTGACGTAGCTCGCGGCCGGCGACAGGAACGGGTTGGCGCCCGCGCCAGGGCTGAGGCTCCCGCCGTCGGCTCCAAGCGCCGACGGCGGGTCAAGGAACGGGTTTGCCGCCGCCGCCGCCGCCTGCTGTTGCTGTTGCAGGCGCGCGGCCTCCTGGCGGCGCTCGCTGCGCTCCGCCTCCCACGGCTCGTCGCTGTGTTTGACCGCCTCTACGTTCCGGTACTCGCGCAGGACCTCAGTCTTGACGACGCAGCCGCGGTGCGCCGCCGCAGGGTGGGGCTCACCCCTGTGCATGCATCCGTGTGGTGCGAAGGGGGAAGGCAGCACACGGGCAGCGGCTGGTGCGGTAGGCGTGGGCGTCAGAGGCGGCCGTCGCGTGCGCGGCCCCTCCATGGGGACTGTGGCCTCTGACTACTGGGAGGCTGCAGCGCGTGCGGCGCCGAAGCCCACCCAACTAACCACCGCAGTGCATGCACGCAGCTGGCTCGCAAGGGCATGTGTGACAAATCAACGCACCCCCGCGCTCTGGGTTGGGCTGGTTGGTTTGGGTTCTCTTGGTCGTTTCGCTTTTGGTTTCTGGAATGAACTACCCCCCCCCCCCCCAGTACCATGTTCGATTGTTCCCGCTGTACCACGGAGTCCACGACTTCTGAACCCAACAAACCCCCCCCCCCACACACACACACAAATAAAAGAACCCTCCACGCACCCGTTGCCGCTGCAGCTGACCGCCGCGGGCTCTGCTGCCTGCGGTGCCGAGCCCCAGCCCTGGGCGCCGGCGGCGGCGGCAGCAGGCGCGGCAGCAGGCGCGGGCGCGGGCGGCGCAAAGGGCGTCATGCCCACCGGCCCCACCGCGTTCAGACCCAGGTCTAGCAGCTTCAGGCAGCTGTTGGCTTTGAGGACCTCGGCCAGCAGCGCCACGCCTTGAGGATTGAGGATTGAGGATTCCATGCAGTTAATGACGAGGTAGACGTAGAACAGACGTTGTGGGGGACGGGGCCAGGCAGGCAGGCAGGCAGGCGGGCAGGCGGGCAGGCGGGCAGGCGGGCAGGCAGGCAGAGAGAAAGGAGTAATGCGCGGCACAGTATTACATGTGTGGTGGGATGGTAGACGTAGAACAGACGTTGTGGGGGACGGGGCCAGGCAGGCAGGCAGGCAGGCGGGCAGGCGGGCAGGCGGGCAGGCGGGCAGGCAGGCAGAGAGAAAGGAGTAATGCGCGGCACAGTATTACATGTGTGGTGGGATGGAAGGGCAAGAGACACAGGCCGAAGGCGCGGAAAAACGTGGGGTTCCATGCATCTAGGTTAAAAGTGGTGTAGACAGGCAGGCATGGTGCATGGGGGTGTGGGGGCGGAGGCTTTTGGGGCTTTGTTTGCAGCCGCACGCCCCGGCTCCGGTTTCTTTGGATGCTGGAATAAAATGCCCCTCCCACCCACCCACCCACCCGCCCGCCCGCCCTCTCACCCGCCCGGCCCCCCCCCATTCCGCCCCTACGTGCGGTACCTAGCGTGGAGATGTGGTTCTCCGCCAGCCCCAGCTCCGTGAGGGTGGTGTTGGCCTTGAGCGCCGCGCCCAGCGCGTAGGCGCCGCCGTCCGGCACCTCGCAGCCGCTCAGCACCAGCCGCCGCAGCCGGCAGCCGCCGCCGGGCGAGGTCAGGACGTCGGCCCAGGCCTTGGCGCCTGCGCGCGTGTGTGTGTGTGTGGGGGGTAGCCATCCATGGATGGTGTGTGTGGGGGGGGTTGGTGTGTGTCAGTGTGTGTGTGTGTGTGTCTGTGTGTGTCAGCGGCTCAGCGTTTGTGGGGATGCCCCCGTCTTAGGCTTGACGGAAATTGGAGGACAACGAACGATGCGATGGCGGTGTTCTCCTTGCGGGTCGGCTCGGTCTGTTGCTGTGCCATGGTCAGACCGGTTCTGCCGCTTACCCCACGCAGCTATGGCGACGCCCTCCCCTGACCCTGTCCAAGTCACAACGCCCCACCCCGCCGCCCCTCGACCGCTGCCACCTCCGCCCGCTCCATGCTCTCTCGCTCTCTCCCGCTGCAGCTCCTGCTCCTGCCCCTGCTCCTGCTGCCCCTGGTGCTGCTCCTGCTCCTGCTGACTCTTTCACGCACTCACTCACCCGCCTCGCCCACTCACTCACTCACGCACTCACTCACCCGCCTCGCCCACTTGCGCGTTGTGCCCCAGGTCGACGTCCGTGAGGCTGCAGCCCGGCCGCTTGGCCGCCGCCGCCAGCAGCGCCGCGCCGCGCGCCGTCAGCCGGTTGCCAGCCAGGCTCAGGCAGGACAGGCAGGCGCCTGCAGCGGCAGCAGCGGCAGCAGCAGCAAAAGTGCCGTCGATCAGGTTTGGTACCCACTCATTGGAGCGCACATTGGGAGGTCAGGCAGGCGCTCAAGGAGGCCGCCGCGAGGTCCACACCCCACAGGTTAAGGCCACACCACCTCCGCGCTCTGGGTTGGGCTGGCTGGTTCGGGTTCTCTTGGTCGTTTCGCTTCTGGCTTCTGGAGTGAACTACCCACCCCACCCCACATCACACCAAGACCACACCACACCAACACCCCACCCCAGCATCGTTGGGTACATGTCTGCACCGACCATACCACGGACCCCACCGCCACCCCCACCCCCACTGCACACGTACGCACACACGGGCTCTGACGCACGCACGCACTGGTCCGTCCGCACGCACGCACGCACGCACGCACCCGCGGGGCTGACGTTCAGCAGCAGCGCCCCGCGCGCCAGGGCCTCCGCCGCGGCGTCGTCGGCGCCGGTGGCGGTCAGGCGCAGGCTGGTGAGGTGCGGCGCCGAGGCCAGCGCGCGGCACAGGTCGCGGACCGCCTGCGCGTGCGTTACGTTAGGTTTTACAGGACAGGACAAGAGCGGGTGAGGAAGGTGCGCAGTGGGTGCGGTGGGTGCAGTTGAAAATGCAGTTGGGTAGAATCAGGGGCATGATGGTCAGATGCTTTGGGCCGGGGGTTACTAATTTGGCCCGAGCGGGTTGCGCGGTGCCTGCTAGTTAATTGATGCTGAGGGGCGGCGAGGTGCTGCCACGCAACAGCCAAGGCGCACTCGCCTCGCCTCCCCCCCTTCCACCTTTCCGCCCATGTCCTGCCCCTCCCCGCTCCCTCAAAAAGCCTGCCGCCTCCCGGGTGTGTGTGTGTGCCATGCATGGTTTCAATTAATGACGAGGGAGACGGGGGCGAAGCGAGAAGCGAGCCACGCACGCACCTCCGGCCCCAGCGGGTTGTGCGAGAGGTCCAGGTGTCGCAGCGACTTGGCTGCGCGCACCGCGCCCACCAGACCGCCGCCGCCGCCGCCGCCGCCCGCGCCGCCGCCCGCCACGCACAGCGGCCCGGCGCCGCAGCGCGACAGGTCCAGGTGCGCCAGGCGCGTGGGGCGCACCGCCGGCCCCGGGGCCATGCTGCGGAGGATCGCCTGCCGCCGGCCGCCGCCGGGCAGGAAGGCAACAACAGCAACAGCAAACATAAACAGCAGGAATAATAACAGCAACAGCAATATCAACAGCAACTTCAGCGTAAACAGGATATGGGACAGCTTGAAGCATGGTTGCTGGCCGGCAGGTGGGGCGGCGATATGCGAGCCTCAGCCCACCGCCACCGCCACCGCCACCCGTCGGAATGCCACGCAGTCGTGCAGTGACGCCGCGCCCTCCCTCGCCTCCCTTCACCCGTGGGTGCATTGCTCTCCGCTGCCTCCATCCCCGCCCCCAGCTTGGTGGGGTTGACTCAGCCTGCTGGCTTTGGGACCTGGAATGGCACCCCACCCCAACCCCCCCTCAGCCCCATCCCGACCCCGCCCCACCCCACCTTACACAGCTCCACCACGCCTGCCTCGCCCAGCCGCGGATTGTCTGCCAGGACCAGCTCCGCCAACTTCCCCTGCTGGTCGGCAAGCGCGGAGCACAGCGGGCCCAGGGCCGCGCCGGCGCCGCCACCCGCTCCCGCCGCCGCCGCCGCCGCCGCCGCCGTTGGGCCTTGCGGGTTGTGCTGCGGCTCGGAAGACACGCAGTCGCGCAGCCTGCGCTTTGTGGAAGGCGCGGCAAGGCACGTTGGCGCGAGCGAGCCACCGACCAGCCCCCGTAGTGCGTTCGCCATTAGTACGAAAGCTGATCGACAATCACAGATTGCGGCGTCTTTTGGTCAAACAAAACCGTCAAGGCTACGCTGCGCACGCCAATCGCCTCGTCTGCAACCGCGCTCATGTGCTATATCCACCCCGGCCTCCGAACCCCGGGCCCCGGACCTAACCCGACCCCAGACCCCGACCCAAATCCTAGTATCCTACCCATCCCCGGCTCCGCCCCGCCGCCCCCCAAAACACACGCACACGCACACTCCAACTCCACAAACACACACCGGAGGCTGGTGAGGCTGGTGTTGACCTTGATGGCCGCCCCCAGCGCCGCCCAGCCGCCCACGCCCGCCCACACGCGGTCCAGCACCAGGCGCCGCAGGTGCTCCGCGCAGTGCAGCGCGCCGCACAGGTGCGCTGCGGGAGCACAGCGGGCGTGTGGCTTGGTGGTGGTGGGATTGCAAGGATAAGTAGCGGTGGGGTGGGTGGGGGGCGCGCGACCGGGCGTGCGTGCGTGCCGGTGTGTCAAGGGCTAGGGGGAAGGTGAGCCAGGAGAGCGAGTACATGCTCCCTGCCTGCCCTCTGTTTCACCTACCGGCCAGCGCCTCGCCCTCCCTTCTCTCTCACACCCATACCCGCCCTACCCATCCTCCCTCCCTCCCTCCCTCCCAACCATCTACCCGCCCAACCAACTACCCGCCCAACCAACTACCCGCCCAACCATGTACCCACCCATCGCCTCGTCGTACAAGTTCAGCTCCTGCAGCTTGAGGCGTGTGAAGTTGGGAAACGCCGCCAGCGCCAGCCCCAGCCCGCGCCCCAGCACCTCGTCAACGTCCAACTGCCGCACCACCAGCCGGGACGCGCCCAGGCGCGCCGCCTCAGCCATGGAGGCCTGGGGAGGGTAGGGGGAAAGGGAGGCGTTGGCGTGCGTGCGTGTGTGTCTTTGGTGGGGATGGGGGCAAGGGAGGGGGCTGGCGCAGCTGATGAGGGGAAAGGGGGACAGGCGTGCTGCTGCTGCTGCTGCTGCTGCTGCTGCTGCTGCTGCTGCTGCTGCTGCTGCTGCTGCTGCTGCTGCGGCGGCGGCTCGCAGTGTCCAGTGTCTATGCCTCCAGCCCACGGGCGCAATTCCAAACACGCCGGATTGTGGAATGAACTATTGACCACGCCACACGCACCCGTGCCACTCACCTGCAGTGCAGGCTTCAGCTGCTCATGTGTGACCTCACAGCCCTGCAGCGCGCCCCACGTCAGCTCCAGCGCCTTCCATCCTGTTTGTTTGTTTGTGTATTTGTTTGCACGTTCAAGTTTCCAGCATCAGCACCAGTCAACGGCTTCAGGTGGCTGCAAAAGCGCATGGGGGGGGGGGTCTGCCACGCGTCCTCATGTGCGCCGGCCGCCCTGCGATCCCATCCGTCGTGCACCGACCCCCGCCGCAGCCCGCCCATGCCTGCCACCAGCGCCTGCCACCACCTGCAGTGCAGCTCAGCCAGTCCTGGAGCTGCGCGTCAGAGATGCGGCTGGCGTGGGAGTCAGAGGCCTGTGGAGTAGGAACGTGGGAGGCCGCAACAAGAGGCGGGTCGTGTGGCGACTTGCGGACTCGGCTGAGGGGAAAACTGTCGTGTTTGAACATACACGTTAAGCGATGATTAGCACCCGCACCTCGTTGCCGCTTGCAGGAAGAGGTGGTGCTGCACTCCACCAAATAGCTCCTTGGCGCGGCGGGCTCGGCCTCGGGCCGGCGTCGCGAGGCGCCAAGCCCGTCCGCATGGCCGTGCGCAAATAGTCGCAGAGCCGATCAATGGACCAGAATCAGTAATAGATCAAGGGAACTTCTTCCATGGCAATTTCAAAGGAGCCAGTTGTGCAAATAGCGGAACGGGCCATGAGCGCCCAAACACTGCGTACACTTCGCCCACAAGGCGGCAAATACTTGATTGGTCCAGCTAAATAACAAATAGGATATGTGGAGACGGCAACTAATAATCCCAAAAGCGACACAGGTTTGACCATCGTGCGTGCCTACCCAATGGTTTCCCCCCGACTACTAGGACATAGAGTTTCCGGCCCCACACGCAGCCCCCGTTGACGACGCTTGCAGGCAGCAGCACCCCCGACGCATGGACACTCGCCTTGCCTTCACCTGCGGCCGACCCTAACCTCCCCTAATCCGCATTCGCTCTTCCCTGAAACAAGAGCACCCGCTTGCGATCAAGACACATGGCACGGACATTGTTATAATAACAGCCGCATCCGGACTGCCAGTGACGCCAGTGACGCTGGTGCCTAGGTAAAGGCGGCACGTGGGCGGCCGCAGCTGCGCAATGCTGCAGCCAGCCAAAGAGCCAGCCTACCGACCGTGCCAGGGTACAACCAGGCACTGAGCCCACACGGTGGCGCCAGCCGGGAGATGACCCTTCATCTAGCGTGGGTTCCCCAGAGCGGTGCTGAGGTGCACCAGGTTCCGGGCGTGGGAGCTGGGTCCAGCGTCTCAAGTCTCAACTGACGGGGGCAGCCAGCTCAGCGCCGTCGCCGTGCGCTCAACGGTCGCCTGGGAGTGGCCGCTCAGGGGTGATGCTGCCGGCACCCGCCTGCTCCGGCACAGCCGTCGAGATGCTGCCGGGGCGTAGTGGCGGTTGCTGCTGCTGGAGTAAGGCGTCATATGCCACACACCAGGGCTGGGGCTTGAAGGTGGCGGCAACGGAGTCATGGACGGCCAGGCGGGCGGCTCACGTCATGTGCCTGGCAACAACGGTCTACATATTTGCCACCTTGAGTCTGGTGAATCGAGTACTCCAAACAACCTGTGGCAGGGGGTTGTGGTTACCAGCCCAAACTAAACCAAACCCAATGCATAAGAGCGAGGAGGTGAGCGTGGCCTAATATGGGAGAAGGAGGAGGAGAAAACTCGCAAACATTCCCACAACCCGATAAGTCCCGGTCCCGAACCCAAAATTCCCAGTCGCTGCCCATCGAGCCACCCAAACTTCACCTATGACTGAGTAGGCGATTACCACTTCAGTCTCGGGCAAGGTTGACGGCAGGGGGGCACACCAGGCTTTACGCTGCTGCCACCACGCGCAACTCCTGCCCAGAGCGCACACCTGCTCTAGCTAGAGTTGACCGACGCCGCGGACCCCAGCGTTTTCTTTGGCCCCTGTTGCCTCAAAACCTCCTTGGGCCGCTGCGGCGCCCCACATCCCGTGCAGCCGCACCTGGCCATGCTCCGTGACGGCAAACAGCGCAACTATATCCGTCACCTACCTATCCACCTACCTATCCCGCCAATCCCACCTATCCGCAACCTACATGCGCCCGGCGGGCCAGCGGGAAGCCCTCCGAGTGCCAGGCCAGCAGGCAGTCCACCTCGCGGCCAGGCGGCGGCGAGCTGCTGAGTGTGTTAGGAAACGGAACTTGCGCGTATGTGTGTGTGTGCACCAGGCATGCGGCACATCATCGTGCGTAGGCACGCATCGCAAATGTATGCGCAATGTAACGGCTCCCGCAATTGGTGAAGAGCGTACGTGGCCAACATGACGGGACGCGCCCAAGATAGCCGAGGTAGTTAGTGTGCGCACGCACACGCCATTACCAAACCCCAGCTCGACTGCCAGCAGCCAGGACCAACAGAAGTCAGGAGTCAGAACCCAGATACAAATGACGGGTCACTTCATTGCAGGCGGCGAGGTCGCAGTTCGGGGTCACCATTGCACCCCTGTTGCAACCCAGGGGTCACCGAGCCGCCGGGTGCGCGGCAGGTGGCACAGCAGCTTTCATCATTTTGCAGTCATTCCGCGCATGTTTTACATTTCTTCCCTTCCAGCTAGATATATTTCACATAGGATAATTTATATTGAGCCACCGTCCTAACTTCTTGCCGGCGGCGAGGGCGGAGGGTGCGCAGGCCGCGGAGGTGGATCGTGCTCCCGCCGCGGAGCAGCAGCAGCAGCAGCCGCAGCAGCAGCAGCAGCAGCAGCAGCAGCAGCAGCAGCAGCAGCAGCAGCAGCAGCAGCAACAGCAGCAGCAGCAGCAGCAACAACAGCAGCAGCTGCAGCAACAACAACAGCAGCAGCAAAATGAAGGAAACGGCGGGCCGGAAGGAATGGAGGCGCAGGAGGACACAGATGAAAGGGAGGAGACGGTGCCGGAGGACACTCCCCCCTCGAAGGAGGAGTCGGCAGCTGCGCGCGGCGGCGGCGGCGGCAGCAAGGTCGCACCTTCAACAGGTGACGGAGAGTCTGAGAGCGTCCACGGACCCTTCCGCATCGGCCGTGACAGCAGTGGGGGAAGCGGGGCCGGGCCCCCCACGATGCTGCCGGCGCCGCTTCCCCCACTGCTGACACGGCCGATGCGGAAGGGTCCGTGGACGCTCTCAGACTCTCCGCCACCTGTTGAAGGTGCGACCTTGCTGCCGCCGCCGCCGCCGCGCTCAGCTGCCGACTCCTCCTTCGAGGGGGGAGTATCCTCCGGCACCGTCTCCTACCCCACATCTGTGTCCTCCTGCTCCTCCATTCCTTCCGGCCGGCCGTTTTCGTCATTTTGCTGCTGCTGCTGCTGCTGTTGTTGGGCGCAGGTGATCATCGAGCGCATGGACCGCCTGAAGCCCGGCATTCACCTGACGCTCAAGGTGGCCAGTGTGACGGGCCAGTGGATGGACCTGGACATCCTGCACAAGTTCTACCCCATCAACAAGAGCAAGGAGGAGCTGCGCGCGCACCTGCAGGAGCTGGAGCGCGGTGAGTCGCAGTGGGGGGGGGCGGGTAACCATCCATGGATGGTGTTTGTTCAATACTGAAGTGCCGATGTCCAATGGTACAGCGGGTACACGCAGCACAGTTCATACCGTTGGCTCCAGGGGGGGGGGCGCACGCGTCGAGGGCGGATTGGGGTGGGGGGTAGTTGATTCCAAGCCCAAGCGAAAAGGTGGGGGGGGCCGCACGTGTCGATGGGGAGCGCGCCGGCGCCCAAGCCCAAGGCGATGCTAGGGCGGCCTCACGCTCGGGCCTCGCCTGGGTCTTGAGGATAAGGCCTGGGGTCCCTGGGCGCTCTGACGGCGACGCAGACATTTCCATGAGTTCGGGTTGAATTCGCGTCCTAACCCTGCACACGGTCTCACAAACACCTTTTCGCCCCTCCCCCAGGCAACTTCCTGAAGCCCACGGACGCGGAGGGCGTGTGGGAGTTCAACATGGTGGAGCGCGACATTGTGTACGAGGTCATCCCGCACTACCAGCGCCGCCGCCTGCACGCCAGGCTGGCGCAGGAGCTGGAGAAGAGCCTGGAGGAGCAGCACGTGGCCACGCTGACCACCATCGCCTACCACTGGAACCAGGCGTGCATGGGGCACGAGGTGACAGAGGTGGAGTGCTCGCTCAAGGCCATCGAGTTCTGGTGAGGGCGCGGCGTGGGGCCTGGGGGCCTGGGGGCGTGCGTCCTGCGCGGCTTCGTATGTGTGTGCGGGGCTCTGTGATTGCGACAGGAGTTGCAGGCGCTGCTGCGTCGTCTGCCACTTGCGAAGAACGGCACTTGAGACACGGCACCCTGACGCTCGTTTCCCCCATGCCGTCTGCCCTGCTGCCTGCTCTGCACAACAGGCGGCACCGCGCCGCCAAGGCGGCCTACAGCGGCAGCAGCCTGATGGAGGCGCTGAAGCTGTACCAGAAGGCGGCGCAGATTGCGGAGATCCTGGCCGAGAGCATGGGTGGCTCCATGACCAACGGCAGCATCAACGTCATGCACAAGGGGTGAGCACCCGCAGCCGCGAGCCCGGAGCCCAGAGCGCGGGGCCCAGTGCCCAGCCGCTGCGGGGCTTTACTCGGTGTCGCCGCAGCGGGGCTTCCACTTCCTGGTCTGGTGACTACGCCATACTGGAGACGCACCTGACAATCTGCTCACGCCCACCCTTTGCTTTTCACCTGTTGCGGCCCGCACAGGCGCGACCGGCACGGCGACGGCGGCAAGGACGTGGACGGCGGCACGGGCACCAGCACCGACGGCCGCATCGACGGCACGGACCAGTCGTTTACGGCGGTGGGCAGCGCCTTCAATGGCGCGCTCAACTGGGCGCTCATCAGTGGACGAGCGGTTGCGGTCTCACGCTCCTGGGCTGCCACCCGTTGTTGCTCAAGCTCTTGCTGCTGTGCAGCCAGCTGCGCCTGGGCCACGGCCAGCTGCGCCTCCCTGCAGCAAGGTGAGAGGCGTCACTACATGCAGATGGAGATGGAGGAGATAAGAGGGACCAGCGCATGAACTTCTGTCTTCTGCCCGGGCTGGGGGCTGGGGGTTGGGTACGCTACCGCGCACGGCGGAGCAATCGGCGGTGGGTACGAAGGGCCTGAAGTGCAGCAGGGGGGGACTGAGGGATAGTAGGTTCCAACTCCCGTTTCGACCAATTGAGGCCTGAGTTGGTGCGGCGGCCCGTTCCCTGGTGCGTGTTATGTACACACTACACAGGCCCCTTCCTAACTCCACCAACACTCAACCATTCATCACTGCCCAATGCTGCAGGGTGGCAGATTGGCGCAGCTGGCCGTGGCCACGGCACAGCTGGCTGCACAGCAGCAAGAGCTTGAGCAACAACGGGTGGTTATAAGGCTGTGAGGTCGTGGGAGCGGGGGATCAAACAGAGCATTTCGCGGTGGCCGTGACAGCAGTGGGGGAAGCGGGGCTGGCACCGGAAGCAGCGCAGTGGGGCTTGCCTCGTGGGCTTGCCTTCTGACGCGGACGCGGTCAACGCATTGGGGGCCTTCCGTACGGTAAGCGCTTTCCCATTAGCAATGTTGTTATTGAGCTGCTAATCTTGATAGACTTGACCATGACTACTCTAGGCCCGGCTTGCAACTCCACGCGATGTGGTTTTTTGGCGTTGCTAGACATTGCGCTGCAGCCTCGGCCGCAGCTGCGGACCCCTCGGATACAAATGCGGCATCAACAACAATCACGCAGATTCAGCAAGGCGCGCGCTAGCTTGTTGGGCTGCTGACCCAATTCAATGGACCCATTTTGTCGTCGTCGGTTTTTAACCGCGATGATTGCTCCTTGCCTTGCCACCTCAGGGCATTCATGGTGGCCAGCAGATGTCGCAGGCAGGAGCAGCGGGCGCAGCCGGAGCGGCGCCTGCGAAAGTGAGCGAGTCACTACAAGCGGATGGCACTGGCGGGGTAGGGTCAACGCATGCACGTCTGGGGCTCGGCCTGGGGGCTGGGGACTGGGTACGCTACCGCGCACTATGGCGCAGTCGGTGGTGGGTACGAAGGGCCTGAAGTGTAGGGGGGATCAGGGGGGAATCAACTGCCGGCGGCGGCGGCCTATTTCCCTGTGTTACGCGCACAGGCAGCATGCCCAACCCCACCAACACACAACCTTCATCACGCGCAAATAATGCAGGCTGGCGGAATGGAGGCACAGCTGGCCGCGGCCCAGGCGCAACTGGCCGCGGCCCAGAAGCGTGAGGCCGCGGAGCGGGCGGCCAGGCTCGCGGCCGAGGAGCGTGAGGCGGCGGAGCGGGCGGCCAGGCTCGCGGCCCAGAACGAGCTTGAGCTCCTGCGGGCACAGGTGGGTAGCGGGGAAGTGCGACGTGTGCGGAGATATGGAGAGTTGCCTGTTGTGCGCAATGGGCGGGCACAGGGCTCAGGCCCGCGGACGGGGGGGTCCACCGATGTGGCATTGTGAGTCGGTGGCAATAGCAGTGCGCATCGCAACCGCAGCAGCTCGGCCATCAGGCAACCTGATTGTATTATATGGGTGGGGTTGTTGGTTGTAATTCCCCATGGGCGGGATGCGGTGTACCACACATAGGCAGATGGGTAGGCTGCGCCGGCCATGTTGAGTCCGGGCCCCCATGCACGTCGGTTGTCTCCCCTGTGCTGACGTGGCTGCCCGGCCCTCACACGTGTGCACATGGACAGGTAGCAGGTGGCAGCGGGGCGGTGGGGCGAAAGCGGCGCGCGTCGGCAGCGCCCGACGCCGTGGACGAGCGGTCGCGGCGACGGCCAGCGCAGCAGCAGGAGGCGGCGGCTGAGGGGGAGGCTGCGGAGGAGAAGGAGGCGGCGGCGGCGGCGTCGGGTGCGGCGGCGGCGTCGGGGGAGGTGGGAGAGGCGGTTGCCGAGGAGGAGGCGGAGGAGGGGAAGGAGCAGGGGCAGGAGGGGGCTCAGGAGCAGCAGCGGTGAGGGCCAGCGGCAGGTCCAGCCGCAGGGCCAGCATTAGCAGTGGCAGGAGCAGGCAGGGGCTATGCTACATGTGGCCGCACGCAGCCGCCGGTGCGAGTGCCGCAGTGGCGCAGCGGTAGGCATGGAAGCGGGTCGCATCAGGGGGTGTTGGTGGGCAGCAGGTGGCGCAGAGCAGCCACGACCTAGACCAGGGGGCTGAGGCGCAGTGGCAAGGGGCTGTGGGGCAGTGGGCTGCTGGTGACGCTTTTCTCAGACGCAATGCAGGACGTGCGCTGGGGAATTTTGCATTGTGCCGCTACTGCCACTGCGGTTGCAGCTTGCTCCGTCGGTGTGGTCTCCACTGCCGCTGCTGCTAGCACCGCAACCACGACGCCGCTGACGCTGCTAAGGCGCTGGTTCACGGTCACCTGCGCATGGAGTGTCTAGCCATAGACGGTTGGCGCGGCTTGGGCTCAGGTTCTGGAAAGGTTTTGGCGTTGGAGAGGAAGCTGCGTTACACCTCCCGGGCCCGTGTTGCGATGTGCGGAGGGGGGGGGGGAACGGCGCATCTAAGAAAGCGCCAGCATTGAGGATGTGCCATTGCAGGTGCTGCAGTCCTTGGCTGTCACGGTGTCACCCCACATGTAACCTATATCGCTAATGAACAATGTGCACCATTGCCCTTCAATTCTATATACCGGTAAGGACTTCAGCGGTGCAGATCATTGCCGATTTGCCGTGTTTAGAACAAGTTGACAAACAACGCGGGGAGCGCGTGAAATAGTGACGTTGCGCCTGGCGCTCTGGCCTACGCTTGCTTAACTCCTGGCTTCTGCTCTCTACGCCGCGCGCGGGCGGTCAAGGATGGGAACTTATGCATGCTCCTTACACGGCTGGGTTGGGGGTCACCAGCGCTTCGGCACTCGCATGCATCGTACACCCTACCTCCAGGCACCGCCATCACGTCCGGCCTCTTCTCTTCTAGCCAGTCCAGACCTAACACACCGCGTGGTGCAGTACATTCCCTACCCACCTACGCCCCTGCGCCCCGCACAACATGCACCCATGCCCTGCCCCCACCCCAGGCATACGCACCTAGCTAGCGCGCCATGGCTCAGAGACACCAGCGCGATAGCAAGCTTGGCATGCCGCGCGCACCATCTCGCGTACTCGGGTTTTTCTCATATGCATTCGCAGCCCGCACTGCATCAGTTGTGTCACCTCCTTGCAAGCCCTGTGATGCTACCTACCCCTGCAGCTCTTCATTGCAGCTGCAGGCATTCGGCCTTACCACTCACAACAATGATGATTTACGAGTGTCCCCTCTCTAGCTACTGCCCGCTTAAACGCCCCGAGCCTTCTCTGCAAGTAACTACAGTACGCCGAGGTTTTCACAGACCCCCACCGTCCGCACCATGCGCATACATACCATCACTCCTGTTTCCATGCCGTCATACGTAATCGCATGCACGCACAGTACCACACGCGCACTCACGCAAGCCGTAGTCACGGGGTTCAACAAATCACGGCCCGTCAAATCACATTCATTGGGCGTTTTCACCGTTGGTAACGCATTCTACTAATCACTTCTGGCTAGCTAAGCGTGCGGTGGGCCCGCACAGATAAACCTGCGCCAGCGCCGGCACTGCCGCACCGGGTTACGATGTGTTGAAAGCTTTCATGAAGTAAGATGCTATCAACTTGACATACCCCTGCAGTCCCCACCATTAATGTTCAAACGCGCGACCGCCGGGTAGCTATCACTTCCCACTCCTTCTATTCACCCCAGACAGGTACACACAAACGTGCGACCGCTGGGTAGCGACCACTAAACGCTCCTGCTATTCACCTCAGACAGGCACACACAGACACTCTGCTAAGCTGCAAGTGCCGCGGCCACTCCCGCTGCCCTCCCGTACCCCTGCTCCTCTTCATAAGTTGGACCCGCGCCATGCGCCGCCACACGCCGCTTGCCCACGCGCCTCTCAGCCATACGAGCGGCCCGACGTTGCGGGGCGCTGCAGCCCCAACACCGCGCGGCTGAGCTCGGGGCCCACCATGGGGCCACCAGCGGCGTTCCGCGCCGCCGCCGCCTCCAGCGCCGGCTCCTGGCTGATGCCGAAGTCCAGCGTGCTCTGCAGCGCGCGGCTGGCCTTGTAGTTCTTGATGCGACTGGAGCAGGCGTCGCGGATGTCGTGGAAGGGGTCGGTGCCTGTGACGCAGACGCGACAAGGATACGGACAAGGGGCATGGATAAGGGCCACCCACGCATGACACGCACTCTCACACAGGCTCTCACACCGAGGTGCGCAAGCATGCCCACCCACAGACCACGCGCAACACAACCTCGCCCGCTCGCCCCAGCACGCACGCACCTGAATCGCTGCACTTGTTGAAGAACTTGCACACGCGCTTGCAGAACGTGAGCAGCCTCGTGTATTCACCGCCGTCGTGCTGCAGGCTATAGTGCTCCGCCGCAATGATCAGCACCAGCAGGATGTCCCGGATCTCCTGGACCTCGCTGTCCGCCAGCACCAGCCCGCTCGCCCAGCCGCCGCCCTGCGGCCCGCTGCCGCTGCGCTCCGGCGAGTCGCGGCCGCTGCCGCCCGGCAGGCAGCAGCCAAACACGCGGCTGAGCAGAGCGGTGTTGCGGCCGCCGGTCTCGGACAGCAGCTCCTTGGGGTGCGGCGCGCCCAGCAGCATGAGGCCACGGATGGCGTGCTCGGTGAGCAGGCGGAAGTAGTCCTCCGTGTCCCAGTACTCCAGCTGAGTGTTGAACTCGTAGCGGTGCTGCAGCACGATGCCTGGCGGGCGGGAGGTGGAGCAGGCGGGGGAGGAGAATGCATGCGGAGGTGGTGAGTAGCCAATGGGGGCGTAAGGGTCTATGGCGAACGAATGGGTGAGTGGGTGCAGGCGTGGGTTGCAGGCGTTGATTGCTTTGATGGGTGACCCTCTCGTGCAGGCAAAGTGTACGCCGGTGCCCAGCCCCCAATTAAGCAGCCGTGGCGGTGTCCGTGGTAGTGGCAACAGCGGAGCGAAGCAGCAGTGGCCACAGCAATTGATCAACCCGGCAGTAGAGTTACTAGCTCAAACATCAAGCATAAGCTCCCGCCCCCCACCCCGCCCCGCCCAACAGCAGCAGCGCTCACCCAGGCAGCAGGACGCCATGGACTTCTCCCATTGGCTGCGGCTGAGGCGGCTGATGAGCGCCCAGTTGAGCGCGCCCTTGAAGGCGCTGCCGACCGCCGTAAACGACTGGTCCGTGCCGTCGATGCGGCCGTCGGTGCTGGTGCCCGTGCCGCCGTCCACGTCCTTGCCGCCGTCGCCGTGCCGGTCGCGCCTGTGCGGGCCGCAACAGGTGAAAAGCAAAGGGTGGGCGTGAGCAGATTGTCAGGTGCGTCTCCAGTATGGCGTAGTCACCAGACCAGGAAGTGGAAGCCCCGCTGCGGCGACACCGAGTAAAGCCCCGCAGCGGCTGGGCACTGGGGCCCGCGCTCTGGGCTCCGGGCTCGCGGCTGCGGGTGCTCACCCCTTGTGCATGACGTTGATGCTGCCGTTGGTCACGGAGCCGCCCATGCTCTCGGCCAGGATCTCCGCAATCTGCGCCGCCTTCTGGTACAGCTTCAGCGCCTCCATCAGGCTGCTGCCGCTGTAGGCCGCCTCGGCGGCGCGGTGCCTGTTGTGCAGAGCAGGCAGCCGAGCAGACGGCATGGGGGAAACGAGCGTCAGGGTGCCATGTCTCAAGTGCCATTCTTCGCAAGTGGCAGACGACGCAGCAGCGCCTGCAACTCCTGTCGCAATCACAGAGCCCCGCACACACATATGAAGCCGCATAGGACGCACGCTCCCAGGCCCCCAGGCCCCACGCCGCGCCCTCACCAGAACTCGATGGCCTTGAGCGAGCACTCCACCTCTGTCACCTCGTGCCCCATGCACGCCTGGTTCCAGTGGTAGGCGATGGTGGTCAGCGTGGCCACGTGCTGCTCCTCCAGGCTCTTCTCTAGCTCCTGCGCCAGCTTGGCGTGCAGGCGGCGGCGCTGGTAGTGTGGGATGACCTCATACACAATGTCGCGCTCCACCATGTTGAACTCCCACACGCCCTCAGCGTCCGTGGGCTTCAGGAAGTTGCCTGGGGGAGGGGCGAAAAGGTGTTCGTGAGACCGTGTGCAGGGTTAGGACGCGAATTCAACCCGAACTCATGGAAATGTCTGCGTCGCCGTCAGAGCGCCCAGGGACCCCAGGCCTTATCCTCAAGACCCAGGCGAGGCCCGAGCGTGAGGCCCTAGCATCGCCTTGGGCTTGGGCGCCGGCGCGCTCCCCATCGACGCGTGCGGCCCGGCCCCACCCTGCCCTCGACGCGTGCGGCCCCCCCGCTGGAGCCAACGGTATGAACTGTGCTGCGTGTACCCGCTGTACCATTGGACATGGGCACTTCAGTATTGATCAAACACCATCCATGGATGGTTACCCGCCCCCCCCCCCACTGCGACTCACCGCGCTCCAGCTCCTGCAGGTGCGCGCGCAGCTCCTCCTTGCTCTTGTTGATGGGGTAGAACTTGTGCAGGATGTCCAGGTCCACCCACTGGCCCATCACACTGGCCACCTTGAGGGTCAGGTGAATGCCGGGCTTCAGGCGGTCCATGCGCTCGATGATCACCTGCGCCCGGGGGGGGTTCCATGCATTTAAATTAACGGGGGGGGGGCCATCCGAAACGTCCTCAGCAACGTCAGGTCAGGTCAGGTGACATCGTACGGGCACACGGTGATGCGCTCTCACAGAAAGCAAGACTGCCGCCCCGTGCATCCCTGCTAGCTGCGTTGCCTGAGGGTTCTGGGTTGTAAAAGCAACAACCTGTGCGCAGGGAAGCTGGACATGACTGCCCCCTGCCCAACCATTCACGGACCTGCTGGAAGTTGAGGTTGCGGATCATCTTGTTGACGTTGGCGGAGAACTCGCCGCCCTGCTCCGGCAGCCAGGGCCGCTGGCTCTGGCACAGGAACTCGGTGACCTTCTCTATGTACAGCGGCATGCCGCCCGTCTTCTCCATGACCGCCAGCACGTACTGGTCCGGGTAGTTGATGTCCGCAACCACCTGCATGAGGCTTTTCGTCTGGTGGAAGTTGAAGGGCTCAAGCACGATGCGCGTGGCGGACGGCAGCTTGAGCAGGTGGCGGTACATCATGGCCACCTTCTGGTACAGCGCCGCCTGTGGGATCGGGTCCGGATCCGGATTTTATTGTGGCGAATACAGGATGAAGGCAGGGTGTGTGATTCAGGCATATGCGTGGTGTTGCGGGCCACCACGTCTACAACCGGTATCTATGTAGGCAGTTGCGCGCCTGCTGCGGCTGGCTGGCTAGCGGACTGGATGCCTGGCTAGCGGACTGGATGCCTGGCTAGCGGACTGGATGCCTGGCTAGCGGACTGGATGCCTGGCTAGCGGACTGGATGCCTGGCTAGCGGACTGGCCGGCCCCTCACCTTGCCGTGCAGGTGGTGGCTGGAGCCGACCGCGGGCAGGTCGTTGGGGCGCGTGGTGGCCAGGATCATGCAGTCGGTGGTGAGCACCTCCGCCGCCTTGACCAGCAGCTGCCAGGACCAGGTGTCGAAGTCGTGCAGGTTCTCCAGCAGCACCAGCGTGGGCCCATACAGCGAGATGAACTCCTGCATCACGTGCACCAGGAAGTTGAGGCTGTTCTTGCGGATGGGCGCGCCGACCTGGCTGCTGTGCGTGGCGCCGCCGTGCGTGCCGCCCGGCGGCGGTGCCGCGCCCGCGTGCGGCGGCGGCGGCACCACCTCGGCGTTGGCGGCAGCGGCCGCCGCAGCCGCGGCAGCGATGTTGATGGTGCTGGCGTGCGCGTGCGCGTCCAGCAGCGCCGGCGGCGCGCCGGCCACGGTCATGCTGGCGTGCCGCACGCTAGGAGACTTCCAGGGCGCAGGGGCGCGCAGCATGCTGCTCGCGTGCGTCGTGGCCGCCAGCGCTGCCGCCGCCGCAGCCGCCGGCCCCAGCGCAGCCGCGTCGCTGGACGCGCCCGCCGCCGGTACCATCGCGGCGGCAGGCAACGTACCCGAAAACGTGCCGCCGTTGGCCAGCGGGTGCTCCGCGGTCTCGCCGTCCGTGGACTCGTGCCCCAGCAGCAGCGGCGCGTGGCCCGACAGCGACAGCGTCGGCTGCGCCGCGCCCGCGCCCGCGCCGGCCATGCCCGGCGGCGGAGGCGCGGCCAGTGCCGCCAGGTACTGCGCCTGCTCCGCCTCCAGGCTGCCCAGCGGGATGGAGGGCAGCGGCAGGTCCAGCAGCTCAGCCAGGTGCTGGCGCCACTCGGTATCGTAGTTAGGGACCCTGGGCATGGGGAGGGGCAGCAAGTGGGGCAGGCGCGACTAGTAAGAGACGCCTGGACATGAATATAGGCGGTTTAATGACAGCGGCGGTTTGTGTATGTTTCAAAAGGCCGTCAAGTTGCCATGTCGGCGCTGTGTTGGCTGGGAGAGTGTGACCACAGATTGCTTGGCAGCATTGGCCAAAGACGAGCGCAGGGAATCAGTGGGGGCTAGCAGCCTCAGACTCACTTGCTCAACCGCTCGCCGAGCGGCGTGAAGATGGCATGCCCGGGGCCGTCCTCCGTGCCGCGCCGCCGCTGCTGTTGCTGCTGCTGCTGCTGGCCCGAGATGCTGGTGCCGGCACCCAGCCGCTTCTGTTGGCTGCTGCCGCCGCCGCCTCCCAGCACGTTGGTGGAGGACCCGGGCGGCGAGTTGCCGCTGCCCAGGTTCTTCAGCTTCAGGTCCAGGCTGAAGAGCTCCTGGAACACGCGGCGCCAGGGGTGCAGCTTCTGCGACTTGTTGGCGGTGTCGGCCATGCCGAACACCATGTGGAAGGCGGGCCGGCTGGAGATGGAGGTGTCGGCGTTGATGCGCTCCAGGCTCTTGCGCACCTCCATGAGCAGCTTGGTCTTGCCCATGCCGGTGTTGCCCTCAATGATGATGATGCCGCCGTGCGACATGCCGCTGATCATGCTAGCAGCGTGGTTGAGCGTCAGCGTCATCTCCGCGTCGCGCCCGATCAGCGGCCGCTCGCCGCTGCTGACCTCGGCCGCCTCGCGGCGCTGCTGCGCCGCCTGCGCCTCCGCGGTGGCGTCGTGCGCGCCCACGCGGTAGACCAGCACCGGCTGCGCCTTGCCCTTGACGGGCAGCGGCTCCAGCTCAATGAAGGAGGCCTGGTACTTGGCGCGCAGGTAGGTGGGCTCGTCGCACAGGATCTGTGGGGCGGGCAGGGTTATAGCGGGGTTATGAATGAGCGTCAAGTGACCCGATCCGGCCGCCGCCTCGGCACCCACAGGTACACAGCCCACACCCATCGTCTCCGTCCACAGCAACCGCAGCAGATCCGGCGGCACAAACACGCAGACACGCTGACACGCAGACACGCACTCACGTCGCCCATGGACGCGTCCTTCTTGCACTTGACCATCAGGCGCGCCGAGAGGTTGATGGCGTCGCCGAACACCGTGTACTCGGAGCGCAGCTTGCGCGCGCCCACGCACGTGCACAGCAAGTCGCCGGTGGTGACGCCGATGCTGCAGCGGTGCCCGCCCGCCTTGATCACGCTGGCCAGCTCCAGCGCGGCGCGGATGCCGCGCGTGGGGTTGTCCTCGTGCGTGTGCCCCGGCAGGCCGAAGGCGCAGATGCCCACGAAGCCCTTCTCGTCGCTGCGGAACTGCAGGAAGCTGCCGTCCCACTTGCGCATGACCGCCTGCACGCTGGTATAGGCGAACTGCACGCAGCTGACCTGGTCCTTGTGGCTCACGTCGTCCAGCGGCTGCATGAGGCTGGGGAAGCCCAGGAACATGCACGTGAGCGGGCGGATCTCGTTGATGAAGTCCAGGTGCCCCGCCTCCACGCGCACGCGCACGCTGCCCAGCACGTGCATGCGCAGCAGGCCCGCAATGCGCCGCTGCACCGGCTCCGGCTGGTTCACGAACTCGTGGCGCAGCCGCGGCGGCAGCGCGGCCAGCGCTGCCGCCAGCCCAGCCGCGTTGGCGCTGGGCGTGGGGGCGGTGGAGGGCCCGGTCGCGCCCGCCGCCATGTGCGAGCCGCTGGCCTGCGAGAGGAGCTGCCCATGCGAGTGCGACGCGCGCTGGCTGGTGCCGCTGGCAGTGGGCCCCGCCGGCCCGCTGTTGGTGCGCTCCACGTTGTCACCGCCGTTGGCCGTGGCGCCGCCCACCGCGTTAACCCCGTCGCCCACCGCAAGCCGGCCCGACTGCGAGTTGCGCATGGCGAGCAGCGATTGCGGCGGGTGTGAGAGGTGGGACGGCGGCGGCGGCCCCTGCGCGCCACCGCTGCCGTTGGTGGGCCGGTCGCTGCTGCCGTTGAGCGAGGTGCCCAGCGAGCGGTTGGGCGGCCCCAGCGGCGTAGAGGCGGGGCCGTTCTGCCCCGTGCCCGAGCTGGGCTGCCGCATGCGGTGCAGCGCGCTCAGGTCCTCAATCGCACCGGGCTCCGCGCCGCCCGCCTCCGACGCCACCGCCTCTGCCGTGGCCGGCATCACCGAGGCGTTGTTGCCGCCGCCGCCGCCGCCGCCTCCAGGGGCGCCGCCCGCGTGGTCTGTGGTGCGCATGTGCGAGGTGTGCGAGCTGCGCACGCTGGTGTGGCTCAGCCGCACGGCGGCCGCGCCCGGCGCCACCGGCCCCACCACCCGCCACACACTGTCCGGCAGCGGCACCACCTCCCACTCGCCCTGGATCAGCTCCACCACCTCTATGCTGGCCACCACGCTGCCCGCCGTTGCCTGGTCCTCAATCGCCGCCACCTGGCTCACGCAGCGCCGCCGCTGGTTCACGTCCAGCAGCGGCGCCAGCGGGCGGTCGCCGATGAAGAACTCCCAGCGCGGCACCTCTGGCAGCGTGGGGTCCGTCACCTCGTCCACGCCGCCGCCCACGTGGAACACGCACACGCTGCCGGCGCTGGTCATGACCTTGAGGCTCAGCCGCGAGTTGCTGACCTCCTCCATGATGGGGTCGCCGCGTGGGCCCTTGCTCAGCGGCCCGCTGCCCACGCCCATGTTGGGCGGCGGCACGCGCGCGATGCCCGAGGCCAGGCCGGTGGTGTAATTGAACGAGTTGGAGGCGGAGCCGGGCGCGGAGGGCGGCTGGCTGCCGCCGCCTTGCGCGTCGCTGTGGCCCTCCGGCCCGCCGTGCCCCGACGCCTGGTGCGCGGCGCCCACGTTGGAGAAAGAGTCCACGTACGAGTTGCGGTTCCGCGCGTTGGCGCTAAACCAGCTCACCACCTTATGCATGAACCCGCCGCCGCTGCCGCCGCCGCCGCCCCCGGCACCATCGCGGTGCTCAATCTCGCTGTGGTGTCGCGAGCGGTACTCTTCCGCGCCCTCTGCCACGGGCCCGGGTTCGCGCCCAGCACCACCTCCGGCTGCCCCACCGCCGGCCCTGCCGCCACCGGCGCGCCCATGCCGCCCAGGCTGCGCCGCCCGTTGGCGTCCTCCTTGTCCGACTGGCTCGCGCGCAGCAGCAGCTTGCGCCTCAGGTCCACGGCGTGCCCAGCGCCGCGCGTGCCGCCCAGCGCGCCCATGCTCTGGCTGCCCACCGGGCTGTAGGAGCGCTCGCCGGTGGACTGCGTGCTGCTGACGTCTGTGCTGCCGGTGTACGGCCCGCTGGAGCGGCCGAAGCTCACGGTCTGGTTCAAGGGCTGCCCCACCACCGACACGGGTGGCGCCGCCTCTGCCTGGATGGGCGGGTAGCTGGCGTCCTCCTCCGGCTCCTCATCCACGTCGCCCTCCGCCAGCGCCTCCTCCTGCTCCGCAAACTCCGCCGCCACCTCCTCCTGCACCGTGTCCCACCGCACCGCGCGCGCGCTCTCCGACAGCCGGCTGCGCTGCGGCGCCAGGGGGTCGTCCTCCGGCCGCCCGGGCGCCTGCACGATGGCGGTGCTGAGGTTCTGCAGCTTGGAGCGCCAGTCGCCGGTGGGCGCGTTGGCGCTGGCCACCATGGGCGGGTTGCCCGCAATGCGCCGCTCGCTGCGCGCCCCCAGCGGCGCCTTGCGGAACGAGCTGCCGCTGCCCGCCGCCTGCTCCGTGAAGCTGCGTGGCGAGCCTCCCGGCGTGCCGCTCGCCCCCGCTGGCCCCGCTGCCCCCATGCCCAAGGCCAGGCTGGCCAGCGCGCCGCCGCTTCCCGGGTACACGCCCTGCGCCAGCGGTGCGCTGGTGGGCCCTGCGGCGCCGCCACTAGCCGCGACGTTGGGCGGCGACAGCGTCTGGCTGGCTCGCCCCTGCATTGGCCGCAGCGGCGGCGGCAGGTTGAGCTTCGTCGCGACGGACAGCTCGCGCCGCACCACGCCCTCGCCGCCCGCCCATAACCCGGCCGCCGGTTGCGGCGGCGCCGCGATGCTGGCGGCACCGCCCTGCGCGCTGGTGTCCGTCCCGCCGCCGCTGCCTCCGCCGCCCCCGCTGCCGCGGAGCGCTAACCCCAGCCCCGTTTCCGTCTTCGCCCGCTCGCGGGCGGACATGCGGCTGGCCCCCGGCTTCTCCCCCTTATCAAACGACACGCGCGACGGCCCGCTTGAGCCGGCTGGCGACATGGACGCTGCAAGGCAGAGAGCGTGGGGTGCGGTGAGCACATCCATTCACACACAGCAGGCAACAGCGACCCATCGGCCGCACAACCCATTCACAAAAATCAGCGCGCACCTGGCGTCATGGCTGCCTCACTCTTGCGCCCCATCCCGCGCGTGCCCTTCAACAGGTTGGCCATGAGGCTCCAGCTCTTGCCGCGCTTACGCGCCGCCGCCGCCGCGTCCTCGCCGCCCCGCCCGGTCGTGTCCGTCCCCGACGGGCTGCCCTCCTCGCCCATGCCCGCGCCCGGCACCCCCAGCGGCTGGTTGGTGGCGCTGCTTCGCGGCGAGTCCTTGCCCAGCCGCCGCCCCATCGCCGCCGCCGCGCCGCTGATGGGACCGCTGTTGTTCCGCAGCACGTCCGTTCCCGGGCCGCTGTCCATCGGCTCCACCTCGCCCGACGGCGCCGCGCCCAGCCCCGGCGGCGCTGACATCAGCGGCGCCGACAGCAGGTTGGGCGGCTGCGCCTGCAGCGGCGGCGTGGGGTCGGGCGTGGGCGGCGGCGCCGGCTCCACCTGCCCGTTCATCTTCATGCGCATGTGGCCCAGCTTGGTGGCCAGCTGGTGCGAGCAGGCCATCATGCGGAGCGTGCAGGCGCGCAGGCCCTTGTCGGGGTACCGCCGCTCGTGCTCGTTGGGGTAGAAGAGGCAGATCATGGAGTCGCCCGCGAACTTGACCACGTCGCCCTCGTAGGCCATGATCATGTTGATGGCGCGCGTGAAGTAGTTGTTCATGCAGGTGGTGAGCAGCTCCACGCCCGACGTGCCTGTGAGCAGCGCGGCGCAGGGCAGGGCAGCGCAGGGCGGAGCAGCCGTGAGACGCAGGACACACGCAGCGTCAGCGGCCATCCAGGCAGCCAGGGCTGCGCCATCCAAATCCCCGCCGGCCGCGCCCAAAACATGGGTGGCATGGACGGCCTGCTGCCTCCAGCGCTTACCTTTTTTGGACAGGATTTCCGTCAGCTTGGTGAAGCCAGTCACGTCCGCAATCATGACCGACGCCTGCAGCTCGATGATCGACGGCTGCAGCGTTTTGGACGCGGCTGTCAGGTCGCGCCCCGCTGCATCAAAGCCGCGGTACTTTTCGTGGTTGAGCGTGATATCCTCAATGAATAGCCGCGGCACGAACGGCGGCAGAGTGGACAGCGGCCGTAGCACGCCCTGCTTCATGGTGCTCTTCTTGAACGACACGCTGGTGGCGGCGCCCATCATGCGCAGCTCGCTGGGGCTGGGCCCTGCCGTGCCGCCGCCCATGCCCCACGACGCGCTTGCCGCTGGCCCTGCGCAGTGCAGCGCAGAGGCATGAAGAAGGCATGCATGCTCAAAACCATGGCTGTGATCGGCGTACGAATCGGGAAGAGTGGATGATTGCGGCATGAGGTTCCTCGGTGCCGGCGTCCACACACGTTTGACCCACATCCAACAAGCCGGTTGTATGATGGGAAAGATTACGTCGGCGGGCCTTTCTTGAACCCGTCCAATACAAGCATTCCATTCCATGCTGACGTGCATACCGCAGCCAGCCAGCGCTGGTTTCCCAAAAAGCGTCGCCCCCACTCCAGCCCTCCCAATGCGCATCTGCTCACCGCTCGCCCGTACATCAACGTCCTCCTCATCCGAGTCGTGCGGTATTGACCGCCCAGCCGCCCCGCTGGCGTTCGCTGCTGCAGCAGCCGCAGCAGCTGCCGCTGCGCCAGTTGCTGCGGATGCTGCTGCCGCCGCTGCTGTCGCGTTGGCTGCTGCTGCTGCTGCTGCCGCCGCCGCGGCCAAGGGGTCATCCTCATCCTCGGATTCGTGGTGCGCGCCATCCTGTACACAATTTGCGCACAGCACAATATTGCAGGGCGTCATCCTGTGACGCCACTCCCCAACCCACTCAGTAAGACCCAACCCAGCATACCGGGCCGCGTGGCCCGGCGCCCCAGCAGATTCCTTTGCCTCCGACCCACCTGCCCCGGAGACTTCGCAGCAGGCTGTGCTGACGTGCGCTGCTTCGTCCGCTGCAATGACATCATTTTGATAAATTTGCGGCGAATGCCAGCGCCCTCCGAGCTACCGCCCTCCGCTGATGCGCCTGCAGCGCCCGCGGCCCCGTGCTGCTGGCCGCTGGGCCCCGCCGGCTGGTCCCGCCCGTTCGCCAGCCCAGGGGGCGGCGAGCCGGGCAAGGTCGAGCTCGGCGACGCCCACGGCGGCGTCCCCCCGCCCTGCTGCTGCATTCCCTGCCCCGACATGCTGGGAACGGGGTGCGCCAATGCCGAGGGGTCGGCCTGCGCGTTCGCCAGGTCCTGCAACGTTGCCCGCCGTGTCGGCGGCCGCCGGGAGGCACGCGGCGACTCCACCCCGTGTAAACCCGGAGCGCCCTGCTGGCTTACGGAGCCTGATGGCCCCGGCCCCACCAGCAGGTCAAGCGGCAAGCCTGCGGCCATGCAGAGGGGATTGTGTGAGTAGTTGGTCTGGGGAGAGTTGGGCCTCCCTTACAAAGCGCACACCAGCACGCACCAGGTGTCTGCGGTACCGAGTAGCTGTTCCGCCTTTGCTTGGCATGCCGAACCCTGCACAGGCAAGCCGGCCGGCGAGGTGATCAGCAGCATACATAACCGTCCCAGCTCGGTAACTTCAGGGCCACGGTGAACCGGCGGCGCTGGTCTGCACCAACCTGCCAGCCTATTGCCATCACGTCACGGCGGGTTCCTCCCGAACCCCCGGGCCCAGACCTTGGTCCGGCTCGCCACCAGGTGGGGCCCCCCTAGCCAGAGCATCCAAAAGACCCTGACACCCCACTCTCAGAGCCTGGTGCGCGCACGGGCGCTAGCCGAGACGCGAAGCCGCGAGCCGGCGTCGGGCCCACACATGTGAAGTGACATGGACAAGCGCACAGCCGCTGTTCCGGAGCTATAGCCCACCCCCGGCGCGCGCACCTGTCGCTAGGAGACACCTCTGAGCTAGATGGGTCCACAGAAGGGAAGCCTGTGCCGCAGGAGCAGAAAAATCAGCGACATGCAGCCCAAAAACAGACCACTTCTTCCACATCTCTCAAGACGCACCTTTTCGCCCATCGATCGAAGTCAACCGCAACCGCGCGGCCTGATTTGATGCGTGAGCATGCCGCCCTGGCGTCAGAAGGCCCCTCGTCAAGTCCTCGGGCCCGGGGCCATGTTTCCTGAGCTGCCCGAGCCCGTCCTCGTCCGCTCCTGAGCCTGAATCCAAGGTTTATGAGCGTAAATTAGCCTGGAAGGATTGACCATACAGATTCAACAGGACTATCAGCCCGGCCACCCTGCGCACCGTGTGCGGGGCCGGCCGGCGCTGCCTCCTCGTGGAGTACGCC
Organism: Chlamydomonas schloesseri; assembly: GCA_016834595.1. Classification (NCBI taxonomy): domain Eukaryota; kingdom Viridiplantae; phylum Chlorophyta; class Chlorophyceae; order Chlamydomonadales; family Chlamydomonadaceae; genus Chlamydomonas; species Chlamydomonas schloesseri. The sequence goes on along the minus strand of JAEHOD010000065.1, from coordinate 232,579 downwards.
GCCCCGATGGACGCTGGCATCCTCTGCTGCTCGAGCTCTGTCCCAGGCTTCAAGGATGTTAGCAGCATCCACGTCTGTGTCTCCAGCGACGCCCGGAGAGGGCCTGGCATCGGCTCCCTCCGGCCTGCGGAAGCTTGAGCCAACCCCGTTTGGGACATGGCCCGGGCGCGGGAGTTCGCCTGGCTGAGAAGCAGCCATGCTTCAAGCCGAAGTCACCCCGGCGCCATGCTCCACAGCCGAACCGAACGCTCGTGTTACCCTCTCCACGGCAACTGCGATGATCGGCTTAAAGGCATATCGTAGCAAGGCAACATAAGCTTCAACAGTGTGCGCACGTTGTGGTGATGCGCATTGTGCCCTGGCTGAATAACGCAGCCGTAAAGTTCAGGTGCCGCCAAATCCAATAAAATCATAATTACATACCTGATAACGGCGCTTGAATTTATTGGTTGGCAAGCTCGCGCTGCGACTCCCAGCGCTCCCGGCCGCTCTGCACGCTTGCTTTGTCTGTTCACTTATCACTGGTAGCCCACTTAATCAAGAAATTGCTTGTCACAAGTTATCACTGAGTGCCAATCGAGAAGGCTTTTCATTGGAGATATGATAAAAGCAGTTGGTTCGCTAAGCAGTTCAATGATAGTGTGGAAACACTTTAGCGGAGCAGTCTGGCTGCGGGCGCCTCGCCCGTCGAGCCAGAGCGGGCTCATTGCTCGATGGGCCCGAACTCAGCTCAGCTGATACTCTCAATAGTGGACAATATGATTGCTTGATTATTTATTTATCTGCGCTTCATAGCGGCAGGTTAGCACCTTGAAACACAGAGCCTTCTGGACTGCGAAGGTGCACGCCAGTTAAACGCCAGCGCAACGCGGTTATCCAACACCGAGCCCAGTGGTGTGCATGGGATCGCGGGAGGACTCTGGCACGGGTCCTGCTGCGGCGGGACCTAGAAGCACGCTACTGGTCGACAAACATGCCGCTTACATCAAGTCCTTCTCCCGGCTGTGGGACGTGAGTTTCGTGGGCGTAACAACACGTCCGGCCCGGTGACTGCTGTCCTGTCTAGATAGCGTTAAGAGAGGAATACTCAGCGGGCGGTCGGCTGGTGGGGTTGTCCGGGCGTGTTAACAGCTGGCACGAACCGTGCGCTTGATCCTCGTCACATCCCCCCGACGCTCGCGCAGACGCCCGACAAGCTCGAATTCGTTGCAACCGAGCACTTCTGGATGAGCGGCATGTACTGGGGCCTGTCCGCCATGTACCTCATGGGGCGCCTGTGCGACATGGACCGCGACGCCATCCTGGGCTGGGTGAAGCGCTGCCAGCACCCCAACGGCGGTTACGGTGGCAGTGAGCGCAACGACCCGCACCTGCTGTACACCCTCAGCGCCGTACAAATCCTGGCGCTGTACGACCGTCTGGATGACGTGGATGCGGACAAAGTCGCCGCATGTGCGTTTGCTAGGGCTCGGAAACTGCTGATGTGGTTGTTCATGGCGGGGCTTACATACGGCCGCAGCACAGGCAGGGGGGGTTCAGTTGTGGTGACCGCGGGCCTTGCTTCAGGGGAAGGTGGTTCAATTCATTTACATTTCTAATTTGAGGGCATTGGCGGGATGCCTAAGCTTAGCAGCGTTACTGTGACCGCTTTTTGTGGTCGGGTTGCATGTGCGCAGACGTGGCCAGCCTCCAACGACCTGACGGGTCGTTCGCAGGAGACGCTTGGGGCGAGATTGACACCAGGTGCGTCATCTCCAGTACTCCGTGGTTGCATACCACATGCTATGCGCTTGCACCCCTGGCTTCCACCCATCCTTACACTTACGCATGCAGTCGGCGCATCATGGTTATGCAAGCAGTGCGCCCCTCAGCGACATGACCAACCGACTCTCACGTGTGCTGCTGCGGACTGGCACAAGCTCGTGACCCTGCACGAACCCCACTCCCTCATCTGCATGAAGGTTCACCTACTGCGCGCTGCTGTGCCTGTCCATCCTGGGCCGCACACACGCAATTGACGTGCGCGCCGCCCTCGACTTCATCGCCAAGTGCAAGAATTTTGACGGCGGCTTTGGCTGCACGCCAGGTGTGGCGCGGGCGGCGTGTTAGGAAGGGGTGTTGCCTCATGAACAGGGAAACAGAGTGCCTTTCCCCGTGCACAAACGTCTCGCACGGTGATGTACGGACTGGGCCTCCCGTGCCCGCTCTGCATGCTGGCTGCTGCTGCTGCTGCTGCTGCTACTGCTGTAGGCAATGAGTCGCACGCGGGCCAGGTGTTCACGTGCATCGGGGCGCTGTCGCTGGCCAACGCGCTGCACCTGGTGGACAGGGACCTGTTCTGCTGGTGGTGAGTGCGGACTTGGACATGGGCGAATACCGGTACGGTAGTGTGCAGTGCTGGTGGCACCAGCACCAGGAGCTTTTCCAGCTCGATGCCGGGCGCCGCCGAGTAACGCTGCGCCGTACATAACTGTACGGGTACCTTCCAAGTGGACTGCTGCCGTGAACGCGTGCAAACCGTTGGTTTACCGCATGCTTCCACTGAGGGGCTGCGGGCCTGACCATGCATCAACAGGTTGTGTGAGCGGCAAACCAAGTCGGGCGGCCTCAACGGGAGACCGGAGAAGCTTCAGGACGTGAGTCAGGGCTGCCTGACCAGTCATTTAGGCTGACGGCAGCGACAGGCCGACAGCAATGCAGCCCCGCACTCACCGCCAGGGCCGCCAGGCCGGCGTCCACGCACAGCCTCTCTCCAAGCCTGCCTTCCGTCTTTGCCCTGGCGCCCTACAAGAGCCCATGAACCCATGCCGGCGCTAAACTCCCGAACCTCTCCCTTGCCCCTTTGTCGCAGGTGTGCTACTCCTGGTGGTGCCTGTCCTGCCTCAGCATCCTGGGCCGCCTGCACTGGATCGACCGGTCCGCGCTCACGGCCTTCATCCTGGACTGCCAAGACGAGGAGGACGGCGGCATCAGCGACCGGCCCGACGACATGGCCGACGTCTACCACACCTTCTTTGGCATCGCAGGCCTCAGCCTCATGGGCTACCCCGGCCTGGCCGCCATCGACCCCACATGGGCGCTGCCGGTGGAGGTGGTGGAGCGGATAAAGCGGCGCAACGAGGCCGCGGCGGCGGAGGCAAAGGTGGAGGCAGCAAAGGCGGAGGATGGGGGCCGATGAGCCGCGGCGGGCCCGGTTTGCAGGGGCTTAAAAGGCTGGCTGGGAGGGGTGGATCTGGAGGTGTATCATGTGATGAGCTGTGGAAGGTGGCACGTGAACTGCAAATGCACTGGGCTGTTGTGGGTGTGGACACGTCCCGCCCCGCCCACTTTGCATTCGCATTTCAGCGCATGTCCGTAACATAGCAGGCAGCTGTTCTTAATTGTTACATATGACGTCAGGGTGGGAGGTGCCAGAGGCGAGGTGTAAGTGTGGAACCAAGCAGCCCAAGGGCCCCCGAAATGCACCTTGCAACTCTGTCAGTCAGGCATAATTCACGTGCTTATGCCACGTCACATGCACTGCAGCAGAGCATCAGAAGCAGCCTTGGCCACCTCGGGCGGCACCAGGCGCCGCTTGCCCCGTGCCACCGTGTCCTTTAGCACCTGCACGCCGCCGGCAGACCTATGCATGATGCATGTTCACATTGGGCAGCAGCAGCGGGAGCACACGTCAGCAATCACATACAGTAGGAGGGCTACGACACGTAGGCTGATTGTGGAGTAAGCAGTTCGCAAGCAGCAGACGCAGTCGAGGTGTGAGGTTCCCCCTGCACTCACTTGATGGCCTGCACGCCCTCCTCGCTGCCTGCTAGGCACTCCAGCGCCTCCGCCACCGGTAGCAGCACCGCAACTGACAGCATCCCGCCTGCATCTGCAATTGCCGCAGTCGCTGTAGGCCCCGACGACGCAGCACCGGTGGCAGTGCCAGGCTCGTTGGGCGCATCCAGCAGCGCTAGCAGCGCCGGCACGGCGCCCGCGCGGATGAGCGCCACCCGTGGCTTCACTGCGCCGCCGTGAGGCAGCGCGGTGCAGGGCGGCAGCTGCAGGGTGCCGGCCACCGCCAGGTGGTAGATGGCATCAGCGGCCGCCGCCTTCGTGCGGTCGTCACCTGCAGCGGCGCATGCCAGCAGCCGAATGGTTCAAGCAGCATGCCTGTATTTCTTTACAACACACATTTACGCTATCACCAGCGCTGCGCCCAGTTAAGGCAGTACCATACACAGCTAACTGACCCGCACACAGCACTGCGCCTGCAACCCCCCTGGATTTTTGCTCGGGTTTGGACTGAACTACCCCCCCTACGCTCACCTCCTCGCTCTTATGCATTGGGTTTGGTTTAGTTTGGGCTGGTAACCACAACCCCCCCCCCAGCACCCTGCCCGGCGCTCTACTCACCCAGGCCCAGCAGCCGCACCAGCGGTTCCACCACGTCCTCCGCCAGCGCCACCTCCCGCCCCGCGGCGCTGGTGGCCATGCGCGCCACCACCACCGCCGCCGCCGCCACCTCTGACCGGGTGGGGCCGCGCACCAGCATCTGCCGCAGCACGCGCGTGGCCTCCGCGCGTGTGGGCCCGTGCATTGCCACCAGCGCTGCCAGCGCTGCGCAGGCGTCCTCCCACAGTGGCAGCGCCGTGGGCGCGCTTCGTGCCAGTTCCAGCAGCTGCGCCAGCCCGCCGTTGGCCACCACCTCGTCCCGGATGCCGCCACTCTTGCGAACCAGCGGCCCCAGCGCCGCTGCGGCCTCCACCCGCAGCGTGACGTCCAGTGCGGGGCTGCCAACGCGCTGCAGCAACGGCAGCGCGGCCCGGGCGGCCACGGCCGCGTCCACGGCGCTGCCGCCGCCACGGCACAGCGCCCAGAGCAGCCGCACGGCGCGCTGTTGCACCAGCTCCAAGACATCCTCAGCGCTGCTCTTGGCACCGTGGCCGCTGCTGCTGTGGCTGCTGGCGCCGCCCACGCCACCTGCAGCCCCTCCTTGAAGCGCGACGGACATGCGGTAGGGGTCGCGACCGCCCCTGATCCCGCCGCCACCGCCGCCACCAACAGCACTGCAGCCGCTGCTGCTGGCGTCCGGGCTGCGCGCCAGCTGCTCCACCAGCGGCTGCATGACGCCGACCTCCGCCAGGATGGGTCCCGCCGCGGGCACCTCGGCCAGCAGCTGCAGCAGCGCTCCCACCGCCGCCGCCGCCAGCCCCAACGAGCTGGAGCCAGCAAAGGCGCACAGCTGCACGCAGATGTCACGCCGCATCCTGTCGCTGCCGGCCAGCGCCGCCAGCGCCTCCGATGCAGCGTGGCCAACCTGCCAACCAGGAACATCGGCAGTGATGTATGCCATGAGCAGAGACCTAAGCAAGCAGCCGGAACGAGGCAGAGCCGCCGCCGTACCGTGTGCGGCGAGCAGATGGGCGGCACCAGCGCCGGCTCCGGCAGCGGCTTGGCCTCCAGCTTCACGGCGTCCACCAGCGCCGGCACGCCGCCCGCGCCACCCAGCGCCGCACGTGTGCTGGCGCTGCCGTACACCGCCAGCGCATGCAGGCAGGCCACACCTGCTCACAGCGCACAGTGTACAGGACGCAGATGCAGTGCCCCGTAAGGATGGGCAAAATGGTGGCAGAGTGCTGCACCACTCGCCTGCGGTCCGGCAGGCCACGTCGGTGCTTGTGGTCAGGTCCATGGCCGCCTGCACCGCACCGCAGCCCTCCGCCTCGCTGCACGCCTCGCCCGCCCAGCGCAGCGCAGCGCGGTCGCGGCTGCCCACCGGCCGCAGTACGTCAGCCAGCGCCAGCGCCAGCTGCGCGCTCTGCTGCGCGCAGGCACCGCCGCGGCCGCCTGACGCCGACGTGGACGACGAGCTCTCCACCAGTGCCTACCCGTAGTGATATCGCGGGCGGGGCCGAGTCATAAGTGCAGCAGACCCAGCGTGTCATACGTGTGTAACGTGCTCTCAGCGCATGCACCAGGACTGCCGCACCTGCGCGAGAAGGCGCACAACCGCCGGCTTCGTTTGGTCCAGGCTACTGCCCAGGCGCCGCAGCACGGCGGCTGCGCCAGCGTCGCCAGCAGCAAGCGGCCGCAGCAGGCGGCGCAGCGCGGCGCCCTGGCGCAGCGCCGCGGCGCGGTTCTCGGGCGAGTGCAGGCACGCGGGCAGCAGATGCACTGCCGCCGGCATCAGCGACCCTGCGTGTAGCACCACGCAATGCCATGTGACGGCAATGCTTAAGTACCATAGCATGCCGCTGCGTCATCACTTTGCAGTCGTCATCTGGAGGTTGCGACCTTACGCCGCTTCGCCAACTTACGCCAGTCGCCGGCGTCGGCGTTGCCGCCCACGTCTCCCGCCACCACGTCCAGCAGGACCGTGGTGCTGGCCGCGTCGCATGCCCGGCCCATCTCCACGCACAGCTGCTGAAGGCTGCTGCCACCGGCACCGGCACCATCTCCGTTCACGCTGCTGGCAGAGCTGCCGCCACTGCCGCCACCGTAGCTGCAGACGGCGGTCCCGCCGGCTGCCAGGCGGGCAGGGTGCTGCATCAGCGCCGCGAAGCAGGCGAAGGCCAGGCCCGCCTCTGACGCTCGAGGCGACAGTGCCAGGTCAGCTAGCGTGACAAGAAGCCGTTCTTGCACCATCTGCCGAACAAGCACATGCAAAGGCGACGTTGTATATGCACACGACTGTTAGGACTGCAGGTTTGTGCTCATGTGTGGGGCTAGTCTTTAAGGAGCAGAGCATGATGAGGCTCACCTGGACTGCAGCAGAGCCGTCCTGCGCCGCGTCGGCCAGGGCCGCCACGGCTGTGTTGGCGACCCGGCCGCCGCCGGGCAGTGCAGCGCAGCGGCACAGAGCCTTCACCACGCCCGCGGACATCAGTTCTGTCTGCAGAGTGCATATGCACACTCAGAGGATGTGCCACCAACTCCGTAATATTAAAGCCATGTCACGCTGGAACACAGACATGCTCCTTACCATATGCGGCCCGCACAGCATGTGGCGCAGCACGGCGATGGCCAGCACGCACAGCTCCTCCTCCGAAACACCCAGCTCCTCCCGTGCCGGCGCCGGCTGACCAGGCACCATCGGCCCCGGAGAAGCCGGCTCCGGTCGCGGTGACGCCGCGTCCGCGAGCCCATATCCATGCCCCTTCTTCGGCGTGCCTCCGCCCATGCCCTTTCCCGCCGGCGACGCCGCGGCCACCACAGCCACATGCTGCGCCACCACGCCCGCCTCGCCGCCGCCAGCCAGGGCCGCCGCCACCGCGCTGCGCTGCAGGCCGCCCTCCTCCAGGCTGGTGACCACCTGGTGCACCAGCACGCTCAGCCCGCGCGCCGCCACCAGCTGCTGCTGCTGCGCGCGGCCGTCGTCATCGGCCAGCAGCAGCTCGCTCAGCAGCCGCAGCGTGGCGGCGCGCACGAAGCGGTTGCCGCTGACCACCAGGCGCAGTAGCTGGCCCATGCCGGCTCGCTCCAGCGCCTGGTTATGGACAGCGGACGTTTTTGAAGGCAATCTAGGCCGAAGGGACCGTGCACGCACCCCGCCAAGCCCGCGCCAGAAGCGACGAGACGGGTCCTCAACGTTGCATGCTAGCTTCCACGGCGGCTGCAATTCCAGACCCATACATCTGCATCCAAACCGTACCTGTGTCGCCTCCTTGCGCTGTGGGCCACTCAGCGCCTCTCTCAGAGCCTCCAAAGCCGCCACGCGCTCCGCATGAGATGTAGAGTTGCTGCACAGCCGGTCCGCCAGGGCCCCCACGTCACCACCACCGCCGCCTTGCTCCAAGCTGGCACCCGGCTCCACCTGGCCGCTCTCGTCACCCGCCAGCTGCAGCCGCCGCCGGCGCAAGGACGCCGTCGGCATTGCCGCCGCTGACGCCCGCTCCGAGCGGTCGCCTGCCGCCGCTGCCGACGACCGCCGGTGGGCACTGCTCGGCGTGCCTGCCGCAGCCGCGCGTTCGTGCGCGGCGTTTCGCACCGCCGGCGACGCCGCGCCTGCAACCGCCCCCGCCCCCAAACCCGCTGCAGGCGAGGGCGGCGGCAGGGGCGGCAGCAGCGCTTGCACCACGGCACCGGCCAGCTGCATGAAGTGTGCCTCCACGTGTCGGCCTTCCGCTGCGGCCTCCTGCTGCTGCTGCGCTAGGAAAGCTGCGTCCGCCGCGAGCTGCGGGCGCGCGCAGCGCACCGTCAACCGCGCCACCAGCGCCGTGAAGGCCCCGCTGTCGCCGGCGTCCAGCCGCGCGCGTTCGGCCTGCGTTAGGGTGGGTGCGCGGAGTGCAGCCACGTCCCGCATACTGACATTCCTGGGTCACATGGGCGTGGGCCCGCATCCGTGATACGTGTGCGTGCAAGCAGCGACGTGGAAGTATGGGTAAGAACAGCTTGTAGGCACGCGCACGCTGGACCCACCTCCTCCTGAAGCTCTGAGAGCGCCGCTGCCAGGCGGCGGAGAGAGGCGAAAGACGGCGTGGTCGTGGCCAACTCTGCGCCAACCAGTTTGGCCTGCGCAACCACCACCGTCGGCAGCTCAGGGCGCTGCAGCGGTGCGAGCGCCTTGCCCACACGCAGGCATGCATCAACCATTCCGAGGTGTAACGGAGCTGCGGTGAGCAGAGTCTCTGCGGTGGGGGGTGGGCAGTGGAGCGGGTTAGGGAAGAGCGATTGCGCGCAGTACAGCCTGGCCTTCACTTCCTCACCTAGCGGCCCGGCGTTGCGGCACCGCTCGGCGCCCTCCAGGAACTTCCGCAGCGCAGACTCCATTTCCTGCAGCGCGGCTTCGCTCCCCCCGTCGGAAAAGGGCCTCCTAGAAGAGCTCAGTTCAAGTAGGAGGGGCCGAAGTTCGCGAAGAGCGTTGGCCATGGCCACGACTTCCGCGACAAAGGCCGTGGCGTCATTGCTGGCCCTCTTGACGTCATCTAAGACGCTTATACATCGACCTGCTACTTCTGCCATTGCGAGGGACGCTGTGGGTTGTCTAGTCAAGGTGTGGAAGGTCAACGACAGCCGCTGCAGGACGCTCCGCCTATGTTGTCATTGTGTTGTTGTCTTGTCGTGAAAAGTCGGCGATGATGGTTTGGGAACGGGGCCAGGAAGGCGAAGATAGCGGAACCATAGCAGCGCTCAAGATCCAGAAGAGCCCCAAACAAAGAGCTTGCTGCCGGCTGATGGAGACAAACAATTTTACATTATATTCAACAAATTTGCGGTACGCTTCAAAAGCATTGTCTCTAGACTCCAGTGCACTTGCGCTGATGCTGGCAGCGTCGGTCTCAGGTCTCTCAAAACTGCTCCATGGCGCATCTGCGACACGTTCAGCGCTCTTAGGTAGCATTCAAATCGTCGATGCCGTCCCCGGCACGGCGCTCCTCGGCGATGCACTTGTGATGCACAACTGGGCTGCTCACGACGGAATAATCAGCCTGGAAAATGCAACACAACTGCAGCAGAGTCGCAGCGCTACTAAGAAGGCGGGAGGCTCCGCCAAGCAGAGTGTCGGGTCCCTGCCGAAAAACTTGGGGATGAAGCTTACCGCGGGCGAGCTGGCTTTCCCCGGCATGATCATCCTGCGCCAGCGCGGATCAAAGTTCCACCCTGGCACGAACGTGGGCATCGGACGCGACCACACGATCTTCGCGACGGGCGTGGGCAAGGTGCGGGTGGACACGCAGCCAGGGCCTCGCGGCGAGCGGCGTGTCATCAGCGTCGAGCCGCTACCCGAGGCGCTCGCAGCCGCTTCGGCGCCGGCTATTCCCGGAGCTGTCGCGGAAGCGGACAGCGCCCTGCGGCTGCGACAGGTGGAGGCGGAGCTCGTAAAGCGGCGGGCAGAGGTGAAGCGTGCCATGCTGCAGGGGCGGACGCCACTGGAGCCGGCCCTGTACTTCCCGCTGCCGCGCACCTCCGATGGGCGCATGTCCTGGCTGGAGCGCACGGTGCCCAAGGTGCCACCAGTGGGGCTTGCTCCCGCTACGGCCGCCAAGGACGCGGCACCGGCAAAGCCAAAGGCGTCGGCAAAGAAGGCAGCTGCAGCAGCAGCCGCGTCCTGAGCGCCGCAGCAGGCCTTAACGGAGAGGCTGGCGGGCAATAAGTGCCAGAGGTTCGTGAACGTCTGCAAAATGTGCTATGAGGGGTTCATGCATGGCATGCTAGGCTGCGACATGGCAGACTAGAGTGACAGGATGGGGATGCTACCATGTGCATGCTGGAGGGAAAGTGCTAGGACACAAGGCCATTCCGTTTGTTGTGCGGCGTGGCCTTGCGTGAAGCATACCACAGGCGGTTGTATTCATGCATGTTACGTGTGCCATCGATTTAGAAAAGGCAAACGGCCACAGGCGCTTGATGCCGGCTTGCAGTGGCCATGCATGCAGAAATGACGTGATGCCGCTGACAGGAATCAATGAGAGCCCATGGTGCGTACTCGGCCGGGTTTATGCACCGCAGCGTCCATGGAACGCTGTGGACACGATTCTGCTGAATCTGTTAGGGGCGGAGCGGACCGTCGATTGGGCTCATGATGAAGGTTGTCCAAGCGTGTGGTGGTCGGGTATGCTGTGTTACTTGGCGCAGCGTGGCAAGCCCCGCGCGGAATTGTGAACGGGGGGGCTACTTGATTGCGCTGATGACTGAAGCATAGATGTATGCGGTCGAAAGCGGGCTGTGTGTATGGTCCTGGCGCAGGAGCAAAACCCCGGACGTCCAGACTTGTCGACTCTGGACTGGATGGCCAGCCTGCCTTACGGCTGCCTTGCTGCACAGGCTGATGCCGGGTCATAAAAACAGATGTAAAAGTCACTATTTGTTGTTTACAGCAGCAGAAACTACGAGTTCAATCCATCTGCGCGGGCAACCGCCGAAGCCGAAGCCTGACGAGTGATGGGCAGCTTGCCTCGATTGCTCGAATTTCGTATCGTAATTGCAACAATCTGGTACACTTAATCACATTATTCTCAGCTCGGCGGATCACTGCCACTTAAAGTTTGCAAGTGTGGCCGAACGACCTGACAGACAGAATAAAGCCCCAATGTGTGTAAGCACTCGTGTACTTCAGGCCTTCGTAGCGCAGTAGCCTCAGCGGGAAAACTAAGAGCCATTCGCGCGCGTGTGGAGAAAGCCGGGGTTGTCTTCGCCCTTCCATCGCTGGTTCATTGCTGCGACTTACGGCAAAGCTTGGTAAGTGCTTGTATGGTTCAGCAAGCTCGCGCGGACAAACGCGACATTTCGGCAAGATGCTCTTTGTGCGCGCACGTGCGCCCGGGCTTGCATCTATGGCTGGTTACCATATAGAAGCGCACATAATAGTGCGCATTCTTACACCAGCTATTACATGCCAGGCTTGGGCAACAATGCATCATGGCGGGGAAGCTTCTGCTGTAGCCCCTTGCGCAGCAGCGTGGCCCTACAGACAGGGATCTGTAGGTTATGGCTATTGGTGGGTGTCGATCAAGGTTTCCATCAGGGCGCGAAAGCGACGGACCAACTTCACGCCGCTACGCGTGTGTCAGTGCTAGGCCCCTAGGGCGGGTTTTGGTGTCGGGGATTAAAGGGGTTCCTTTCCAGAGCTTGTGTGACGTGCCTCGGATCCAGGAGTATAATTGGCCAATACCTTGCCTTCTGCAGGACATTGAGCGGGACGCTGACGGCCTCGTATCAGCAGCGGCTATTGCCCTTCGCATGACGACATAAGCGCAAAGCAGCCGCGCAACCTAAGGGCTGTGCCTGGCACAGTGGCAACGCGGCGCCACGCATGCAGTCAGATGATGAGGACAGCCCGCGCCGGCCGGCCGGTGCTCGCCGCAACCCATCTGACGTTGGCCCGTCACGGCAAATCAGCAACGTCACGGCTGGTGGGGGTCCGGGACCTGGGCCTGGGCCTGGGCCTGGGGGTAGCCGCGCCATCCGGCTGGAACGCGCGGGGCAGCGCTGGCGCTGGCGGCAGATATGGCGGTGGGCAGCGCACAAGGCGCGGGGCCTCAACCCGCTCCACTTCCTGGACTGGGCGCTTCCCGTGATGCACCCGGCGGCCCGTGGGCGCGTCGCGTGAGTACGTAGTTGCAGGGGGTTCATACGGTACGTACCCCGAAGGCCTTGCGGCAGCGTTGCGTGTTACATGCAGCTGTGTGTGACCCCGTAACTGGCGAACCGATGCGGCCCGGCGGGCTGCGGTTCTGAGATGCAGGCTCGAGCCAGTGCTCCGCCCCTTGCGTGACGTGCGGTGGCGTGGCAGGCAGGCGTGTGGTCATCCCTCATTATTGTTGTTCCCCTTGATCACCACAACAATGGGTTGTGTGTGTTACATTTGTGGGTAGGCTTCTGCCCCGGGCCCGAAACACGGCCGCTGCAGCCTACCAGCCTCTTTGGACTAGCGAGAGCGCCGACAACCTGAACGGCGCACACGAACCAAGCCTACAATGGGCCCGTCCGCCGCGCTGCCATTGCACGTGTAAATCGATGCATGCAGGTGGGACAGCGTCATGCTGGTGACGGTCGTGTATGTGGCGGTGTGTGTGCCCATGGAGGCGGCATTCAATGAGGTACGTGCGGGCGGGGAGTGTGTGTGCGTGTGTGTGGCGGGCGAGCGGACACGTGGTGGTCGCCTCGTGGACGAGAGGTTGCTTGCGCGATGCCTGATACCGGGGATGCACCTCTCACCTTGCGTTGCAAGGGTGATGGCTTCGCATCTTAGCAGCTCAGCTTCGCTCATGCTCAGCGCATTCCGGCCACATGGGTGCATTTCAGGCGCGCGACAATGTTGCCATCCACGGCTTGAGCTGGGTGGTGATGGCCCTGCTCGCGGCAGATGTGCTGGTCAATTGCAGGTGAGGGCGTCAATGTGCGCGTGTCAGTGTTGCTGTGTGTGTGTTCGTGTCTGGGTTTTGTGTTACTGTTGTGTGGGACAGCAGTGCGACAGGTGCGGAGCGCACGGTTTGAATGAGTAAATTTCAGGAGCGCTGTGTGTTGAGAGGCATCAAGGCGCAATGGCGGGAAGGGGCGGGTGAGCGCGAATCGACCACCAGCGCTTTGTCCCCGCTATCATGCCTCGCAGGACGGCGGTCATCACGACGCAGGGCGACGTGGTCCGCGACAGCCGCCAGGTCATATGGCGCTACGCGCGCAGCGGGCGCCTGGCGGTTGACGTGGTCGCGTGCCTGCCGTACAGCCGCATCGTGACGTCCAGCCCCGCCGACCAGTACGTCATACTGCTGGTACTGCTCAAGCTGGTGTACCTCATGAAGTACATCAGGTGCGTGGGGTGGCAGCGGCGGCGGCGGCGTTGTGGCGGCGGGGTGGCGGCGGCGGCGGCACGCAGCGCCTGGAGGAAGATTGGATGCGTGCGCACAGGCACTTGCAGGGCAACTTGGTATGTGGAATATGAGCACCTGTTGCATGCGTCAGCGGAAGACGGGTGTGCCGGAGACGGCACCGTACGTGCCACCAGGTGCCACCAGGTGCCACCTGTATGTTCTTGCCCATTCCTTGCTTGTCACAGGTTGATCCGCAGCAGCGGCCAGCTGCAGAACCCGCTGGCATTGCTGCGCCTCGTGGTATTCATGTTACTAATTGCGGTGCGTTTGTTGTCGTGCGTCAGACTGGGTGGCTTTAGTGCGGCCGTTCTTCATACAGGGAGGGATAGGGCGATGGGGTTGCAGGAGACGAATCAGAAGGTGGCACGGTCGGTCTACGCAGCCGCCGCCGCCTGGCCAGCGCCCTTGAGCATTGCCTGCTAACGCGTCTTGCTTCTGCCACCACGCACTTCTATAGCAAGCTGGCTGGCACCCATGTCGCTATCTTATACCTCCACCCTCATTGCGTGTCTTGTGAATTCGCACGCGCGTAGCACTGGTCGTGCTGCCTGTGGCACCTGCTGAGCGAGGCCATACCTGGTACGTGGTTACTATGGCATGGAAAGGTGGGGGCCCGAGAGAGAGAGAGAGAGAGAGAGAGAGAGAGAGAGAGAGAGAGAGAGAGAGAGAAAGAGAGAGAGAGAGAGAGTGTGTTAGAGATAACAAGGGAGAGTACTATGAAAGACTTGTGCGTGCGAAGAGTGTGTGTGTGTGTGTGTGTGTGAGAGAGAGAGTGTGTGTGTGTGTGTGTGTGTGTGAGAGAGAGAGAGAGAGAGAGAGAGAGGGGGGGGGAGAGGGGGCCGATGGGGCAAGGCCAGTGCGCCGCAGTGTAGGGGGAGAGTTGCACGGCTCTGACACGCGGCTGCCATGCTCTCCAGGCCTCACCGACAGTAGCAGCACTGAGTCGGGTCTGGGGCATCCTCCGTGCGTTCTACTTATGTGCACTACTGCTGCAGCTGATGGAGTACCACTGCGTGCATCCGTCGGCTTGCAAGGATACCCCCCCCCCATATCTTATGGGGAACTGTAACTGTAACTGATGCAGGCGAGCCTTGGATGTTCTCTGAGGACTGCAAGGACTGCGCCGACAGCATGCACTACCTGCTGGGTGAGTGAATGAGTGGTTGGTGATGGGATAGAATAATGTGCGGGCATTATATATTGCTGGCCTTGCGGCAGGTGAGCAGGTCACATGCTGGCCCCCCCCCTCTCCCGTGCCTCACCCACGCCCTACACAACGGATGCCGTGCGTGCTCAGCGGCCCACTCGTGCGTGCTTGGGCCTACCCCCACCGTGGACTACCCACAGGCTTCTACAAGTCTTTCCTGCTGCTGCTGGGCGATAAGCCCCAGGCCTATAACAACATCGAGCGCGTGTTGGTGACGTGTCTCCTGTTCATGGGCACGCTGTTCTACGCCATTGTGGTGAGCTGCTATCGTGTTGCAGCTGTGGGCGGGGAGGCCTGCGCCCCAGGCCTGAAAACACGGCCGTAGCAGCTGCCGCTGCCTCGTGCGGTTACGCACTCACGGTTACTCACGTACGGTTACGCACGTACGGTAGTACGCAACACTGGACGTGAGCGCTGCTTGCCTAGACGCATGCAGCATGTCGCCCTCAAGATACCGTATTGCGCCAAGCCGAAAACGTGTGCGTGCCCTTCCTTGCCGGCCTGTGAATTCGCTCTCCGCATTCCTGGATGATGATGGCAACTTATTACAGGTGGGCAGCATGACGCTGCTGGTCGCCAACATGTTCGCCACCGCCACGCGGCACAAGCAGCGCGCGACGCAGGTGAACGACGCGCTGCGGTACAGCGGCGTGGGCCACGACGTGCGGGAGCGGGTGGGCGAATTCTACGACCACCTCGCCACCTTCCACCACCCAGGTGCGGGATGAGGCCTAGGCACGTGGTCGGAGTGGGGCCTTCCTGCCCAGGCAGGCCCCGCCCAGGCAGCAGGGCAGAATGCATGCAGAGCAGCATGCTGGGCTGCCGACGGGCGGCGGCTTATCTGCAACCAAGTTGATTTGGTATTTGGCCGGACAGGAAAGCCAGATGACCCAGGTTCATGCTCGGGCCCGCATGATGACCAGCAGCACATGCGTGCCCTTGATAGTGGGTGCACCTTATTACTTGCTGCTTGCTGCTGCACGTGCCTGTATACAGTATGCACCCATGCGTGCCCTTGAACACGCAGGCTCCGAGGGCGTGGCCTTCCTGCAGGAGCTGCCTGTGGGCCTGTACGGCAGCGCCATGGCCGAGCTGTTCGGCCCCGTGCTGTCAAAGGTGCAGCTCTTCGCCTACTGCGAGCGGCCCTTCATCTGGCGACTGGCCCAGAAGCTGCGTCTGTCGCTGTTCATGGCGGGGGACGTGATCTACGAGCTGGGCAGTGTGGGGCACGACATGTACACCATCTGGAAGGGCGCGGTGGGGCTGGTGGGGCCCGATGGCGCATATGCGGCGCTGCTCACAGACGGCGAGCACTTTGGCGAGCTCGGTCTGATGGCGGCGCACATACCGCGTCCCAATCGGGCGGTGTCGCTGCGTCCCTGTGACGTTCTGATGCTGAGCCGCTGGGACTTGCAGGTGTGTGAGCCGCGTGCGGTGCGCCTCCGTCTATACCTGCCCCAGCCTGCTGCCTGTGCCATGCATGGTTATCTTGTTCTGTGCCCTTCTCCCATCCTCTGACACGTTCTGCTGCTAATATGCTGCCTCACGCTTCCACCCGCGCCGCTCCTCACTCGCAGGAAGCGATGAAGGACTTCCCCGAGAGTGCGGCCCTGGTCAAGGACCGCGCCCGCAGCCGTGTGGAGGACCACGAATTGGCCGGCAACCTGTGGGCCTTCGCGCTGTCGGTGCTGGGCGGCTATGCGGACGAGGAGGGGCACCTGCGCCTGGACGCCCACGTGGGCGGCGGCGGCGGCGCCATCGATGACGTCGCCAGCAGCGCCGCCGGTGCTGGCTCGGGCGCCGTCTTTCGAAGGCGCCAGCGGCAAGCCCTGCAGTCCCAAGCAGCCAAGGAGCAGCAGCTCGGCACCGGCGCTGGGGGCCCGCTACAGGTCTGGGCTGAAGAGGGCGCTGATGTCAGCTACCCACGGGCAGTAGTAAGCCAGAAACCGCCGCCAGGCCACGCCAGCAGTCCTGCAGCAGAAAAGACCGGAAGCGGCACTGCCTGGGACGACGGCGATTGGGCGATTGGCAGCTCCCAAGGGCGGCCCGTGGCAGAAGCGCGGGAACTGCTGCCGCCCAGTGCTCCCGCCAGCAGGAGGACGAGCGGCGGCGGCAACGGCGAGGGCAAGGGCAAGGGCGTGCCTGCGAAGACATACCTCATGTCGTTCCTGGGGCGGAAGAAGCAGGTGGAGGGTGCAAGGGAAGCGACGGCTGCGGCTGCGGCGGCGGCTCAGCGCTCTCCTCGCTCGGCAGGTGCACCTGCCGCTGCCGCTGCCGCTGCCGCTGCCGCTGCCGCTGCCGCTGCCGCTGCCGCTGCCGCTGCCGCTGCCGCTGCCGCTGCCGTAACAAGCCGCAGCATCACACTCGCAGCAGCTCCTGAGGCGACAGCCGCGGCAGGCCAGACACCGCCGGAGCCGTGTGGAGCGGTGTTGTCGGTTGCCGGGGCCCCGGGGCAGCAGGAGAGCATGGCGCACACCAGCCGCAGCCCTTCTCCGATGCCCCCGCCGCCCCCGCAGCTTGCACAGCGCGTGGAATCCGCCGCAGCGCAGTCGCCCTCCCTCGGCGCGCGCATACTGAACAGCATCCGCCGCCACGGCTCCCAGACGAAGCTGGAGCCCGCCGGAGGCACGGCGAGTGGAGCTACAGCTATTAGCCACACCCGTCGCTCGTCCCGTCGCAGCTCCGCTGCCACGGGCTCGGGGCATGATGACCTTGTTGCTGCCGCCTGGTCCGGCAGCGATGGTGACGGCGGTGAGCTTGAAGCCTCGGCGGGAGCGGTCAGCCGGGCGGTCAGCGGCACCGGCACCGGCACCTCTCTGGGGCTGATTTCGCGCGCGCCGTCATCTAACTGGAGCATGCTTGCGCGGCGGCAGCCCAGCACGCTGCCGCTGCCGCCGGGACCGATGGCGCTGCGCTCTGGCTCTGTCCTGTCCACCGCCGCGCAGAGGCAGGCCCTTGCTTCGCTGGCAGCAGCCGACGGTCATGCCGGGACTGAGGGGAGCGACGACGCTGCCGCAGGCGTTTCTGCTGCTGCTCTATCAGCCGCGTTCGGCTCTGTGGTCGGTCCGGTGGGGCGGTCAGGTCACAGCCGGCGCGGCAGCACCACCAGCAGCAGCTACGAAGTGGCTGCAGGCCCATTCGGACAGCAACCGCAGCCTCCGCCGCCCCCTTATACAACCCAGCCGTACAGCGGCGGCAGCAGCCGCGCCGCCAGCAGCACCGGCCTCATGCACCTGACAGCAGCCGCCGCGGCCTCGGCTGCCGCTGCGTCTGTAGGCATGTTGCCGCTGACACGTACCCTGCTCCGGCAGCCCTCGTCAGTCATGGCGGCGCTCTCCATGCTCTCAACGGGAGGGCTGGGGATGCCTGGGGCAGCCGGCGGCGGTGGCGGCACCGCCGCCACCGCCTCCGCCACCGCTGGCAGCGGGCACGCACCGCCTGCACCCGCGCCCCCGGACCTGGGGCCTTTCACGCCCACGTGCTCCGGCGGTGGCGGGCGCGGCTCAGACGGGCGTAGTCCTGCGGCCTCAGGGACTGGCATCCTGCCCATGGGCGCTGCCGCGGCGCTGGCGCAGGCTGCGACTCCGGCAGCTGGTGGCGGTGTGGGCATGCCACCACCGCCGGCGAGTCCGTACGGGCGCGTCGTCCCCGGGGGAGCGCCACTTGCCTCGCCATTCTCAGCAGCAGCGAGGCAGCAGCACGCACGTAACCGGCCGCGGCGTGCGTCGCTCTGGATCGACTCGTTGTTTGAGGAGATGGAGGGAAAGTCTTCCGCCGGCAATCAGACGCAACAGGATTCGGCGGCCGCAGCAACAGCCATTACGTCGCACACCGCAGCTAGATCACCATCGCCGCAACCGAGTCACCAGCTGCAGGCGCACGGCGGGGCCGGTGGTGGCGGCGGCAAGCTGATGAGTTGGGGCTCGCTGGCTAATGAGCTAGCGGCGGATCTGCCCTCACCCTTTGCGGCACTCCAGTCACCCATCGTGTCTGCGGCGCCGCCATTGGGAGCGCCGGCTGATGGTAGTGGCGGCGGCGGCGCAAATCACGATGCGGCTGCTGCTGGGGCGGGCATAGGCGGGAACCAGCGGCGGACGCTGCAGCAGCGGCGCAGCCTAGCGAGCCCCCTGTCGCCCATGGGCGCAGCAGCCGGCAGCCGGCGGCCGTCGCCCCCCGCTGCTGCGGGAGCGGCGCAGGGTGCAAGACCCCACGAACCCAGCAGCCAGGGAACCGCGCTGCAGCCCTCGCTCTCAATCGACGAGATTTGGGAACACATAAAGGCAGCGGCGACCGCTGCCGCCACCACGTCTGGCGTCGGTGCGCCAGGGCGCGGCGGTGGCGGCGGCAACAGCAGCAGGGGACTGGCCGCTGGAGCTCGCATTGCAACTCGAGACGACACAGCCGCGTCCACTGCGGCGGAGCTCGATGACGCTCTCAACTCAGTGTTGCCTTCCCTGTATGTGGAGGGCCTAGACAGTGCAACGGACGCGCAAGCTGCCGCCGCCACTGCTGCATTCGCGGGCGGCGCCCAGCCCGCGCCCGCAACCCTGATCCGGACAACGGGCAACGGTGCCGTGCCGCCTGCTGGCTCATCACCGGCACCGCTGCGGCCGGCCCCTTCCCTTTCCCCGATGAAGAACTACACTTCCCACAGGCCGCCACCGCTTGACTCACGCCTGTCCGCCACGGGCTTGTCAGCCCTCGCGCCCCCGGGCTCCGGCGCGTTCCCCTTGCAGCACCTGCAGCAACGCAGCTCAATGATCGCATCGCCTCACGGCAGTGGGAACCCAGGCGACCGGCGACGTGCGCCCCACCTCGTTCAGCCGCAGCCTCAGGGTCTAAACTCTCGCCGCAGCATCGTCAGCCGCGTAGCCCGCAGCTCTACAGGCTATTCGCACCCAAGCGGCAATCGGTCTGCTCGCACAAGCAGCCTGGGGATGCATCTTGCGGAAGACCAGGAAGGCGAGTTCCGCGTCGTCGGGGATGGCATGTCGACGGACGAGAATGATGGTGGCTGGTCAGACTCGTCCTCTTCTGCGTCGTCGTCTTCGGGGGGAGCTGGTGGCAACAATCGCCAGAACAGCCGGAACAGGCAGCGGCGGCGGCGGCAGCAGGTGGAGGCGCTGCTGCGGCAGCTGGGCGCGGCGAATGCACGTGCGGCGGCGCTGGAGGCACAGCTCGCCGACTTCGTGGCGGAACCCGGCAAGGTGCATCAGATAGGGCGTGTGTTGCTTGGGTGAGAGGGCCGTAGGGAAGTCGTGATGATCATGTTCCTTTGTCGCATAGATAGCGCGAAATCTCAAACCGTGCCGCCTGTCGCGCCGACGCCTCCTGCCTTGCTGCGCGCGCTGCATGCAGGTGCCTGCGGTGGCGGCGCTGGTGCAGCGGGAGGTGCAGGCGGCACTGGCGCGCCTGTGCACGGCGGTGGATGGGCGGCTGGCGGGCATGCGGGACGCCCTGCTCAAGCTCACAGGTGAGGCAAGCTAGGTCTTGTCAGCACCGGTAGGCACGTGTGCAGTAACTATTACTGCTTGCTTAACCGTATGCATGAACGTGTTCTGCTGCGATCAGCGCGCGTTTCGCATAGCATGCGGCTGGTTAGTTACGCCTGCTTTGGTCTCTGGGTCAGCTACTTGTATCATCCTGTGTTGGACCAAACCCATGCATACGCGCAGTGCGTACGGAGGACCTGGCACAACAGGTGGCGGCGGCGGACGACCGGCTGCAGCGGCTGGAAGACCTGGCGGCGGAGGCGGCGGCTGACGGAGACGACGCTGGCGGCGCCAGGACTGGCGGCGGGAGCAGCAGCGTTCTTGGAGTTTCTTTAGATCTCTGGGGTGGAGGTGGCGGCGGCGGCGAGCCAGGAGCAGGGCGGTCCAGCAGCGGTGGCGCCTTGCAGGGTTCTTCCTCTCAGCTGCTGGGAGAGACGCTGCCGAAGCGTGGCACTCAGCACTCGCGGCTGCAGGCGCCTTCGCGGCGGGCCAGCGGAGTGCTGGGCAGCAGTGGGATGCTGGGTGGCAGCGCAGCGGACCTCCTGCTGCTCACAGCGGGTGGAGCGGGCGGTGAGCGGCGTGGCAGCCTGTCAGGCAGTGGCGTGTTCGGGTCAGCGAACCTCTCAGGCTTGGGCTTGGGGCTTGGGCCGGGAGGAGGAGCGTTAGGAGCCAACAGCCCAGCTCGCCGGGGCACCCCGCAGCAGCTGGCCAACGGCAGAAGAGCCTCTACCCTTTCAAACTTGGTGAGTTTCCTGCATTTGGTGGAGAGACATCCTGTTGATGCGTACGTAGACAGTAGATTGCTTGACCTCCACTTCCAACTGAAACCTCCAAATACCCTCCTCCTTACACGCACGCGCGTTCCAACTTCCAATGTCCCTCTTCGTGCAGGCGCCTGTTCACGGCATCCTCAAAAACACTTCCGTCACTGGCGCCGCGGCGGCCGCAAACGCCGCCGCGGCGGCTGCCGCAGCCGCTACCGCAGCCGCTACCGCAGCCGCTACCGCAGCCGCTGCCGCAGCGGCCTTCCGGAGTGGCCGCAGCACACCCGCTGTCTCTGGCGTGGACATCACCCCGCTTCCGGGGTCGCAAGACGGCCATGGCTCCTACCTGTTGGAGCCGGCCTCACCCCGCACCCTCTCAGCCGGTCCCGAGCAGCGTGGCGCTCGCTGGAGTGGCGATGGAGAGTCGCCTACGGCATCGGGGTCAGCCGGGCCGCCCGCTGCGCGCGGCAGCACCAGCGGCGGGATGGTTCTGGGACCTGAGGAGGCGGCCGCTACAGCCGCCGCCGTTGTCGCGAGCGCGCTGGGTGGCGGCAGGCTGGGTGGCAGCAGCAGCAGTGGCGGAGCTTTAGCGGGCCTGCTGGGATCCGTGAGGGGAAGCCTAAACGGCACCTATGGCTCTAGCCAGGACCGTCGCTCCCGCATGGGCTCCTCATCTCAGGTGCCTGTGCTTGTGGTGGTGTCCGCGGGCACGGCCGCGGCAGCCGGGTCGTCTGCTGAGGCAACAGCCAGGAGCGGCGCCGGCTGCACTGCCCCCGGCCCTCCGACAGGCGGCACGGGCCCGGCAGTAGCAGCCGCAGCAGCAGGCGAGCCAGTGGCGACCTGCGGTGACGACATGGCAAGGTCCTTATTAAGCCATGGCATGCAAATGCGTAAGGGAATTGGTCAAACGGCCGCTGGCGGATCCTACCACATAGCAGTGGACATGTCGCATGAGACATCACTGCTGCCCATGCAAGGGATTGCGGAGGGGCCTCCCTGTAGCGGGTCGAGCGGAGGCGAGGAGAGCTCGCCTGGCGGGGGCGGCGGGCGGGACGGCGGCGGCGGCAGCCGCAGTGGCAGGTGGCTGGAGCTGGAGCGACGCTCCCGCACGTCCATGCTGAGCTGAGTGTAAATGGCCGAATGAATGTTAACCCCAACGAAGCTGTGTGGCGAACAGACGCGTATTATGGAGGCAAGAGCAGGAAGCGAGCGTGGTTGTACCAGCAACTTTGAGAAACCGAGGCAACATTAACCGCGGACCTTGCCTGGTTTAAGAAACTCTCTGAGAGGCGGCATATGTTTATTTCTGTGCCTCGGCATCCTGCATGACTCAAAAGTCAAAACCCACAAGTGGAGCATGCCTCTGCGCCATCCATACTCACCCTTTTTGCGCATGGATGTTGCATGGGGCAGTCCCCTGGACACGCTTATATGGTTACTTGGTTCCCCATGCAGTTGGGCACTGTGGTCTGTGGCCGTTCTGCATTCAAGAGAGTGTAGCTGGTGTCTGTCCTTGCTAAGAGCCTGAAGCGTCAAGTGACCGGAAGTTTTGCCCCTGACATCCGTTGGGACTTTTGTCTTGTAGAACACTTTTTATTTGACACCTGAAGCGTGGAAGTTTTGGGATATTGATAGAGGGCAATCGCCATGATGACTGGAAAGAGGCTCTCTGACCACGCAAACAAGGACGACGCCCACACGCATGCCGGTGCCTGCACCAAACCATTCTTTGAGTGCGCATGTGGGCGCGTGCTCGTTTCAATTGGCCGCATTCAAGGCAGAGAGACATACCTGTGAAATACGAGAAGCCGGCATTGGCGCGCATTGTTGCGTCGTGGTGGCCTGGTGGGGATGGGACGCAACGTTGCGTGGGGTAAACCTGGGCGCACGATGAAGTAGGCGTCAGGCCAGGGTCAGGCCAGTAGCCGGAACTCATATGCAATGAACAGGAGCACCCAAGCGCTGCCGGACTACCCAAGCACCGGCGCTTCGTATTCAAGGGACCGCCTCATGGGGCTGCCTCTCCAAGCAGAATGGTGCTTGCGCAATGGCAGGACTTTCCTGTCCCTTGTCGGCCTGTTGACATCCCGCTTGACATCCCACTTGACATCACCTGGGATCAGTTGATACCTAACTCCTCTGGCCCCCCAAAACCCCAAAGCTGCTTTCTTAATTGCTGCTACCCGAAACATAGACCGGCGAAAGAGCGCTGCTGGCAGGGGCAGCTGCCGTCATGCGATGTGGAGGCAGAGTTGCGGGAGTGACACGGGGAGCAAGAAGATGATCCACGCCGGTTGACTGGGGTCGGTGAACCGCGTCAAACCCGAAATATTCATAATTGCTAACATGTTTCCTCATGCTATGTCGTTTACAGATTATTAGCTGAAGCTGGTCACCTCGGCACTTTCATCCTGTCCTGCCCTGGATGGATGGAATTCCGACTCAAGCCGCGCAACGCATGCGTAGTAATACATCATGGCTGCTGTCAGGCGCTGACAGGCCCGGTCACATACCAGATCCATATCACAAAGTAAGCGTCTCTCTCAACCACATAACCCTGACACTATCATATCATTGTCACCGACCTGTTCTTTCTGGGCTGCAGCCTGGTCATATGAATGTAGCACTTGCTAATCGCATGTACACAGACCCCACGATGGTGGGGTCAGACGTGAGTACGCACGCACGCCATCCTCTGTCATGCCCGAGCTTCATCAATGGATGAACCCAGCTGCCTATGATAAGGTAATGATGGCATGGTAAGGCCATCCTCCTGCAACGGGGAGACTGCCACTGTCTGCGTCAACACCAACGCTCAAAACCCCTTGCCGAAGCCCTTACCCGCGGGCGCCAGTCGTGAGGCCAGGTTCAGGCCGTGCGAGAGATCCCGCAGCACGCCACCACCCCCACCTAGCCCACCACCGCCAACGCACGCCACCGGCGCGGCTGCGACCGGCGCTACAATATGCCCGCCCATCCCCGCGCCCTGATGAGCCGCCGCCACCGGCTGCCCCGCTACGGCTGCCGCCGCCGCGAAAGGCAGCACGCCCGCCGCGGGGCCGCAGTAAGGCCCGAAGTCGTCCGAGTCCGAGGCCACCGAGTCCTTTTCCGGCGAGCCAGCCTGCCACGGCGCGATGCAGCGACCCGGCGCCCCACCCTCGGTGCGGCGCTGCTGGCCATCGAACAACGGGTTGAGGCAGAACACGTCCGCCTCCACGTCCGCCTCGTCCGACAGCATCAGCAGGTCCACCGCCCCGCCGCCGCCGCCCATGGAAGCACGACTGTAGCCCGCCCCCGCGTGCGGGGCAGCAAGCGCGCCGGCGTCCATCCCGCCCAGCTCAAGCTCCGCCAGCTGCTGCTCCGGCACCGCACAGCCTTCCGATGCGCCGTCGCTGACCTCGTAGTCAACGCCCCCGCTGCCGCCGCCAGCAGCGGGCGGCGCCGCCGTGGACGCACCCAGCAGGATCTTTAGCGCGGGGCTGACAGATGAGTCCGAGTAGCGGCGCTGCCGGCCCACCCGGCGTGGCGAGGCACCGCCGTTGCCGTTGGCGCCGGCTGCGCCACCGCCAGCCGCGACCGCCATGCCACCCAGCTGCAGCCGCATCCACTGCATGGCCGCGCGAAGGCGCATAGCGCTGGTGTGCGGCGTAAAGGCCTCCATCAGGGGCTCCAGCGGCACCCCCAGCGCCACGTCATCGACTTGTGAGGCCAGCTGCTGCTGCTGCTGGTGTTGGTGGTGCTGCAGCTGCGGCTGTAGCTCGTCGGATCCGGCCGGGTCGGACGTGAGGCTGCGGGCGGGTGGCAGCGCCTGCCCGGCCACAGCGCCGGAGGCCGCGCTGGCGCTGCGGTGGGGGGGCGTGCACGCCTCAGCCTCGGTGGAGGTGGCCGCGGGCAGGCGGCTGGAGTGGCGGTAGGCGGAGAAGGGTGCCACGGTGGAGGTGGACGACAAGGGCGTCTCCAGGCGGTGTGAGCGCAGCCAGGCCGGGCGCGCGCCCGCGGGCGTCTCCAGCAGCGCCTGCTGCAGGCTGTCGGCCAGGCAACCGTCCGCAGCGGCCGCGTCAGCCCTGGAGGCTGCGCCGGTGCGGGGGCCGAAGCTGCGGCTCCTGCCCACTGTGGACGATGGTTGCGAGCCGTGCGTATGGCGCTGTGCGCTGGGCGTCAGCAGCTCCACGCACGCCGCGTGGACCCGAGCCTCCAGCGAGCCCGCGCGACCGTCCGGCAAGACGAGGGGAGAAGGGGCGCGTGCACGCCGAGGGGCAGCTGGTCGTGGTGATGTCTGCGTTCCAGCCTCTGCAGTTTCTTTTTGCAATACGGATGCCGCAGCTTGCTGGGCCTGTTGACGCACAGAAGTGGCGGAAGCGGCATCGGCCACGCGACGGTCAACCCTCAGTCGCAGCATGCGCCTTTCTTCTGCAGCGTTTGACGATACAACAGGTCGCACCTTCCAAAGATTCCTTAGCTCCTGGACATGCTTTTCAGCGTTCGCCAGAGCGTCCTTCAGACTCGCGGGCTCCTGTGCAGGCTGTGAGACGACAGCGTTTGCTGGTGGTGCTGGGCTGGCGCTCTGCGCAGGCCTTGGTGGCCTTCCAAAGGACATCATCATTGCGTTGTAATTTACAGCTAGGGGCTGTTAGGAAGAGCCTCCTGAAAAGGTTGCGCTAACGACGCTGCTGCAGGCGTGGACCAGCCGGCGACAGACTCATTCTTTCGGGCAGAAAAGCTTGACATAAAAAGCGGTCGCGAGGATGAGCCAGTGGCAATTAACTGACAAGGGCTCAGCCTCTACTTGGCCTTTTCGCTCATCGAGGAAAAAATCCAGAACGCGTTTTGACAGGGACTTCCACGCATGAACACTTGCAGGAGCCTGTAGATCTCCAAATAAAGTGTTAAATGCATCACAATAAGTGACAAGTGCTCATAGCAGCAGCGAGTCGGGAGGATGGCTGCCGGCACACGCCCGGTTCTCAACTTGTTGCGCTTGTCGCGATTGCCTATATATGCACAGCTTAATCTTGAAGAAGCACTACTAAGAGCGACCAAGGACAACTGGCTAATTGTGAATGATGGCGCCTTCAACCCTTCAATCGTCATCGGGATATCGGGGTGAGGCTGCGGCGTTGCACATGGGTGGGCCATTGCGTGGGAGGCTTGGAGGTGGGCGGGAGGGTCGCGCGGGGAAACCTCTGAGCGCAGGCGGAGAGGGGGGAAGAACAGACGAAAGTCTGAATTCAACCTGGGTATGAGTGCTTTCTCTTCCTGACATGCTGTACAGGCGTCCTGCGGAGCTGGTACACTGTCAAGCAGCATTGGAGGCCGGTGTACCGGCTCTGCGGAGATTCACAGGCGGAGGAACAGTGGTCGTGGACGGGGACACCGTATTCGCCACGTTGATTATGCAGGTAGGGGGCGAGGAGGGGCCCACGAGGGCAGGACAAACGGGCCACAGCATAATGCGCCTGCGAGCAGGAAGCATGTTCAAGAGATCTTATGATGGGTTGCGCCTAGGCGCAGGCACACTGCGTACAGGTCAAGGTCTGCTCGGCAGGCCGTGCATGCTCTCCCTCGCCATTTTCCCCGCATTGCCCCACCTGCCCAGCCCTTCCCACCTGCTGGTACCCCGCTGCGACCAGGGCTCGGCGCTCCCGCACGTGGAGTGCTTCCCACAGCCCATCATGAAGTGGACGGAGGAGCTGTACGCACCTGCCTTCGCCGCGGCGGGGTGTAAGGACTTCAGCCTGCGGGAGAATGGTGCGGCGGCCCACAAGCGGCGCGTGGGGGTGGCTGTGACTGTGGCGATAGCTGTGATTGCAGCTGCGGCATCAAGCGTCTGGTTTAGTCGGTTTTCATAAGCTTTCACAGGCGCATACCGTTGGCGCCTTGGCATCCTGGCACACATATTGCAGCCTGAACCTCATTTCGGCCTTGTCCCCAGCTGGCAAGTGGCGCGGTAGCTGTTCTCTGACCTGCTCTGCTGCGCTGCCCGCCGCACCATGTATGTGCAACACATCACGCTACAGACTACATCGTGGGGGGCGGACGCAAGGTGGGCGGCAACGCGCAGGCCATCACAGGCAAGCGGTGGCTGCACCACACCTCATTCCTGTGGGACTACGACCCCGCCCGCATGGCTCTGCTGCGGCATCCACCCAAGGCGCCCAAGTACCGCGAGGTGGGCGGTGAGGGGTTGGGTGTGTGCGGTTTGCGGGAAGCGATATGCAAGGGAATGCAAAAAGGAGCTGGGGAAGGAACGAAAAGAGAGCAGCATGCGCGCACAGCTTTGCAGAGCCGGGACGTGCTCCATGGCTGAGCTTTTATCCAGGGTTGTACTGGTGGGCACGCCACCGCCCCTAAACAAGCCATGCCGCTGGTGCCGTTTGCCTGCTGCCCCAGGGCCGCGGCCACGGCGACTTTGTGACGCGGCTGTGCGACGTGATGCACCCCGAGCACGGCCGGCGGCGGCTGGTGGAGAACTTCGGCATCGCGGCGGCGGGGATGGGCTTTGCTGTGCAGGTGCGCACGTGTGTGTTACGGGTGAAATGGGCCAACATGATGGGCTCCGGGTTAAGTACGCCAGGTGAGGGGCCGCGTGCCAGGCAGCAGAGTGCACGGCGTGATGGAAGCGCCCCAAGTATGCCGATGACCTCAACAGCTTGCAGCACATTGTGGTCGTGTTGATACACGTTGCTACAAGTTGTGGCTCAACACAGCGTCCACCCACCCCAGCACACGCACACTCTACCGCACATGCACACGTACATGCACACGTGCGTGTACACAGGAGCGCACGCTTGCGGACGCGGCGCCGGCGCTGGGACACCGGCCGCTGCTGCTGGGCACCAAGTCGCTGGACCTACGAGAGTTCCTGTAACGAGCACCGTGTTGTGTGCCAAGTTGTGATCGTTATTTCATGGGATGGATGTCGGGGATGGGGTGTCCGCGTCGTGTGCCCTTCGAGATGTGACCGCGGGTCAGGCGACTTCCACGGTGGGCGTGGAGCGGTTGGGTTGCACCTCAGGCAATCCCGCGTTTCAATTATTAGTTTTGCTTTTTGAAGTACCGTCCTGGCTCCCAGCGAGGCTCGCAAGAAGCCCTTGTTCGCTGTCTGGGGGCGCAGGTCGCTTTCCGGTGTCTGACCCGGCTTACGGCTTTATGTCGAGTGGAAGGCCATTTGCGTCCTGACACCATAATAGCATGAGAACACAAGCTATTTTGTGCATATGATTTCAAGACTTCGCGCGGCGCGGTAAAGACACGTTTGGATGTTTCGCGTGCGATTTCTGGGAGCGCTTGCTGTGTCGGTAGCTCGAAACAGTTATGGTCGCCGTTATATGAGTAGTTGCCTGCTAGGCTGACGAGCGATGGGAGGCAGGCATCAGGGCCAGACAGCTACAGCCCGGGACTGAATGACATCGTGTGCCGTCGATAATGCAAGGAACAGGTTTCCGCAATCGTCCCGGAAGCAAGTTAACCCTCCCGCCCCCACGCATAAACAGCAAACATGTACAAGAGGGGCAAGAGCTGGTAAGTGCGCGCTGTAACTGTATCGACATAAGTTGCTGGCCGCGGTTGATTGAGCGTGCCGCCATCGTGTGTCGTTTGTCTGCTGGACTGGTATTGCTCACGTGTCCGTATGCTTACTAGGACATTACCGTACTGTACCCACCAGCACTGTAAGCTGCTGATGCCAGACCTCAGTGTAACCCTGTTCTGATTTACACGAGCACCCGCCGCGTTGCTCTGGACCGCCGGGGCCTTCAGCCTTCACTTCGACGACGCCCATGATTGGCCGCCGACCCACATAAAACTTTGAAGAACGAAATGGTTGTCCGTAGTTCAGTGCATGTTTGCTCGCCAGCAGTTCACGCACTTTGCGTACCATCAGTTCTGCAATCACACAGCGCTCTGCACACCCCATACTAAGAGAATAAGCTCTCGCCCTGAACCATCCCACTGTGCTCTCGACGCGCTCTCAGCGATTGCAAGCTGATTTGCCAACGTGGAGGCCCTCGGGCGTAATAATCCCCCTCTGCCTCAGCATGCTTCCGAGCACTAGAACAAAATTGCGCGGCAGTCGGCGGCACCCTGCAGGCTAAATCTTGATGCACCATTGCGCACACGTGGCAAGCACCTCAATCTCACTGGTCACTCAACGCACACGCAGTTCTCTTGGCCATCCCCCGTGCCGCTCCGTCAGCTGCTGCACGGCACCTGACGCTACGCAGGATGCGCCCGACCAGGTCGTTCCCACTGTGTCACGCGCTTCACTAGCGCTCGTAGACCAGGCAACCGCGGGCCGCCACAGAGGTCTCGGGCTCTGGACCTGCGCAGCAGCAGCCTAGCTACCCCCTACTCACTCACTCGCTACCGGGAGCCTAACACTTGACATAAATGCATAGGAAGTGATTGCGCCAGCAAGCAGCACGGCCACTGTCTCGACGGCGGTCATTGCAGGGACAGCCCTTGCGAGGCCCGGGTGC
Organism: Chlamydomonas schloesseri; assembly: GCA_016834595.1. NCBI lineage: Eukaryota > Viridiplantae > Chlorophyta > Chlorophyceae > Chlamydomonadales > Chlamydomonadaceae > Chlamydomonas > Chlamydomonas schloesseri. The sequence continues at coordinate 203,347 of JAEHOD010000065.1, read as the reverse complement.
AGCTTGCGAGCCTAGAGGTGAATCTCACACCCCCGCATGTGCAAGGCAGTACGTACCACGGGGGCCGTGCAGGGCACATCAGAGTGTCAGGGCATGTCAAGCGAAACACAACAGCAAATCACAAAACACAACGTCAACGCCATGCGCGATTTATACACATACACGTACACGCGCAGGGAGGAAAACGTTAAACTGAAACAGGCGCCAACACGGCACCACGCCTCACCACGCCGCGCATAACAAGAACATAAACCATAGGACGGTACACTGCCGAAAACATCAGACGAAAACGGCATTCGGCTTTGGTCATGTATTTCCTCGTCCAGCGCCACACGAACTGCGCGTCGCTCCCTCGCCGCTGTTGCTTTCCATGCCAGCAGCTAGCGCACCGCCGCATGGCCGCCGCCTCGCTCCAGACCTACCTACAGCCAGCTGCTTGCCTGCCTGCCTGCCTACCGCCCAGCCCAGCCTTCGCTGCCTCCGCCCACTCCTCTTAAGCCGTGTCAGCAAGACGCCAACGCGGCCATCAGCGGTGCGCACATGGTGCACACCGCTTCTTCGTACCTGCGCCGCCGCACCGCTTCGTCGCTCACCCGCCCCGCGCTGCCAGCACGCTCAAGCTCACGGCGCCGCAGCTTGACGCGGACGCCAGCAGCGGCGGCAGCCCCAGCACCTCCGCCGCCTCCGCCGGCTGCCAGCACACGGCGCTAACGAACCCGGAGCCCCCGACACCGCCCATGCCGCCGCTGCCGCTGGGCAGCCCCGCGCCGCCGCTGCCGCTGGGCAGCCCGGACGACCAGTTGGAGACCACAGGCAGCTGCAGCGACAGCGCCGAGCATGCACCGCCACCAGCTCCCCCGCCGCCGCCGCCGCCGCCGCTGCGGGCCAGGTCCAGCGTCGCGAGCGGGTCGGACCAGGAGGTGTGGTAGGCGAAGGCGCGGCTGCACTCGGAGCCGCACGCCACCAGCCCGTCCGGCCAGCGCACGCTCAGCCCCACGAAGTTCTTCTCGTTACGGTGACCGCGGAACACACGCGCCGGCTCGCTGCAGCTGCGCAACCCGACGCCGGCGCCAGCACCGCTGCCGGCGCACACGCCGGGCGCGCCGCTGCTGCTCTCGGCAGCCTGCTGGAACGCCCGGAACGGCGAGTCCGGCCTGCCGCCGCCGGCGCCCGCCATGGCCGCCGCCGCCGCCGGAGAGCTCATCTCCGCCACCAGCTGCGGCACCGCGTGCGCCAGGTCCCACAGCGCCAGCGAGGCGTCCGTGGCGGCCGTCACCAGCCGCTCGCTGCCCAGGAAGCGGCAGTAGCTGGCGGGCCGCGCGTGGTGCCGCAGCGCCGCCAGCGGCCCGCCCGCCAGGCGCCGCATGTCGTACAGGTACGACACGCGGTCGCTGCAGGCCAGCGCCAGCAGGTGGTCATGCTCGGGGGAGAAGTCCACGCAGCACACGGAGGCGCGCGGGTTGGGCTGCAGGGTGGCCACGCACGCGGCCAGGCCGCGGCCGGCCCACAGGCGCGCCGTACGGTCGTCGGCGGCGGAGGCGGCCAGGTGCGGGCTGCGGTGCGAGTGCGCCACGCTCCAGATCTTGCGCCCGCCGTGCGCGTCCACGTCCGACAGCTGGTGGCCGGAGGCGATGTGCAGCTGCAGCAGCACGCCGTCGTAGTCGCCAACCGTCATGACGCCGTCCTGTTGCGGTTGTGGCACCATCGACAGACATGGTTAGGCGGTTGGTGGTTGGGTGGTTGGTGCAGGGAAACCGGGACCAGGCATGATTAGCACATGCAGCAGGGACTGTAGGGACTGCAAGGTGGCTCAGCAAGGTAGGCAACCATGCACGCCAGCCGTGGTGAGCTGTTCGCGTTGGGTTGCTGCCGTCAGCGCCTGCCGTCGTCACCGCTTCCTCTCACCATGAAGGGCGACCAGGAGATGCAGCTGACCTTGGACGGCATGCGCTGCACCACCGCCAGCAGCCCCTCCCCCTCCTCCGCACCGCCGCCGTCGCCCGCATCAAGCCCTGCGCCCTGCCCCCGCGCCGCCGCCGCCGCCTGCTTCGCTCGCCGGATGCGCCGGTCATCGTCGTCCTCGTCGTCATCCTCATCGTTGTCACGTGAGTTGCGCCGGCTGACTGGGAGGGAGCCCCGGGACCCCTGCCGGCCGATGCCGCCGCCGCCCCCCGCCGCAGCGGCTGCGCTTGTGAGCACGACGCCCAGCTCGTCCTCCTCCCCCTCCTCCAGCTCGCCGAAGAAACTACTCAGGTTGTACAGCCGAATCTACAGCGACAATCAGCACAAACGAACAACAGCAAGGCTTCAAGTACCACACATTGAATCCTCGCAGAAGCAGGTACACACACTGCCAGCGTGAAAGACTGAAACCCGCATTGGCAGGTTCCTTCCCACGCCCAGACCCCATCAAGAACACTACCGCCGCCTTCCCACCACGCCTCCCAACCACGCCCCCCAACCACCCCAACCACCCCAACCACCCCAACTACCCACCTGCTTGTCCACGCCGCCCGCGGCCAGAAGCCGCCCGTCCGGCGAGAACTCCAGGGCGCACACAATGCCGGCGCCCGTGGAGCCGCCGCTGCCGGACGTGACCCGATGCGAGGGCCGCCGCGCACCGCCGCCGCCGCCATAGCCTGACCCCAACGAGGAAGTCGAACAACCGCCGCCTGCGGACAGCCGAAGCACCTCCTGAAGGGCTGCGGGGGCGGGGTCCTGGCGACCTCGCCACTCAGACCGGAACGCCCAGCCCTCCGGAAACTGGCTCCCGGTCTCGCTGCCGCCGCCGCTGCTGCTGGCTGGCGCGAGCGGCGGCTGGCCCCGGCTGGGTTGTAGGTGGTGGTCTGGCATGTGATGCTCGAGGGAAAGCGACGACAGCCGCTCGAACGTGCTCACGCCTCCATGTGCTGACGCCACGTGGCCGTTTGACGCAACCAGAGCCTCGTGCCGCTGCCCAGTCCCGGCTGCGCTGCCGTTTGGCAGGGGCGTGAGTCCGACGCCGTGCACCGTCCTCGCCGACTCGTGCGCCACGCCGGTGGCGGACGTCGCGTGTACCTGCACAGCTGTCCGTCCGGCGTGGCCCTCGCAGCCGCCCTCGCACATGGTCCGGCAGTCGTGCTCCGCATCGCCCACTGGCAACAGCTTCATCAGCGCACTGGCACTGGCACTGCTGGGCTGGGGCGGGCCGGCGCGTGCAGCCACCAGCCCCGTTACTGCGCTGGACACGTCCGCGGTCGCCGTCCGTCCTAAGGGGCCGCTGCATTTCACCGGCCCCGCAGCAGCAGTCGCTGTCGCTGATGCTGTTGCCAGCCCGCCGACGTTTGGGAGCGGCCCCGATGCCGAGCCGGAATGTGACCCCGTCCGGTGCCGCTTAGCGGCGTTGCTGGCCCCGCAGGCGGCAGCCACCGCCGCCCCGCCCACCGCCGCCAGCAGTGCAGCACCTTGCTCCGTGTTGCTCGTCTCTAAGAGCGTATTGAGGGAGGCCAGCGCGGCGCCGTTCGCAGAGCGCTTGCGCAGCAGTGACGTGAGTTTGCCAGCGTAGGCGTTGAGATGGAAGGGGCTGTTCGAGCGGTACTGGCAGAACAGGCAGTCGCTGCTGTCGCAGCCGCCCGTGCTGGCCATGCCTCCTGACGCGTTGGCGCCAGATGCTCCACTAAAGCCCGCATCTGAGATTAGCTCCTGTGGTGAAGCGGGCGGGGTAGTGGAGCACGCACAGCATAACGTGGCACGCGTAACCGGCTCAGACAATGGGGTGCAGGCGCAACGCTCTAATGCTCTATGCGCTTGCCCGTGTGGTCAGCTGGCTGGGCAGCCTGCACTTGCATGCATATGTACTACAAGATTGCTGGTTGTCTTGGGGCTTTGGCGCAGCGGGAACAGGGCGAACAGGGGAAGGCGGAAAGTCGTGGCAGCCGCGTAGGCGCGTTGGTTGGAGGGCGACCACACGCGCAGTGAAAACTTCTGGCGAGCCTGGGCCCACAGTATTCAAGCGCTCCATATTGCGATAGACATTCAATTTATATGTGTACGATAGTGTAGGTTTGGTTCCGCCCGCGACGCTGCGGTTCGTCCACGCGTTCGCTGAGGAGCCACGCCGCGACACCACTCAGTCGTCCGGCCTTGAATCCGCCAAACCGGTCGCGTTCACCAGCCAATCAGCTTACCTTTGAGAGGCGCGTCAGCGCTAAGCAGACTCGATCCCCTCCCGAGCCTTGAGAGCAAGGCAGCGGATTCATCTCACGCGAGCGCGAGCAAAATCGTATGCGCTCTAAGCACCTATCATAAGAATCCTATCAGCTGCAAAGTAATGTCACGCTAGTTAACTAGTCTGCGCCCAGAGGGCAGCCCTGGCCTGGACTTGTGGCCACAGTCTACGCAGTCATTTTTGAAGCTAAGCCTTATGTTGAACAGGTGGTGTAAGTAATTATGCAGGGAAGGTGCGGGCTCTGCTTGCCTCGGACACCACTCGGTCCTCCCACACGCTTGTAACCCGGGATTGTGCGGGACTTTCCCTCGAAGTTACGCCTGGTATTATACTGCCAAAGTGTTATATAGGACAATTCATTAATCTTGACATTGAAGAAGGTTAAGCCCAGTGGATTTTTTGGCCGAGAAGTGTTCGTGGCAGTGCCACGTTCTTATGCAAGTGCCGACACGACATCAGCAAATAGCTTACAACAAGCATACAAACAATTTCATTCCAGCCCGATAAGAATAAATTGTGGAGTCGTTCTTAAGGACCTCGCGCACCTGTTGCGCGGCATACTGAGCGCATTATCTTTCGCAGGCGTGCCTGCTTGGCAGCGTTTGTCCTAGGATGGATGATGAGGCCCTCGCGCGAATGTTGCAGGTGACATGGGGTTGACCTGGTCTGGCCCGCTCCTCTTACTCTCAAGCTCTGCACAGCTACGCCAGCTACCCGCCACCGCGTACTTGCGCTTAATACGTCCTCCCTGGGTCCGCCACTTCATCTTCAACAGGAGGAAGAGTTGCGTGCAGCACAAGCCCTGCAGCAACAACTGCAGTTGCAGGGCCGCGCCGGGCCTCTGGCCGCAGACGGCACAGGCGCGTTCCAAGCCCGCCTTCAGTCCATGATGGAAACTGCTCTCCGGGTGAGTGGCCAGGGGCGATGAACTATGTAGCCCAATGAATGGTGTGTCACTGACCAGGCTACAAAGGATTGGCGCCCGGATGTCTACCTGCCCTGGCCCTGCCTGTGCTTACCAGCCGACCTAACAGCAATCACGACTGGTGCAGCTTAGCAGGACTGCACCCTCTCCGCCGGGCGCCAAACCCAAACCGATCCCCGGTAATCACCAACTTGCTCCTTATCCACACGTGCTGCAGTGTGAGGACCATGGGCTTCAGGAGCGGGCGCGCGCGGTAATGCCGCTGGCCCGCATGCGCGCCGCCGCCGCGGAAGCGGCCAGCCTGGCGGCTCGGCTGGGTGCCGACGTGGCCTCCGCCGCCGCCGGTAGCGCTGACAGCACGGCGGCTGAGGAGGACCTTCTGGCGCAGCAGCTGCTGGCCTGGTTCAAGTGCGACTTCTTCTCGTGGGTGCGTCGGGAAATGCGTGCAAGGGCGTTTGGGCCCGGTCCCACTTGAGCAGCAGCAGGCCGAGCAGCTGAGGGTGGAGGGCTTCGGGTGCATCTGCAACAGTGCTCGCCGAGCCAGCCTCTGTCCCTCTGCCTGCGCACGCGCGTCCCTCCCCTACTGTTTTACTCCGTGCTGAACCGGCATCACGGGACCCCCTGACACGGGCTGCCCTCCGCCACCACCCGCCACCTCCAGGTGGACACGCTGCCCTGCCCGCGCTGCGGCAGCGGCGGCACCCATTCCGACGGCGCATTGGTCCAGCCGCTGCCGGAGGACCTGGCGCACGGAGCTCAGCGCGTGGAGCTGCACCGCTGTCGCCGGCCGGGGTGCGGCGGCAGCGTCCGCTTCCCGCGCTACAACAACCCGGGTGCGCGGGAGCAGGGGCAGGGCGGTCTGCCGGGAGCCGGGGCGGGGAGGACGGGTTTAGGTATTGAAAGGTCATGGCCGCTGGCGTCTGAATACTCTGTATCTTGAGACAGTGAGACAGTCCCGCCTTCCAACTCTAGGGGAGCCTCTGTGCGGTGTGCGGTGTGGGCTGCGGAGTGGAGGCACAGCTGCAGCTGCAGAGGCCCGGGTGGAGCAGACAGCTGCAATCTGCGACACGAGCACATGCAAACGGACACGGAGCGACGACGTGTTTTGTGGCGGGTCCGGCAGCCCCCGGCCCCTCCTCACACCTGACCAAAAACAAGTGTCGCCTACGCACCGACAGGCAAGCTACTGGAGCAGGGTTGCCGGCGCGGGCGCTGCGGCGAGTGGGCCAACGCCTTCCTGCTGTGCTGCCGGGCAGCGGGTAAGGCTCTGAGCGGGGGCAAGCGGCCGCAGCAGTGCCAGCTTAGAAGGCGCGTCATGCGCGTGTGTGGGCGTGTGTTGATGCTCATGTATATCAACGGGAAGTGCAAACGGCTTGTTCTGTTTACTGACCTGTCCTTCTGCATGCCCGTAGGCCTGACGGCACGTTACGTGAGCGACTGGTCAGACCACGTTTGGACCGAGTACTATAGCCACCGCCAACGCCGGTGAGGAGTGCGTGCTTGCGCGTGTTGGCCCTAGATCCTTGCGCCGGTTGCATCTGTGTACGTTGCGAGGACCGTGGTGTTGCTCGGTCGCGGAGCCAAACGGGATGGCAGCTCCCATTCAATATTCCGTGATCAATTATTGGATCCTTGGCACGCTCCTCTCAGTCCCCACGTCCCACTCCCCATCAGCTTCTCAAATCTCAACCCTCGTGCCGTACGTTTCCCTGCGGGTTTGCAGCTGGATCCACCTGGACTCCTGCGAGGCAGCGTACGACAAACCGCTGCTGTACGAGGCGGGCTGGGGCAAGGCGCAGAGCTACGTGGTGGCGGCAGGCGTGTGGGGCGCCACAGACGTCACGCCGCGGTACACAGCCAAGTGGGTATCTAAACGAAAGCCAAACAGGGAAAGCCCGCCCAAACCACAAACTTATGACGCCGGGCGCAACAATATTGTATCCGGCTGCCATGGCTCGAGGGAGGCCATACGATACCCGTGGGTTTAGCTCTCTGCTGCCTCCCTGGCTGCATGCTAATGTGATGGACGGGGCCGCTGAATTGCATCTTGAGTCTGTGCGGCTGCTGCGGCGTGGATTGCGCCTGCCCCGCGGCACTCGCAGGTGGCGGCGCGAGGTGCGGGCGCGGCGCACTCTGGTGCCGGAGCGCTGGCTGGCGCGCACGTTGGCCGAGCTGACGGCGGGCCGGCGAGGGGGCTGGCCGGGCCCCAAGCGCCTCGTGTGGCTGGGCCGGGACGCGGAGGAGCGCGTGGTGCGTGGGGGCTGTGGTGACGGCGCGGCAGGCGGCTGCGTGGTTGATGCGGACGGCGGTTGCTTGGCGGGCGGCTCTCGTGTGCTCTTGGCGGCGTACCTTGCAGCTGCCTGCGATGACTAATCGGTTGCAATGCTTTGCATGAACATGGACATGGCCGCAGGAGCTGTTGAGGCAGCGCCTGGGGTTGCCGGCCGCGCGGCCGCAGCAGCAGGCGCTCCCGGGCCGCCAGACGGGGTCGCTGGAGTGGCGGCAGCAGCGCGGCGAGACAGGTGCGTGCCGAGGCGGCAGCGCCGCTTGCTTCTCTACCTACCTCAAACCACGCCATCCCTCACGCTCATCCCGTACTAATCCTTTGCTCTTTTTCGCAGGCGCATCCGCGTCGGCGGCGCCAGCGCCGCGCGAGCCCACATCGTACCGCCTGGCCCCGGACGTGCCTGGCGCGCAGCTGCCGGCCGTGTTCGGGCAAGCGGGGCGGCTGGGCGGCGGCGCCTGCCGCGCGGCGGGGCACAACGGTGCTGTGGAGGTAGTGGAGAGGCTGTTCGATGGTGGGTTACGGACATGCGCTAAAATGTGAATGCGAATGATGGTGGGTGGGAGGGCGCGGCTTGGGAGGCCTGGAACTGCTACTGGTGGTTCAAGCCGTATGAGGAAGGTGAATGCGCTCCGGTGTTGGGTTTGTGTGCATGCGGGGCCGCGGTGTCAACCGCTCGGCATGTGTCGGCCCTTCGCCACGCCCGCCCAGGCCGCGTGTCGACCAAGTGGCTGGACTTCGGCGGCGGCGGTGTGGGTGGCAGCTCCTGGGCCGAGTACCGCATCCCGCTGGACAGGCCGGTGAGTGAGAGGGGCGCGGGGAAGCGGGAGGGGGGCGGCAGTACAGGCCTTCAGGGTATGATTACGGTAGGCAGGACGTGTTAAGTGGTCGGGGAGGTGAAGGGGGAGGGGCCGCTGCGCGACTGAGTCCGGCTGGATCTGGCGGGATGGGGCTGGGGTGGGCGTGCGCCTGGGTGACACCACCGTCGCAAGCGCGCGTGCTTTCCCACACCGCGTCTCGGCATTCGTTCATTACCCAATGTTACACCGCTGCACTGCGTGCGCGTCGTAAGAAAGCAACGATGTGTGCCCGGTCCAGGCGGTGGTGGTGTCGGGCTATGAGCTGGTGTCCGCCAACGACTGCCCGGAGCGCGACCCGGCAGCCTGGCGGCTTGAGGGCGTGGCGCAGGCGGACTTCGAGGCGGGTGGGTGGCTGCATTGGCTGGAGGAGCCTAGCCGGGGCGCGTGGTTGTGGCTGGCTGGGAGGGGGCTCGGGCAGGCTGGCTTAGTCGCGTTCCTTGTGTGATGTGTCTCGGCCACGCATCGCATGTGTGTTGCTCCTATTCCACAGCGCATGACAACGCCCAAATGTGGTGTGTGGTGATGCTGCTTCTCACAGGCCGCCCGGAGCAGTGGCAGGTGTTGGACAGCCGCAGCGGCGTGCGATTCCCCGGCCGCAACATCCCAATGGCCTTCCACCTGTCAGCATCGCCACCTCAACAGCCATACGGGGCGGCGGCGCCGCCGCCCTGCCGCCGCCTGCGCCTGCGCATCGACGCCACTGCCGACCCGGGGACCGCCAACAGCGTGCAGCTGTCCTGCTGGAGCCTGTATGGACACGAGGTAGCGGCGGCGGCGGCGGCGGCTGGGGCTGGGGCGGGGCCCGGCGCGGCCGCGGCCACGGCCACGGCAGGCGACCGGGTTGATGTTCCGCTGGAGCGGCTGCGCGCGGCCGCGGCTGGCGGCGGCGGTGGCGTGGACCCAGCCGCGGCGTCGCTGGCGGTGCGGCTGCTGGAGAATGTGTGTCGCGAGCCGCAGGAGGTCAAGTTCCGCAAGGTGGGGATGGGAATGTTAGGATGTGGGGGTGGACGCAGCGCGGCTCCAAGTGCTGCCCTTACAACGGCTTGGAGGGCCTTCGCTGCTGCATCTGCGTGTATTGCGGCTGGTGCCTCGCGTTTTTTGCGTGACAGCCGCTCCAAGGAACATGCCCTCATGAGCGTCACCCTGCACCTTTAGGCTCCCTGTCTGCTGCTTGACAAGTGTTGAGTGGAACCCAACACAAACCGCGCAAACCCAACAGGTCCGCCACGCCAAGCTGGGCGCTATCCTGACCTGCGCCCCGGTGGCGGATGTGCTAATGCGGCACTGCCGCTTCCGGCCTCTGCTACTGCCGGCAGAGCCCGTGTCCGCAGTAGCTGCGGCACCGGCAGCGGCGGCGGCACAGCAGGGCCCTGCGCCGCCGGCGGGAGAGGACGTGTTCCTGGTGTTGGCGGCTGATCCCAGCGGGCAGGACGTAGCGCGTGCGGCGGAGGCGCTGGAGGTGCTGCGGCCGCTGGCAAGGCAGCAGTAGCACAGGAGCAGCGGCCGCGTAGGTGTGCCGCTGCTATGGCGGCGGCGGCAGCGCCAAACAGCAGGAGCAAGGGTGTTTGCGGTGTGCGCGAGGGCTTGGCGGAGTTGAACGTTAGTTTGACGCAGCTTGACGCCCTGTAATGTGATACTGCATGGAGGGCAGTTTCAAGCACGAGCTTCCGGTATCCTGCCGCCTATTGCATGCCACGACTGTCCCCTAATCAGCCGCCAACGCATCTTCTCAAGAGGTCATGGCGTGCGGGCGAAGCGGGTGACGCTGCGGCAAGGACAGTATTAGTCTGCCTGCTAGCTCCGACATCCCGCCCACTTCGCATTCGCATTTGAGCGCATGTCCGTAGCCAGTATGTACGCGACCAGCATTTGGCTTTGGCAGTCGTGTCACACGCATCTGCACGCATCGCCTTGCTATGACGACAGACAAGGTTGTGATTTTACGAGCATAAACGGCTTGTGGGTGGCAGCCGTGGCTGTGGCAGCCACTGCTCCTGTAACCACGCTGTGTCCACATGTGCAAGCGGTGCGGGGATTCCTCAGTTCAATACCTTTAATACCTTGCTTACAGCTGCGGATACCGGTGACTGGAGGGCACAACCCTGTGTGGCCGCGTGGTATGCAGCTGCCTGTAGCCATTCGCTAACTTCAAGAAGCTGGCGGTGGGGAGAAAAGCAGGGAAAACACACGGTGGCCGAAGCGTGCACCTTGCCTTGCGCGGACCGCAGCACGGCGCCGCGCACGGACCAGTCATTGCTGTGGTGGCTCTGCCGCCAGGCCCGTCAACTCAGCGCTCCAAGCTCGAGCTCGGGCCCGCCGTGCTAGCCTAAGTCTTGTGTCTGGAACAAGAGTTCGGCGCTGCGCGTTGGGAGTCGCGCCGTGAGCTTGAACGCAAGAACTTTCGGCGCCATCGCATAACTGGGGTTCCGCACTCCAGCAAGACTCTTGCATCAGCGACTTTTGAAACATTGCTTATGATATGTTTCCTATTGTTCTATAAAGCCCTGGTGCCGCATGCCCTTGAGATGGGGAAGTCCATTCGGACAAACCACACACGCGGACCCTTCCTCTAATGCCGGTCGCCAAGCAGTGCGTTCTATTCTGCTTGGTGTTGTCTTTGCCACGGTGCACACGATTATACTTCACGCGGCACTCCAGGCTTCTTATTAACCACCAACAACTGGCTCGCTGTTTGGAAGGACGCGTCTCCCTGGCCGCGAACAGCCATGTCGAAAAGTAGCTGCCCACTGCTATCTCGCACAGGCATAGCGAATGCCCGGGCTCACAGACTTTGCGCGGTCGCTGCGCTTGGAGGACCAGCGAGCTCCGCGCCAGGCCACGCCTCCGGCGACCGACGCCCCGCCGACAAGAGCGTGAAGAAGGGCAATCAAGTTGATGTGTCATGCCGAGCCAACACGCTGGTCCAGGCGCCAGCCGAAACGTCGGTGCGAGGGACCGCGATGCCAGAGGCCCCGACCCTTCCGGCGCCGGGGTCGAGTGCGGCAACGAGCAAGCCGACCGGTCAGCGACCGCAGGCGCTGCCAGTGGAGACTGTTGATGTAGCTGTCATTGGTGCCGACATTGCGGGACTGGTCGCTGCGTTGGCTGCATCCAAGGCAAACCCGCAGGCGCGCGTGACGGTAAGCGATCCTCTTGTTGCTTCACAAATATTCATTGGTCTAAACGTGCACTTCGACAGCTTGCTTCTCTGAAGCGAATGGCGGCATCCTGGCTCTTGCTAGGGTCTGCGTCGTTTCAAGTTCTGCTGCCTGTGCCTGTGATAGTCTCGCCAACCGGGCACCTATAAGTCGCCTGAGGGCTGCAAAACTTGTCAATTATTAAATGTTTGCCGTTCTCGACTCCAGCCGCTACGACGACGCCCAAACCAAGCCGCAGCGCCTTCCCCCTAACGCCGTCCCCGTGGCGCGCCTGTGTTGCAACGCGCAGCTGTTCGACACAGCCTCTGAGCCGCCCGCCGAGAACGACGGCGGCGTGCTGCTGTCCGTCAACGGCCTGCGCGCGCTCAAGTCCCTGGATGCCGGTCTGTACGGCAGGTGGGCGGGCGGGACCTCTCTGGATCTTGATGAACCCTGCTAGCATGCCGCCCCCTGTTGCTGTTGTTACCCAGCCGGACCACCCCAGCCGCCTTGGGACCTGGGTGGGCGCCGCAACCGGCCCGCCCCGGACAGTGACTGCAATCAACGGCGCGACATGAAGTTAACGCACGCCGGACATGTGCGCTGTGTTCCCCTGCCTCCCACAGGCTGGTGACGGAGCTGACCAGCAGCGTGCATGAATCGCTGTTCTTCGACATGGAGGGCCAGATGGTGCGCCGCACGCCGCTGGGGCAGCCCGGCAACGGCGGCGCCGCCGTCGCCGCCGCTGCCGGCAGCGCGGCTGCCGCCGCGGCCAGCCGCGGTCAGCGCGTCAGCTCGCGGCGCAAGGCGGCCCTGGCGGCAGCCAACGCAGCGCGCGCCTCCGCCGAGCCTGACCCCGCCTCGCCGCCGCTGCTGGTGGGGCTGCACGAGCTGCGGGAGGCGCTGCTCGATGCACTGCCACCGGGTGAGCTACTTGCGCATTGGCGAGCTTGTAATGCAGCAGGCATAATAGGTTGAACGCGTGTCTGGGATCCATCAAGGGCTCCGCGAGGCCCTAGCGAGATGCGGAACCAGCGTAAAGCGACAACCCGCATGCTGCATGCTGACTGACCTGAGTCGCATGCTGCTGGTATGCTCGCACAGAGGTGGAGATTTTTGGCCGCCACCACCTGCGCGACATTGAGGCGGGCGCCGGCAGCGGCAGCAGCACGCTGCTGCGCTTCGCGCTGTCGCCCTCGGCCTCGGCGCCCGCGGTGCGCACCGTGCGCGCCAAGCTGGTGATTGGGGCGGACGGCCCGGGGTCCGCGGTCCGCAACCTGCAGGTGTGCAGCGGGGATGGGCACGGGCGGGGGCTTGGGTCGGTGACGGAGGCTGAAGGGGGGCAGCAGGGGGGAGACACAGCGGAAAAGGGAAACTAGAGGAAGCGAACGGCAGAGGAGCGAGGCAGGGCTGCGGGCCAGGATGAACAGGGCCATTCACCGTCGCGGGTAGAAGCCTTGGTAGATCGAGCAAGCGCTGATGTGCTATGCTGGGAGGCTTTTGACGAATATTGACTTTGTGTGGTCTGGCCCTCTCCCCCCTCTTTGTGCTCCCTGCAGTTCGACACGGTGATGAGCGCTGAGCAGCCCAACGGCAGCCCCGCGCCCGTGGAGAGCGCTGCGCCCGCCATCATCAGCAGCGGCGCCGAGCAGCAGCCCTCCTCCCCTTCGGCGGCGCCGGCCCAGCCGCAGCCGCAGCCGCAGCCGCAGCAGCCCCCCGCGCGCATCGTGTGGCGCGGCCGCTTCACGCTGCGCCCTCGCGACCCCGACTGCGCGCGCCTGCGCAACTTCACCACCGCCACCCGCACCTGGATCGACCTGTGCGCGGCGCCCGGTACCGAGCGAGTGGCTTGGCTGTCGCCCGCCGGCCCGAACACCTTCGTGTGGTCGGCCAGCTGCCCGGCGCAGCTGCTGGCGGGCCGGGGTCTCCCCGACGTGGCGCCGCAGGGCGTGGCAGAATGGGGCAAGGGTGAGTCAAGCTCGCGCGGAAAGCAATAGGCTACACGCCATGCGCTGTCTTGCGGGCGCCTTGCCAAGTGCATGCCATCACGGCATACACGGTGCATTTGTGCCAAGTAACGAGCGCCCTTGACATTTCCTGATCACCCAACCTCGCAGACTCGCCGTACTGGCGCTGCGTGGCCATGTTTGAGGATTTCCCCCAGGATTTCTTCTCTGCTATGCGCACAACCGCCGCCTCCGCCGTCGTGGAGGCCGCCGTGCCGCGCCCCGCGCCGCCCGCCGCCACCTCGGCCGCTGCCGCCGCCCTGGCGGCTCCATGGCAGTGGTTCTCCGGCGCGGCGGCGCTGGTGGGAGACGCGGTGTACGGCAGGGCGGGCGCGTCGCTGGCGGTTGATGACGTCGCCAGTACGGCACTGAACCTGGTGCTGGAGGACGCGGCGGTGCTGGGCACGTGCGTACGGCAGCACGGCATGACGCAGCGCGCACTGGCCGAGTACGGCAGGATGCGTGCGTCGCGCGTGAGCGGCATGCTGGCGCTGCCGCTGAGCTCGCCTGAGCGCGCGCGGCTGCGGGATGCCGTGTTCCTGCCCCAGCAGCAGCAACAGCAGGTACAGGCGGCTGCGGCCGCGCCCGCGGTAGCTACACCGGCTGTGCAAGCGCCCGTGCCTGCTGCGGTCGCGGACGCCGCGCCGGTGGTGGCGGCGGCGGCGGCTGCGCTTGCCACACCGGCCGCGGCTCCTGTCACTGCCAAAGAGGAGGTGCGGGTGCTGCCGGTGCCGGTGGTGGCCGAGGCCGCAAACGATGGCAGCGCCGGCTCGGCGCCGGCGGCGCCGCAGCCTCCCATGGTTGACCTGAGCAGGCCCTCTGGCGGCGCCTCCCGCACCCCGCCCGGCAGCGTTGACCTGCCCGGCCTGGAGCCACTGACGCCGCCCAGTGCGGCGCCGCAGACGCCCGTGTTCTCGCGGCCTTCGGGAGGCGCTGGCCGCTTCGCGCCCGGCGCCTCCGCGGCGGCAGCGGCGGAGGCGGTGGCTGTGGGCACCGCCGCGACCAGCAGCCCGCCGGTTGTCGCCGGTAGCGCGCCTGTAGAGGCAGTGGTACCGGCCTACTCCGTGGCCACGACGCCGGCGGCTGTGTGGGAGGTGCTGCTTGGCCTGCGCCCGGCGGCGGCGGCCGCTGCCGGCATCCCTGCCGCCGACGCTTCTGCGGCGGCCGCGGCCGGCGCTGACGCCGAAACGGCGGCGCAGGCGTACTGCTCGATGGGCACGCCGACGGCGGTGTGGCAGGCGCTGCTGCTGTCGCCGGCTGCTGCGCACGACACGCTGGCCTCGCACCCGTACGACCCCACCGAGTCGCCGTCCCTAGCGTGGATGGCGCTGCTGGGCCGCGCGCCCGTCCCCACGCCCGCACCCGCGCCGGCGCCCGCTGTGACCAGCCCCGCGCCTGCCCGCGCGGCGGCGCCCCCGCCTGGCTCGCCGGCCCGGCCCGCCACCGCTCCCGCGAGCCCTTCGGTGGTGCGGCCTGCCAAGGCACCGGCACCCGCACCCGGCACGCCACTGCCGCGGCCGGTGGGAACCAGCTTCGCGCCGGCGGCTCCGGCGGCTGCCGTGCCGGCGGTGGATCCGAACACGCTGCTGCCCAAGCCCGTGCTGAAGAAGCCGGTGGCCGCTGCGGCGCCTGCAGCTGCGGCCAGCCCCGCGGCGACGCCGCCGGCGGCGATGCCTAGCTCCTCTGCCGCGGGACAGTCCGGCGGCGGCGCGCCCGTCGGCACGTCCTTCCATTCCGTGGCCACCGAGGCGTCCGCGCCCACCGCCGTCGCGGCGGCGCCTGCCGAGCAGCAGCAGCAGCAGCAGCAGGCCGCGCCGGCGCCGTCCGCTCGGGCGCGCCGCCCCGCCGGCGCCGACGGCAAGGCCCGCGGCGCGGCGCGCCGCGAGCGCCGCCCCGCAGCGCCTGTGACACCCGCCTCCGGCGGCGCGCCGCGCACCACGCGCGGGCAGGTGCGCGCCGTCAAGGCCGCTGCTGCGGCGGCGGGCGCCGCCAAGGCCGCCGTTAACATGACCGTGCACCTGGGCGCGGCGGCGGCGCTGGGCGGCGCGATGGCCAGCGCCGCGCACGGCGTTCCCGTGGACGCGGTGGTGCACGGTGTGACGCACGGCGCCGTGGCGGGCGTGGCGCAGGTGAACCAGTTCTGGGACTCGCTCAACAGCCTGACACTGGCGTCCTCCAGCCTCAGCTCCATCGACGTTAGCAGCAGCGTGGACATGGCGTGAGGGGCAGCGTGAGAGCGTCCGTGACAGTAACGGGGGCAGCAGCATGCTCGCCGGCCGTAATGGCTGCCGTCGGCGGTCTGGTTGCCCTGGGCGAAGGCAGGAACGGTTGATACGGCATGCCAGGGACGAGGAGAGCTCTTGAAGCGAGATGCAGATGCTGAGGGATGGGTCATGAACCCCAGAGCTATTGAGTTGCAGCTGAGGGACGCAGAAGGGCACAGGAGAGGGCGGCTGCAGAGACGACCGAGATTGCTCGATTGAAGAATGTGTGTCCGCTTCGAGATAATGCATTGCGCTGGGCTGCGTGGACGCAGCAAGCGCGCGGGGATAGTCATCACAGGCCTTGTGTCTGCGAGCCCCCGTTTGTACCATATTCGCGCGAGTACGTGTGATGTGTTGGAAATGACGTCGAGTGGCGCCTTGATGAGTGGCTGACTGTGACAGTCCGTGAGGTTCCAGGTACACCCTGCTCGTACATAGCGGCCGCCCGAGAGACGGGAGTCACGAGCGTTACGATGTGCTGCGCAGTGTGATGTGTGGTGCTGAGTTAGTATGGCTGGCCGCGGTGCTGCGCTACGGTATTAGGGTTTGCGTTGGAGGTGGCAGTGATTGTGAGGGAGTGGTCCGCCGATTCGCGGGCCCGGATGCATTGGCGGAGGAGGACTGGTGCTGACAAACAGGTTATGGTTATGACCGATTCACAAGACGAGCTCCCTCGGCTTCGGCGGGTGTTGGAGAGGCAGGCGCATGTGCGATATGTTTGCCTAGGGTTCCCCTGAGGTGAGCAGCAACGAGGGCCGCTCATTGCTTGCGCGCGTTGCTCACCATGGGCTTCCACAGGCTCGGAAAGCCAGCTCTTTGGGTAAGGGGGTTGCGGAGCAGTGTGCGCGCATACGGACAAAGTGTTGGATTGCGCTAACTTCGGTAAGTGTCGTTGCGCGTTCAGGTTCTGACACCATGCATTCACGGTGGAAGGGTACTGCGCGCATACCCCATTGAGGTGTTGGCTCATCAAAAGTTGCAGGCAGGCTATGCAGTACCCACAGGATTTATAGAGAATGGACGGGCAAGAGGGAGATTACAGACGGAGATTAGGAAGTGACGGGGCAGCCGGTCGGAGAGCCACAGCTGCACGAGGGCGGCCCGTGGTGGGGTTTCGTCATTTTATGCCAATGCATATACCCTACGCCTGGTTCATAGCAGAGAGGAAGTGTCAGATTGCTTGTGCTCTATCCTTATGTTACAGCTGTGGGCGACTTCTGCCCCGGGCCCGAAACACGGCCGGTGCAGCCTACCAGCCTCTTGTGGTGCGTCTGGGGTCAGGGGCAATGAGCATGTGGGGCAGGTGTCAGCACCTGCCGATGTAAATTGCGCACACAGGTTCATCTCCGTGTCGCCACTGCCTCGTACTCGGCATCCACGCGCAGTCACAGGTTTGCAGCTCATACCAGGCCACGCGTTACGCGCTAGGCAACACAAGTCAAACGGCCGGCTGGCTGGCTCATTGGCTGGCTCAATAGGAGCGGTCTCATTTCAGGTTGCGCAATGAGAGCGCTTATCACTGCAAAAGCCAACATTCATCGACCAGTCCTGGCGTTGCTAGACTAAGCACTAGAGTTGCACCATTAGTCAACGACAGCATCAGTTCATGCCCCCTTGACCCTTGTGGTCCCTTTCTGCATCTGCCTGGAGACCATGCCTGCCCCCGCACGCGAGGCAGCGTCTACATATCTTGTGGCGGCCTGACCGTCACGCTGCTGCCAAAGCATGCGGGTTCATCCTGCTCTAAGCGGCTCAGCTCATTTGCTGTACCCTTGCCACACTACCACCCTACCCTGCCGCAGATTGGCGGCCCCACAGCTGCCCGCAGTTCCAGCAGGCCCTCCCCACCAGCAGCGCCTTCCGCAGCCGCGCAATCACTGCACGATGGCCGTCCTACCAGCCGCTGCTCAAGCTGTCCCCACGCAGGTACCCGTGCCCTTGCCTCCGCTGCTGCGTTCCACACGGGCCCCACTCCTCAGCTCCGGCTCCGGCTCCGGCTCCGGCTCCGGCCCCCACTCCCCAGCTCCGGCTCCGGCCAATCCTGCTGCTCAGGCCTGCTCGCCGCCCGCCGCCACCAGCGTTACATACTTGCCGTCCAGTGCCAGACCGCTGTTGCTCTTGCGAATCTGCGGCAGGAGCATGGAGCAGGATTCGTGGCGGGCGGGAGGTCGGGGTGCGTGCAAGGCCCAGGCAGGTTCAGAGAGGCGCATAGCGCATGTGGCCCAGGTACAGCGACTGTAGGCACCGACACACGCTCGTGTAATCAAACTAACCAGCCCACAAAACCCTGCCACGACACAACCACCCACCCGTATCCCGACACCCAGTGTCACCTCCCTACCCTTACCCCTCTCCCACGCACCTTCCGCTCCAGCGCCTCCCGCACGCTGTCCTCGCACCAGGGGCTGGCGCCCGCCGGCACCGCCACAGCGCCCTCCGACGCACCCTCCGCTGCCGCCTTCTTGCTCAGCTTATCCTTCTTATCCTTCTTATCCTTCTTGCTGTTGTTGTTGTTGTGGTGGTGGTGATGCTTGCGGTGGTGCTCCTCCGCCGCCGCCACCAGCTCCTCCACCACCTTCCGAAGCTTCATGCGCCGCTCCGCCGACTGCGCGTGCATCATCGCGACATGCGTGACGGTGGGCGTGCGATGCACGTTGCGAACGTGCGGACAATCGGCATCGTGCATGGGTGTGTGCAGCAGATACGCGCGAAGAACGCAGGCGGCGTCCAAGGCCACGTGCCTGCGGCGTTCCCGTACCCGCGCCCTCCACACACGGCTGCTTGGCGCCGTCCCTGCGTCATCTCTGGTTCACAGCTCCCAGCCTTATCGACCCCCCGCCCGCACCCCACCCCTCCTGCCTACCCACCTTCTTCAGCACCGTCTTCGCGAGCTTGATCCACTTGGGCGGGGGAGCAGCCGTGCCGTTGGCGCCCGCTGCCCCCGCCTCCGCTGTTGCCGGGGCGTCACTCTCTGGCTCCGCCGCCTTCTCCTCCTCCGCAGCTGCGGCCTTCTTTTGTTTCTTCGACTTTTTCTCTTCCCCGCCGTCCTCCGCATCTGCTTCCGCCTTCTTCTTTTTCCCGGCGCTCTTCTCCTTCTTGCCCTTCTTCTTCCCGGCAGAGGCCTCCTCCTCCTGCTGCTGCTGCTCCTCCTCCTGCTCCTCATTGTCTGGCTGCTGCGCCTTGCCGCCCGCCTCTTCGCCCTCGCCCTCGTCCTCGTCCTCGCCGAAGGTCTTCTTGGTGCCCTCCCACTTGGCGCCCACCTTGATCTCCGCCTTGCCCAGACCGCGCCGGCCCACACGCTGGAAGTCGTGCGCCTGTTGCAGCGGTTGGCAACGGAGCACACGCGGTTGGCAACCACAAGGATCAGAGTGTCATTTTGGTGCTCAAACAGCTGGCGCAGCGACACGCGGGAGCAGCGACCAGTAGTGTCACCGTCGCCGATGGGTCGGGGCTGGCGCAGCTTCTGCTCCTACCGCGCTTTCCGCTGCAGCAGCCACCCGCATGAGGTTTATTTGAGCCACGCCACGCCACACCACGCCACAACCAAAGCCCACGTGTGCCTCGTGCCCACGTCACCAGCAACTGCTCCCGGCCGCCCCTGCGGTGGCGCCCCATCCAACAGTACCCCAACCCGCAGCGCCCCAATTCGCTGTACCCAGCCCACACTCACCCGCCGCCGCATTCGCCATGCACCGCAGCCGCCCATTTGCCCCCTTCCCCACCTCCTCCTCCTCCTCCTCCTGCCCCTCTCCCTCCTGCTCACCACAGCTCCCCCAGCGCTCCCTCCCCTCCCTCACCCGCTTGTACAGCGCCTCCTGGTCGTCCTCGCAGAAGCCCTGCCGCTGCCCCGCCGCCACCGCCGCCGAGCCGCGCAGCGCCACCACGCCCGCCGCCGCATCCGCGTCCTGCTTGGCGGCGGCGGCCTGCAGCCGCGCCTCGCGCTCCGCCTCGTCCTCCAGGCTCTCCATCAGCCCCACGCTCACAAACATCTTGGCGCCCCACCAGCCCTCCGTCGGCGTGGGCTTAAAGGTTGCGAACTGCGCGATGGCAGCAACGGCGCGTTCAAAAAAAAGACAGGAAGAAGCCCGAACACGGGTGGTGAGTGAGGCGGACACGAGGAAGCAGCTGGTGAGTGCTGGTGGAGGGCCGCAGGGCTGCAGGCAGCTCCCGTACTTACAGCACCGCCCCACCGACATCACCAGCAGAATTGCGGGTTCACCGCACGCTGACATTCGCACGTTCCTGCGCGGCTAGTGTCACCCCGCGTGATGCCCCCATCTGATTGCTCACCATCTTGGCTCGCGCCTCCGCCGCGGCGTCGCTGCCCAGCACCACAACAATGCGTTTCTTCGCCGCTGGCTTGTCCGCTGCTTGCGCCTCCGCGTGCCCTGGTCCTGTTGCCCCGTCGGCCTCCTTCCCGGCCTTCCTCTTGTCCTTGTTCTTATTGCTCTTCTTGTCCTTCTTGCCCTTCTTTCCGGCTTCCGGCCCCTTCTTGCCCTTCTTTCCGCCCTTTTTCCGCCGCCCCGCGCTGGCGTCTGAGTCCGAGTCACGGCCGCTGGTACTGGGCCCATCACTGTCACTGTCGGAAGAGTCTGAGGATTCGGGCGCGGCCGTTGGCGGCGCTACCACGGGCAGCGGCGGCAGTCCCAGCTTGACGCGCGCCCGGTTGGCCTCCTCCTGCTCCTGCGCCCGGATTCGAGCCATCTTGCCCGCACGGCCGCCCCACCTGCACGTTGGAGACACACGTGTTTGTGATACTACTCACCTCCTCCCCGAGCGACACAGCAGCCCCATCCAGCGCACGTCGATGCCCCTTCATCCCACTGCCATGCGAAACTCAAGCCATGCCCTGTTACCGGCCCCAGCTGGCCATGCGGCTCACCTCCAGCATCCCTCAGACGCCAGGCCCCCAGACCCCACCCACCTGCCCCAAGGGTCCTTCGCCAGCTCCGCCGCAATCTTCAATTCATCGGCGCTGGCGCTGGCCAGAGTGCCGTCCCGGTTCACAACCACACCGCCCGCGCTCTTGCCCTTGCGGGCGCGCTTTCCGCCGCGGCCGCGGCCGCTGCTCTCGCTGTCGCTGTCACTGCTTTCGCTGCTACTGCTGCTTCTCGAACCGTCGCTGCTGCCGCTGCTGCTACTGCTGGTCTCCTGCAGGCATAAAGTAAGGCCAGGGACGGATTAGTACCGGCGCTGACAGCCTCTACAAAAGTCGCTTCCCACACGTTGCCAGTGCCCGCCACTAACCCTCCCTTGGACCCCAGCTCCGCTCCCGCCTAGTAACGCACGTGGTTTATGTTTTGGATGGCGGAGTTGTATGCGTCCTCCCAGTACTTGCGGTCCCAGTTCCAGGACGCGTCGGCGCCCACCTGCGACAAGAGGGCACTGCAGAGTGTGAATGCGAGTGCCCGCACGATACCGTCGGGGTATGACCCGGCCGCGAACGGCCTGGCGTGCCAAGCCGTCAGCCCTAACAGCTGGTCCGGCGTAAACCAAGCCCATTCCTGCTAAGCGTAATGCCGATAGTGCCACACAAATGACACTGCGGAGCGCGAGCCGGAGCAGAAACATCGGCGGCGGCGACTGTGGCACTCACTCCCAGCACGTCTTTCTTCTCCTTGACTTCAATGGCCTCCTTCATGCCACTTTTGTCCTTTCCAAGTCCCTGGCCCTTCTGCCAACCCATCTGCTCCATAAGTCGCTGACCCAGCCCTCCAAACGCTGTCGCCTTGTGAACGCCGATGCCCGCCACATAGCCTGGGGGCAGTTTCATTGTGCCTGGACACTATGAATCTGTGACACGCGTCAAAGTAGGCTCAAAAGTAATAAGGGTTTTGAGCAGCAACGGCGCAGCGCCAGTTGTGTTAAAAAGTGATAAATCTAATTTGAGAGTATGTAGTTATGATAAGGAGCCGGTGCGACGACGATTTTCGAGGAACTGCGACCGAATATGCAGACTGTATGCCCCAACCGAAACAAACAAATTAAGACTGCGACAATTCCATTGATGTCTTTGACAGTATGAAAGAGCCAAACGTTGAGTGTTGTGCGCAGCGCCCAATGGGCGCGATGGGCCATCTTCTGCGAGAACAGGCCCCCGGTCTCGGCTGTTCGACGACTCACAGTCAGTTTAACAAGTTAGGGGAGTGTCTTATCTGTCTAGAGAGAGAGTGCTGCAGAGCGGTAAAACAATGCAGAGCTCCTTAACTCGGTCCTTGCGCGCATCCTGTCCCCGTTCCGCTGGGACTTCACAGCCACGCCGGCTACGGCCACTATGTGCGCTTTCACTAGACCGGTCGGGAGCTGAAGGCTCGGGGAGAAAGGCACGCAGCGTGGAGGTGGCAGCGAGTTCCGCGCTCAGCCTACAACAAGTCCAGCTGACGCAGGCGGAGGTCCTGGTGACGGAGGAGGTGCAATCAGCATATGAGGCCGGCTACCAGGCAAGTGCCCGAAGGTTATCTGTGCCGCGGCGTAGGGCTGGCGAGTCGGTTCAGCGACGCCTGCGCGCCAGGGTTCTGCGAGTCGGGAGGGGCTGTTTGCTTCTGTTTCGGATAGTGTCTTACTTGTACTGTTGACTGTGCGATTGCAGGCGGGGCTGCAGGCGGCGCGGAAAGCCCAGGAGTCAAAAGCCGCGCCCGAAGCGCCTGCGCCGGTGAGCGGGGCGGGGTCGTTTGACGTCGTTAAAGTGATGGTTGCTGCGCCGCTGGACCAATTGGCGACAGTGGCAATGATTTGACGATGGCCGCGCCGGTGCACGACTTGTAGCGAGGGCAGAGTCGCGACTCTGAAGGTTGAGAGTGCATTTGCCGGCCGCGCTTGCCGTGTTGCTCTTCCCCGCAGGGCGCACAGCCGGTACAGGACAGCATGTTTCGGTCTATTGTAAAGGCGTTCTCCTGGCGCTTCTTTTCAACAGCCACGACTATTTTTCTTACACTCACGTTCTTCAACGCGTCGGTGAGCACGCGCGGACTGGTGTCATACTCGTAGCACTTGTAGGATAGGGGTGCAGTCACGGGTGTGGGTGTGACACCTGCGGGCGGGCCAGGGCAGCACGACGATGCGAAGCGGTCACGTCAGTCTCACACCGCGCTGTGTCGCCGCAACCACCGGTCCGCAAGTGCGGTCGCATCAGTGCGACATGTCGCTTTCATGACGCTTTGCTTTGCGCGGGCAGCTGCCGACGTCAGCGCCCACCTCAGCCGGCTCTCGGAGGCGCGTGTATAACCCCGGTGTCGCCATACCCCTCGCTCCCCTCCTTCAGCTCGAAGACGCGCTGGAGATGGGCGCTGCGGAGTTTGTATCCAAATATGTGCTGTTTCTGATCCACGAGCGGCTCTGGATCCTGGTAACGTTGTTCTGAAGTTTGCTTGGCTTGCGCCTGCGCGGCGCGGCGCAGCATGGGTGGTGTGCGAAGCCTTGGCTGCGCTCGCAGCGGGGGCGGGGGCGCGGAGACACTTAGCAGGGCGAAAAATTACGGAGAGACAGCGTGTGCGGCGACATCGTGCAGCACCGAAGAGTTGTGCTACACACTCCTATTTTGCGGCAGCCCGGCACCTGTTTTATTACCGCGCGTGATGCAGTGCACATGTCGAGGACCGAGCATTTCGTCGAGCGCTATCAGTATGGACACTCGTGGCTAGCAAGATGTAAGCGTGTGCACGGGTGGGGCAGCTGTCGGGGCTGCGGTGCGAGGAGTATGATGAGGTGAGGTGGGTGTTGGAGGTCGAGAGAGCATGTTGAGCAATCTACAGTCATGCAGCACAGTATCATCAAAAGAGATATCACCACAGAGATTGTTGATGATAGAGACTTCGCCGTTGACGTTTGTCCCTCGTACAACACAGCAGAGGGCGGCAAATAGCAGTAATTCAACGGGTAAGGTAAACTGTTCCAAGTGCGGTGAATGGAGGCATGGAGGCTTTCTCCAGGATCGATGTACAAGTATTCTGCTTACGGCAAGGAAGGTCTAGCGGCTCATAGTTGGGCTCGTTACGCTTGCGCGCTTCACTGACGGTCTGTGTGGCAGGCACGTGCCTCTTCGATGCCAACCGCCACGGTTCCGGTGCGCGTGCAATGTGCGTTGATGTGTATGTTTGGTGTATCAATTTACTGTGCGGTGAATGGTGTGCCATTTCATTTCGCTGGTTGTTGGTTTGCGGGCTACGAGTGACAGCGGTTGACACAGGACAGACTGACACAGGAAGGGAGGCGCTGATGACATCAAGGTTGCGTGGAAGGGCTGTAAATGTGCAGGTGTGGACGAAAGCAGATTGACGTGGGTGTGGACTGCGGAGTCACCAGATGGACCTATGAGACGTGGAGGAACGTGGGGCACGGGGGCCGCGCCCTGAAGCATTTGAAAGCTCTGCGCAGGGGCTGTAGTGAGGATAGGCCCTCGAATGGGGAGAGGGGATGATTGCGGCCAGGCCGGATTGACAGGCTGACCATGACAATTTGACACCACAGACCTTCTTGATACGAACATCGCGTGGATAAGGGACGCCGGGTACGTCCGTCTGATAATGATCCGTCAATAAGAGCCTTGGACATGAATGCCTAGTACAGCTGTAAGTAACTGTAAAGTGGCTGCAAAATCGTTGTTTGGTCCCTGCCGCAGTGCCGCCAAAAGCTGACCGGGCCATCGCACAGGTACAGACCGAGACTCCATGTACCGTAGCACGCTGCACACCTGCACGGCTGCACCCTTGCTGTGACCTATGCCATGCTACGTCGTACATAAGCCCAGTCGTGCAACACGCACACACACGCGCGCCAGCAGCTCCGCCACGCGATCGCGCACGACCTCCGCTGTTACGGACATGCTCTAAATTGCGAAACGAAAACGTAAGCACGCCACCTGCTGCGCTGCTAGCGCATTGCTCTCCTGCTGCGCCGCCATCGCCTCGCGCGCCGCCCTCAGGTGCAGCTGGCGCTCCGAGGCCCGGCTGTCATCACACCTCGCAATTTAGCGCATGTCCGTAACCTCGTCCGCCTCCACCCGGTTCAGGCACATGCACATGCATCATGACATCAAGCGGGGATCCGGTCCTTGAGGTAGGCCAGCACCGCCGGCGTGCCTCGCTCCAGGATGGGTCGCCGGATGGAGCGCAGCGGGTTGCCCTCCAGGCCTAGGCTGCGCAGCGTGGGCGCCAGCAGCCCAAGCTGCGGCGGCAGGTTGGCCAGGTTGTTGTTTGCCAGGTTTAACTCCTCCAGCCTGCGGACGTGCGGCAACAAGGATTTCGGTCACTTCCGGGTAGCTGCATGGGCGGCATGTAGATGCGGGGCGTAGGCTTGCTGGCTCGGGCACAACAAAGCGGCGTGTGTTTGTTGCTCCGACGGGTTTTGCCCCGCCGGCTCGCGTACCTGGCCATGGCCGCCACCTCGGCCGGCAGCACCTCCAGCCGGTTGGAGGCCAGGTTGAGGAGGCGCAGCCGCGGCGCCTGCAGCAGCTCGGGCGGGAACGCCGCCAGGCCGGTCTGGCTCAGGTCCAGGGCCTGTGGGTGCAGTGG
This sequence comes from Chlamydomonas schloesseri, assembly GCA_016834595.1. Taxonomy (NCBI): domain Eukaryota; kingdom Viridiplantae; phylum Chlorophyta; class Chlorophyceae; order Chlamydomonadales; family Chlamydomonadaceae; genus Chlamydomonas; species Chlamydomonas schloesseri. The sequence continues at coordinate 178,155 of JAEHOD010000065.1, read as the reverse complement.
GCCCCGGGGCGGACGTAGGGCGGCACGTAGTGCGGCGGGGGAAAGCGGCACGGCCGTCAGGGGCTGGGGCCATAAGCGGGATGGGTGGGATGCCGTTTTGTCGGCAGGCAGGCGTGCGGGCTTTCGTTGTCGTCGCCCCTGGTGGCTAGGATACAAGTTGTAAAGGACGTGTCAGCGGCAGGTTGCCGGAAGGCAGGGCACACACTCCAGCCCGCTACCCCGCCTGTGCCCGCACCCACCTCAAGCGCTGTCAGCACCGCGAACGAGCCAGGTGGCAGCGTGCAGACACCCGGAACGCCTGTAGCAAGTGAGGTGAGCGCGGGCAACAGCATGATATGTGCGTAACTGAGCATGAGTTTTATGTGCACAGCCCGCGTGTTGCCATTGCCGGCCTATGCTCTCTTTCCCTTTTCCTCGTGTGCTGTCAACACACGGCCACCCACGCCTTCTGACCTGCCAGCTCCAATCGAGCTAGGTTGGGGCAGGCCATGAAGGGGTAGTGCGGCAGCTGGCGCAGCGGCGGGTTGTTGCACACCTGGTCCGGTGGTGGTCGGTGGCGGTGGTGGTCGGTGGCGGTGGTGGTCGGTGGTGGAGGCGTCAATGGTGGGCGCGGCATCACACAGCAGGAACAGCGCAGAAGGACAGCAACACCAGCTAATAGACAGTAGGGCCAGGGTGGGTGCCAAATAGCCCGAGTAGGCCCACCCCGAGCCCCCGAAGCAACCCCGAGACATCCCCGAAACACCCCGCAGAGACCACGGCCACCCCGTCCACCTGCAGCTCCAGCAGGCTGGGCAGGCTGCCGGCCAGGGGCGGCAGCGGCCAGGCGGCAAGGCCCATGGCGTTCAAGTGCAGCGAGCGCAGCCCCGGCAGCCGCGCCAGACCCTCGGGCGGCAGGTAGGCAACCTGCGCGGGGCAGAGCGGGGCGGTAATCAACAGTCCGTCGTAGACGCATCCGCCACAGTAGGCGAAGCGCTGCCCGGTTCCAGTAGCACTGTGACTCAACAAGGTACTTTCAGCTGGCTGGCCCTGACTCTTCACCACCTGCGCATCAGGCTTTGGTGCCGTTGCAGCCCTTGGCCCGGCAATTAAGCCCGTGGGCTTCCCCACGCCACCCACCGGGTTGCCGCTGAGGTCGAGCTTAGTGAGGCTCGGCCCCGCGTCCCAGACCTCGCGCGGCACCTCCCTCAGCCCCGCCTTTGCGAGCACCAGCTCCGCCCCGCCACGCGGCTCCGGCGGCGCAGGGGTGCTGTTCCAGTCACCCCTCGCGGCACCGGCACTGCCGCCGCGCGATCGCGGCCCGGCTCCCCCGGGCTGTGACGACGATGAGGAGGGCTGCGACGACTGCGGCGGTGCCGCCTGCGCGGCCGCCTGCGCCGCCGCGATGCCGCCCAGCCGCAGCTTGCGCGCCACGTCAGCGGCCAGCTCCGCCTCGTTCACTCCGAACACTGCGGGCAGCGGCGCCCATGCATGCATGCATGTGAACTTAGAGCTCTGGTGATGGGGCAGAGCCCCGCGTGCAGGACGCACTGCGGCACAGTTCACACGCGCGCGACGCCAGTCGCCATGCCGTCATGCAGCGCTGCACCAGCGCAAGCCCACAAACACGTGCCACCTAAAACGCAGGCCAAGGCGCTGCATGCACCCAGGACGCACCATTCCCGCTCCGCGCCGCGCCCTGGTTCAGGGAGCCAAGGCGGCCGGGCGGCCCGCCCGGCGGCGGCGCGCCCTCGTCGCCTGCCTGCCTGCTGGCCAGATACTTTAGCAGCTGGCTGATGGGGCCTGCCACCACCTCGCGCCGGATGGCTTTCAGCGGATTGCCGTCTAGCGGCAGCGAGCGAAGGCTGGTCATGGAGCCTGTGGGGAAGTGGGAGTGCAGAGTGTGTAGAGGAGCGAAAGGAGGAGTCCATGAGGAGAGTACTGGTGGGTGGCGAGTTTGGCAGGCCGTGGCGCCGATGTCTTTACGCCGCAGCAGGCACACACACGGCGTGCGTGCGCGAAGGGTGACGTCTGTGCTCCCAAAGATATCGCTCACTGCCCCAGTGCCTCGGTGCTCCAGTAATCCCTCACCCAGCTCCGGCGGTAGGGACCTCAGGTCGTTATTGGCTAGGTCCAGCAGCCCCAGCTGCAGTTCACACAGCTGGGAGGGGGGGAGGACCAGGAGCAAAAGTAGGAGCGAGATCCGGCGCAGCGTGCAAGAGGCAGCAGGGAGCAGGCGTGGGCAAGGCCTGGTTGACGTTGCGCGTAGCAGGCCAGCACCTCAGGGCAGGGGAAGCGACACGGCGAGCCCGCTGCCTGCTCTGCTCCTCACACCGCCTGCCCTCGCCCGGCCCCACACGCCGCCGCCGCCGCACCTCCGCCGGTATGCCGGTGAGCTTGTTGTCCCTCAGCTCCAGAGTGCGCAGCGCGCTGCACATGCCCAGCTCGGGAGGCACGGACGCCAGCTGGTTGCGGCCTGGGAGGTAGGAGGAAGGAAACAGAAAAGTAGGAGGCTCAAGAGGAAGCGCACTAGACGGTCAGTGTTCGCGTGCTGGGTCTCCACTTGCATTCAGCCCTGTTAGCAACAACACTCCTCAGCCCGATAGCTCTCCCGGCGCACGCGGAACCCCGCTCTCAGCCAACAAGATGTCTCTCGCATTCCCTCCTGCGCTGCGCTCTTTCTCATCTCTCAATCCGCCCCCCTGTCTCGCCCGTCCAGGCGCTCCCCAAGTCCCCAAGCCCCAAGGCGCTTTCTTGCTTGCTTGCTCGCTGGCTCGCTTTCTCGCTCGCTGGCTAGCTGGCTGCCTCGCAGTCCCGCTCGCTGTCCTTCGCTCACCCAGGAACAGCTCCACCAGGCCGCTGCAGCCCGCCACCGTGGGCGGCAGGCCCGTCAGCCGGTTGTCGCGCAGGTTGAGGGTGCGCACGCGCCGCAGCAGCCCCACCTCGCGCCCCAGCTCCCCACGCAGCCGGTTGCGGGACAGGTCCACGTCAGTGAGCGAGCTGCGCCCAGGAGCGCGCCCGGAGCAGCGCGGCGGCAGCAGTACGTGGCATGACCAAAGCCAAGAACGATAATTACGACCATCTTTTACGCAACAGGAATAAGACAAGGGCGTCCGTACGCCGAGTCTGACCCTCCTTGGCGCCAAGCCCCGTCGAGCTACCAACGCTGGAGCTTGGGGGCCGCTGTAGTCCCCCTCCCCCACGTGTTTACATCCGCGCCGCACCGTGTGTTGCTGCTGCTGCGCACCTGAGCCCCGGCAGGATGTAGGCGGGCAGGTCGGACAGGGCGTTGCCGGCAAGGTCCAGCTTGGTGAGGCTGGCCGCCTCGCTGAGCCCCGGAGGCAGCTCCGCTAGCCGGTTGTCGGGCGCCGCCAGGAGCGCCAGGCTGGGCTGCTGCCGCCCGCCCAGACCGGGCGGCAGCAGCGACAGCGCGTTCTTGCCGGCGTGCAGCGCCGCCAGGGCCGGCAGCGCGGCAAGGGAGTGCGGAAGCTCCTGCGCGCGGCATTGGACGTGGTTTGCGTAAGCGAGCAGGCCTTCATGTGGCGCACACGTGTGCGCACGTGTAAGGCAACAGCTTCAGCACGACACGAGACAGCGCAGCCCTGGCCAGTGCCCAGCCCCGGGCCTTATGTGCAGTCGTGCTGCCTTGCTCTAACAGCCACTTGCCTCTATCCGGTTATTTGAAACGTCCAGCAGCTGGTGGCGGCCAGACGGGCGGGCGTAGGCGCAGAGCGGGCGCATGCAGGCAGAGCATCCAGTCACTTGGAGTTGCCGTTTGCAGGATCACGTCACAGCCGCGGCGCAGTCCTACGCGCACAAAAGGCGCTGTGCGTACCTTGAGACCGACCAACATGGAGAGCGTCTCCGGCAGCGCCGCAAGCTGGTTGTGACTGCAGGCGACGAGCCCATACGCGGAGGTAAGCGAGGTGTGCCCGTTCCGCCTGCTCGTTAGTCCTCTCTTGGTGTCACACGCATCATGCAGAAGGCGACACGTAGACACCATTAGGTACCATCATTCGAAAGGTTCAGAGATATCATTATCCGGAGTCATTTGCGCGTTTGCACGTGCCTGACATCCAGTTGCGTGAGGGTGGTGAGCACGCCCAGCTCCGGGGGCAGCGACGTCAGGGCGTTTCGGCTGAGGTCCATCTTGTACATCTCCGCCACCTGGCGCCGCAGCAGTGGGCAGGCCATTGGAGAGAGAACACTACAGGTTACCGGCAACATGTTCTGGGAAGAAAAGATACGGTATGGCAGTTTTCCTGTGCAACGCCGGCGCGCAGGTTGAGACCTGCTAATGTCTAGTTTGCTGTCTTTGCTTGCAAGCATTATAAGTTGTAGCTAGCGGAGTGGCTGTATTCATCTGGACTCTGTGGTAGTGTGCGTGCGCTTGATAGCTGGATGTATGACGGGCGGTGCCTGTAGAAACCGGCCCCAGCTTTGTCTGGAAGATGAGGCGTTTTGGAAACTTCGGCCTCAGACTAGAGCACGTAGTGTGGCCGCAGCCCACTTTTCCCGTATGGGTAGACCACCTTTCTTGTCCAGTGAAAGGCTATCGGGAAAGTGTCACCTGCTGTCAAAGCTGGCACGCCGGTTCCACGCACCCAAAAAGCAGCTGGCCACTGCCCGCCGGCTCACCTCCCACCATTTGGCATCATGCCCCGGCAGCTGTTCCTCTAGATTATAGACCGCAGATGGTACCTGTCGCAGAGTTTCAACACAGGTGTTCGTGAGTTTATACTGCATACGCGAGCCGCTATCTACTATCAAGCAGACCACAGGCCCGTGCTGCAGTAGCGGTTCACAGCCATGTATTGAGCTGCGTTCCCGTGCCCCTGCCACCCCCGTACCTGCGTCAGGCCACGTCCAGATAGTGCTAGCGTCCCCGACGACCGGCTCTGAGCGATGGCTTTGAGCGTGGCTGCACGCAGCGAGGGTGAGCGTGGGCACGAGCAGCTCGCGAGGGTGGAAGGTGTAGACCGGTTGGTGTCAAACCGCCGGCAGGAGGATATCGCCAGGGTCCGCTCCCAATATCCCTCATAAAACATGACTTACATACCTTGCCCATAAGCAAAGCGCGGCACACTTACCCGTCGATGTGTGCCCCGCCATTCGACAGCCCAAGCGCCCTTCAATGGGCTCAGACTTCGCCTACTATCCAATCGTCCCAAGTATAGCGTAGAACTTTCAGTTTGCTTAAGAATTACGTGGTCAGTTACTTGCTTCGCGTGGGCAAACATAATTGCATGCGTGCATGGGCACCCGTCTCGTTTCTCAGCTCGGAGCCCCAGTTCTCTCAGTACACGCAGCACTACCTTGCGCATTGGCACATTCTAGGTAACCGCAACCCGTTACTGATATAGATCGCGCTCCACCTGCAAGTTTAGGAAAAATGCTTCTCAAGACACGAGCCCCGGTGTCTACGCACTCAACCTGCGAAGCTCCCATGCTACATTCACATGCATCGTTTGCTCCGCGGAGGGCACCAGTAGGCGCCCCGTCAGCGGCGGGTGCGTGCAACTCGGTCGCGGGTCGCCATCGTGCAGCGCCTGCTCACCTCAATCGTGCGCGGACCGTCGCTTCGCCCGCGACTGCTGCTTCTGCTCCTTCCGCGACGGAGCAGGTGGCGGGTAGGTGTTTCGGGTTGCGCGTGAGGCTCGTCGGACCGCAGGAAGCTCCTACGTCAGCGATGGCCACTCAAGCTTTTGGGTCTGCGGTTCTGAGGCATCCTGGCAAAAGAGTGATCCATGTGAAGTGGGAATGCCGCGTGCTGCGATGCTTGTTGGGGCCGTGGACTAACCACTGGCAAACTGTGTAAAGAAGGCTTCAGAGCAAGCCCGTCTCGCGCTTACGCTGTGACTCCCGTATGCTTTCGCTAGTTCTATGTCCTAACCCTTTTTCTCTTGCGCACCCCGGCGGCTGTGGCGCTGCAGAGGCCGAGAATGTTGTCATCATCGGCTCGGGCCCGGCGGGATACACGGCTGCCATCTATGCTGCACGCGCCAACCTCAAACCGGTCGTGTTTGAGGGCTTCCGCAACGGTCGCGGCGGCCAGCTCATGACCACCACCGAGGTGCGGGGGGCGTGTGCAGCGTGACGCTAGTGCGTGTGAAAGTGCAACACCCGAACCGGGGCGTGCCACGCGGTCAGCCACGCGCAGCACCTGCGACTAGTTCTTATCGGGCAGTCTCATGCGCACATAGAAGCATTGGATGATGAGCAAGTTTGTCTATTTTTCATGGCGGATTGTTTTGACACCGCGCCCCTGCGCTTCTGCGGCTGTCCTGCCCTACACCTCACCTCCAGGTCGAGAACTTCCCAGGTGAGGCCTTTGCACACCTGTGCCGCGAGCGTGTGTGTGTGAGAGACACCGTAGGGCCGCTCGAGCAACGGTTTGACGGGGACTGAATAAACCAGCAGCCACTGAGTTAGAACTGCTCTTCCTGCGCTGCCTAGACTGCTTGCTGTCTGGCGTTTTGATGCAGACGCGTTTGTCGCCTGTCCCTTGCTCGCGGCTGCAGGCTTCCCTGAGGGCATCACTGGACCGGACCTGATGGACCGCATGCGCAAGCAGGTAGCTGTGTGCATGTGTGTGTAAGGGAAGGGTGGATCGTGTGGGCGGTTGGAATCGTGCATGGTGCCAGCGCCAGGCGAGTCCCCTGGCTCGTGTCAATTTGTTGACTCGGCATGATCGGGGCGCCGTGTGCCGGGCGGGCTGCAAGGGACAGGAGCCGGTCCAGCGTCCAGGGCTTGAGGGTGCCGGGATGTTTCGCCATGTGGGTCGGCGGCACGGCGCGGGCATCACAGGGCAAGGCAGGTTTCGAAGGTGGAACGGGAATGGCAGAATGAGGGGGGTTCCAGTCTAGCTTGTTTTGGAGCTGGGCTGGCCGAGGCCGGGTGGGCATGGGCGACTTGAGGGCAAGGCCATTACTGGGGAGCCGCAAAGCCTCCGAGGCGTGGATGGTCCAGGGATCTGGTCGGGGACTTTGCTGGGATGCGCCCGGCATGTGGGTTGTCCGGGTCGGGGGCAGCAGGTCGGGCCCATGCCTCGGCCTCACCCTCCCCGCTCCTCGCACCACAAAGCGCTGGTTGAGCGAAGCGCTGGCAGCACCCGCGCATCACGCTTCACGACACACACAGACACACACAGACACACACAGACACACACACACACACACACACACTCCATGGTTATCGTTTTTAAACACCCTCACGACGTGAACCGCCCCACACACCCTCACGACGCAGGCGGAGCGCTGGGGCAGCGAGCTGTACACGGAGGACGTGGAGGAGGTGGACCTGTCGGTGCGCCCCTTCCGCATCAAGTCCAGCGACCGCGAGCTGCGCGCGCACAGCGTCATCATCGCCACCGGCGCCACCGCCAAGCGGCTGGGGCTGCCCAGCGAGAACACCTTCTGGAGCAAGGGGATCAGCGCCTGCGCCATCTGCGACGGCGCCAGCCCGCTGTTCAAGAACGCGGAGGTGGCGGTGGTGGGCGGCGGCGACAGCGCCACCGAGGAGGCTGTGTACGTGACCAAGTACGCCAAGCACGTGAGTTGGTTGGTTGGGTGGTTTGTTGATTGGGTGGGTGAGCTATTGGGTGGGTTACTGGGTGGGTTGACGGTTGGTGCAGGCAGAACAGCAGGGGGGCGGGCTGGGGGCGGCGGTGCTGGGCCGGAGGGGCGGAGGGGCATCAGGGTGGCGGAGGGCGTGGGCGCAAGGTTGTGGGGGCGGATTGGCAGGCGCGGAGAGGACAAATCCGACGGCCTTGGGAAAGGTGTGATCTGAAGAGAACAGGCAAAGCGGCAGGTCGTGAATGGCACATCGTCAGGCCGTCAGGTCCAGGCGGGCAAACCAATGCCTGTGAACAAGGCTGTGGGAGAGTTGCCGGGTGTGAGGACATGCGGGTCGGAGGGAGATACACGGCAGCTACCCAGTGCGCATCCCGCCCTCCCTTTCCCACCGCCCCCGTCCTTACATCGGCTTCTGCCATCCCCGCGCCGCCTTGCCGCAGGTGCACCTGCTGGTGCGCGGCGAGCGCATGCGCGCTAGCAAGGCCATGCAGGACCGCGTGCTGGCCAACCCGCGCGTCACCGTGCACTTCAACACGGGCGTGGAGGACGCCTACGGCGGCGAGGTGCTGCAGGGCCTGCGCCTGTTCGACACGCGGACAGGTGCGCGCCGGGTTGTGCAAGCAGGCATTGGGCATTCGGTGTTGGGTCGGCGGGCAGGGTTGGGCCGGTGGACCGGTGGATGGGCAGCCTGGGGGGGCCAGGTGGAGGCGAGGCAAGGGCATTGCTGGCAGCGCGCTGGCAGCGGTGGAAAAGGGCGTCAGGCGGGGCATGCGGAGCTGCCGGAGGCCAAGCGCTCAGCGGACGGGGGAGGTGGTGTAAGGGAGAGAGGAGGCGGTCACGGAGCCCGCTCAGTCCAGCAACACGTCCCCGGGCTGGCGGGAGGTGGCGCAACTGCATATCTCTTTTGGGGGAGGGGTCAGGAGCGCCTTCGCGCCGCGGCGACATGCGAACCGGGGGAGGCATGGACGGGCCTGGCATGACTGCATGGGCGCAAGAAGTGGTGTTTGGTAGATCCGCTAACGGATGCCTTGCCTGGGCTGTCGTCCTTCCTACGTACGCGCGCAGGCGAGAAGCGGTCGCTGGATGTGCAGGGCCTGTTCTACGGCATTGGCCATACGCCCAACAGCAAGCTCGTGGCGGGCCAGGTGCGCGGCGTGCGGGGTGTGGGGTGGGGTGGTGGCAAGGGCGGAGCTGCACAGGGAGCGGAGCGTGTGGGTGCAGTCTTCCAAGTGAGCGGGTGAAGCCCATTGGCCGGGTTTGCGGGGTATCTGGCTACAGGCTGGCAATATGGGGATGCGGGGCTGTTTGAGCGCAGCCTATGCAGCCGCGCAGTTGCCTGGCCCAGGCACGTCCGCAACCCACATGCGCGGACACGCGAAGCTGCTTGGGTGCCCTCCCTACCCAGCCCGATGCGCGTGCTCCAGAGCTCTGCTTGTTACGCTTTACGGACGTGCTGCCGCGCACGCACGCACACACGCTATATGTGCGCCCTACAGGTGGAGCTGGACGAGGCGGGCTATGTGAAGGTGTCCCACGGCGCCTCCACCAGCCTGCCGGGCGTCTTCTCCGCCGGTGACCTGCACGACACCGAGTGGCGCCAGGTGCGGGGGGCTGGGGGCAGCAGCCAGTGTGGGCGCAGGGGCAACGGTGGGGGCGGAAGAGGGGGCGGAAGCGGGGGCGGAAGCGGGAGTGAAGGCAGGGACGGGGACGGGCTGCGGTGGCAATGCCTTCGAGCCCGCCAGCGTGAGGGGGCTGGGCCGGGCTGGGTATGGCCGCTTTCCGATAGTGATCGCTCCAATACATTGGCGTGTGTGAGGTGGGCGTGATTCATTCTAGTTCCTAAGCCAGGGAGGGGCGCCCGGGCAGGGGCCCTGCGCGCTGCTTACAGCCGCGTAGCGGCGTGGCCCCCTGCTGCAGACCGCACACATGCGCAAGCAAGCACATACCAACAATTCACACACAACATGCGCCCGCCCGCGCCCATGCATCCCCCCCCGCAGGCCATCACCGCCGCCGGCTCGGGCTGCATGGCTGCGCTGTCTGCAGAGCGCTACCTCAGCGCCAACAACCTGCTGCGCGAGTTCAAGCAGAAGGACGAGCCCGCCGCCGCCAACGGCCACGCGGCGGCCGGCGCCAACGGGCACGCCGCCAACGGCAGCGGCAGCGCGGAGGCGAAGGCCACCAGCTCGGTGGACACGCCGGAGACGTTCGACGTCAAGGCCGACAAGCACAAGGGCCAGTACGCCCTGCGCAAGCTGTACCACGAGTCCGACCGCCTCATCTGCGTGCTGTACACGTCGCCCACGTGCGGGCCGTGCCGCACGCTCAAGCCCATCTTCAACGGCGTGGTCGACGAGTACACGGGCAAGGTGCACTACGTGGAGATTGACATCGAGCAGGTGGGTGTGGTTAGGGGGCGGGGGCGGGGCGGGGGCGGCGCGGATGTCTAAGCGACGTGATGAGTTGTATGGGAACTGCTGTATGGGTACCATGCTTAGTCCCGATACCACAACCGGGTTTCGGCGCTGACTCGCGCCCCCCCCCCTGCGCTCACTATCAAACCCTCCTGCTTGTTGTTCTCAATTGCCCGCAGGACCCCGAGATTGCTGAGGCGGCGGGCGTGATGGGCACCCCCACCGTCCAGATGTTCAAGGACAAGGCGCGCGTGGAGCAGCTCAGCGGCGTCAAGATGAAGAAGGACTACCGCGCCATCATTGAGAAGTACGTACTGGCCACCGTGTCCGCGTAAGGCAGCCGCGTGAGCGGGGGCAGCGACGGCAGGAGGAGCAGGCGGCAGGAGTGGGAGGTGGAGTAGGTTGCTGCAGGCAGCAGCGGCAGCAGAAGCCGGCTAGGCTGGCAGTCATGCGGTGGGGCCCCACAGGAGGGCCCCCTGTGAGGCATATGGAAACGGCGCCTCACGTGGCGCATTGGCTTGGAGATGGCATGGTGTTGTTGTCATCACACCAAGAAGCATGGACAGGCGTTGCGGGGCACTGGGGCGGACGAGGAACACACTGGGTGCACACCAACACAGCAAGCTGGAACACCGGCAATGCTGTGTGCGTTCTGCACAATTTTTTCACGCCGGACAGTCAAGGGCGCGAAAGCCGCCTTCCTTGTTCACGTCGGTGGTTATGATGGACAAGCGTGGACTGAGGGCATGGCTGCTGGGGGGACTCCCACGCCTTGAATACATGAGTAGGAGAATGCCTGTGACTGCGCGTTCTCGTGTGTTTCAAGAGGGGCTTGTTACGTTCGGGGCAGCATTGCCTCCAGGCAGAGGGTTTTGCGGGGGCCATTGGCGTGAGTGGTCACAAAAGTGTCTGTAGCTGTTTACGCGTTGGTTGGGTTTGATAGGTGCCGCCCGCAGTGCTGCAGGTATATGCTGCCATGGAGCACGCTGAACGCACATGTTCACTAGATACGAGCATAATACACCTGTGTGCGTGGTGGTCCTTAATACAAGCGCTCAGACACATAAAGGGTGTGTGGTGGATGTGGTGGACGGTTGGAGGGTTGCAGCGCACAAACCGCGGCACGGCAAACGACTGTCCGCCGGTCTACTCGAGTGATACTGAGAGAGCATCGGGAGAAACTACCCAAGAGAGAGTGAGCCATGGTGACGAGCAATTTATGGGACCTGGAGCTAGAGAAAAGCCCTTGGTGAACCGCGGGCGGCAGGATGGCGGCATGGTACCTGGAGGCCGCAGAGCAGACTGTGTAAATGCAGTTGAACACGTCTAACGCAAAATATGCACGCTTGAATGCTGCGCGCTGCGCTGCTGTATGGGATCCTCGGGCCACGCAATGAGCTTGGTGTCATGGGCTACGGAAGGGACGTGTGGAGTAGCCGTGCCACCATGACAAAAGGACTCATGAGGGAGGCAGTGACGAGTGTTCCCCTGACACACGGGAAAAGGGGCTTAGCCCTCCACAGCCTGAGGCCGAACTACCTCATCGCCCGGACATGACCGGGGTCGGTATGAACTGTCCGTGCCTAGCTACCTCCCTACTGCTACGACGCCACCAAAGATGCAGTTCACAACGCTAGACTGGAGTTCACACGTGCGGAGTCCACACGTGCGGCACTTTGAAGAGGGTCACTCCAGGGGGCTGCTGTTCCGCTTGCCGCCCGTCCAGGGGCCGCAGCGGCCGCTGCCCATTGTCAGCTCGCTGACGCTGGCGTCCCGAGGTGGGTTGTGGGTGAAGCCAGTGCTGCGGGCCCGGGCGCGAGTGGCGTAGGCAACGGAAGGAGGCCGGGCACCTCGGAAGTACGGGGCACGCTGCTCCCTGTTGGCCTACGTTGTTGCGGAATATGAAGTTGACATGGTTGCCCCATTCAGGGGTTGCTGTCTGGCCTGGTCGGGCGTTAAGGACGCGTGCTCGCAAGAGCTCCTTTGCTAGGCTCTTGATGTTGTCAATGAAGCGCAGTATTCCAGCAAGACCAGACAGCCATTCAATCTGTGTGTGCACATTACTTTGCGATGGGAGTGGACAGGTGTGGGCATGTCCTGTGTGGAAAGACTGGAGGGTGAAGGCAAGCCCCTAGCATGGTGGCAAGCCGTAGTACCTTTTGATTAACATATTAGATATTTTGCCATGAGCAGCGATCGCGCAGTGGAGGGCCATCGGATGCGAGGGTGCACGCGCCCGACGTAGGAACTCGCATCGGCGGTTGTCGATCACCATGCACTCCAACGCCCCATGCAGCCATGCTGGCGCGCCTGCTTATAAGGCAACTGAAATTACTGCTCCAGCACAGTCAAGCACACCTGCCGGAGCACCTTGAAGCTTGAAAGCAAGCGCGTCGGAGCTCCTGAGTCTACAGACCGGCCGCGCAACACCCTATTTATTGTGTCCCGGCTTTACCTCTACTGAGCGCTCCATCGTCTTTCAATACTGATAAGCATCGTTGTGATATACTCGCATCACCAGAAATGGGCGCGGCGACAGACCCTGAGTCTCCACCCGCTGTCAGTGTGGCGACCACTTCTCGCGAGGACCCCACTCGTGGCATCTTCAACAAGTTTTGCTTCGGATGGATGCTCAAGCACGTGTCGGCAGCTCGGCGTGGCGAGGAGCTGAACCCCGAGGTGCGAGGAGTGGGCACATGCGCGGGGACATTCGGCAGCGCGACGGTTCGTCTGCGTGCGACACACCCTTCAAGCGCCTCGCTGTTGGAACTTGCATGCAATAGCGTCATATGCTTCTCCGAATTTAAAGATTATGCTCTGCGGCCTCCTTTGTGACAGCGGTGCTGTTAGCCCAGTTACCCGCCCGCGCGCTCCACTTCAATCCCCCCTCCCTCCCCCCCCCCCCTCGCCCACTCCCTCACTGCGCCTCCGCCCTTTCCTGTGTCCTCTCAGGCTATGGGCATGCCCGATGAGAACATGGCTGCCGCGGCGTACGACAAGTTCGCGGCGCACTGGGCGGCCGAGGCCAAGCTCAAGTCGGAGGAGCCGGACGGCGCCAAGCCCAGCCTGTTTCGCGCGCTACGCAGGAGCTTCGGCTGGTACTACATGGTTGCCGGCCTGTGCAAGATGGGCTGGTCCACCTTTGTCATCTGCGGCGCCTTCTACTTCGTGCGGAGGTGAGCGTGCAGCAGAAGGGATGACGATGCCGCGTGTTGCGCGCGCACTGAGCGAGCTTGTGCGTAAACGCCTCCGCTTGCAACACCTGCTTTTTTGCACCCTAGCTTGCAACCTGACGCGCGAGCATGTCAAAGACAACCACCCGCCTTCTAATCATCTCGCCCCCCCGGTACCATGGTCACCCCTGCCCCTGCCCCCTCCCCCTCAGCCTGCTGGCCCACGTCGCCGGCTACTCCGCCGCCAAGACCAGCGCCGAGCGCCTGTACTCCTCCACGCTGGCGGGCTGGTGCCTCATGGCGGGCTTCACGCTGGACGCCTGGCTGCTGGGGCTGTGCCTGCAGCGCATGGGTTACATCTGCATGAACGTGGGCATCCGCGCACGCGCCGCGCTGGTGCAGGCGGTCACCCACAAGGCCTTCCGCCTCAACTCCGTGCGCGCCGACCAGGCGGCGTCCATTGTCAAGTGAGTGTGGCGAGAGACGGGCGCGGCATGGGCAAGTGCTTGGTCACGCACATGAATGATGAGTGGGAATCGAAAGGGGGTTGAGCGAGTGGCGTGTCGCAAACCCATTGATGACGCGTCTCTCAGTGTCTCTCCCGGTTCCTGTTTCCGTTTCCCTCTCACCCAATGCCCGCCCCCTTTCCCCCCTAACCCCCCCCCACCCCCACAGCTTCGTCGCCAGCGACGTGCAGAAGATCTACGACGGTGCCATGGAGCTGCACTACCTGTGGACGGCGCCGCTGGAGGCCGCCGCCATCCTGGCGCTGCTGGGCTACCTGACCGGCGAGTCCATCCTGCCCGGCCTGGGCGTCATCCTGCTGGTGCTGCCGCTGCAGTACTTCTTCGGCTGGCGCATCATCCAGATCAAGCTGCAGACCGCGGGCCTGGTGGCGCAGCGCAGCTCCATTCTGCAGGAGGTGCTGCCCGCCATCAAGCTGGTCAAGTACTATGCCTGGGAGTCGTTCTTCGAAAAGAAAATCAGCGATGTGCGCCGCAAGGAGATGCGGCTGGCGTTCTGGAACGCGGCCATGAAGTGAGTGCGGTAGCCGCCGGGACCGGGCTGGGGTACGGTAGCCGAATGCGGGGCTGAAGCGGAGGCGGGGTAAGGGCAGGACGATGCAAGTGGAAACATCCGTAGCAGCAGTGCAGACGTTTTTAGCCACCGCTGACCCGCTAATAACCTCCCCCATTCACGGCTCCGCCGCGTGCAGGGTCATTAACGTGGCGTGTGTGTTTTGCGTGCCGCCCATGACCGCCTTCGTCATCTTCATCAACTATGAGTTCAACACCGCTCGCCTGACCTCCACCGTCGCCTTCACCACCCTCTCGCTCTTCAACATCCTACGCTTCCCGCTCGTGGTGCTACCCAAGGCCCTGCGCGCCGTCAGCGGTGAGCGAGAGAGCGAGCAAGAGAGCGAGGGAGTGGGCTGGGGGCGGCTGTAGGAAACAGTGAAATGGGGAAGGGAGTTAGGCGGTCCTTTCTTCCACCGCATTGTTGCTGCATGACTGAATCCTCTTATCCTGAAACATGCCCTGCGCCCACATGCATCCGTGTATCCCCACGCACAGAGGCCAATGCGTCCCTGCAGCGGCTGGAGGTCTACCTGCTGGAGGACGTGTCTGGCACCAGCAGCGCCGCCCGCAGCAAGACCAACCCGCCCGGCGTGCACATTGAGTCGGCCGTGTTCCACCACCCCTCCAACCCCAACTGGCACCTGCACATCCCCCGCTTCGACGTGCGCCCCGGCCAGGTGGTGGCGGTGGTGGGCCGCATCGGCGCCGGCAAGTCGTCCCTCATCCACGCCATCCTGGGCAACATGGCCAAGGAGCACGGCGCCAGCAGCGTGGGCGGCCGCATCAGCTACGTGCCGCAAAACCCCTGGCTGCAGAACCTGTCGGTGCGCGACAACGTCCTGTTCGGCGAGGCCTTCGACGAGCAGCGCTACAACGCGGTCATCGAGGCGTGCGCGCTCACCATGGACCTGCAGATCCTGCCGCAGGGAGACCACTCCAAGTGAGTGGGGAGATGGGATGTCGTGGATTCGGGAGGGACAGGGCGCGAATGGGCACGCACACACGCCTTTCCAACCCGCACGCCCTTGCACCTCCCCTACCTTCAGCACCCCCCCTCTTTCCCGCACGTCTGTGCCCCCACAGGGCCGGCATCCGCGGCGTGAACTTCAGCGGCGGCCAGCGCCAGCGTGTGAACCTGGCCCGCGCCGCCTACTCGCCCGCCGACCTGGTGCTGCTGGACAACGCGCTGTCGGCTGTGGACCACCACACCGCCCACCACATCTTTGACGCCTGCATCAAGGGCCTGTTTGCCGACAAGGCGGTGGTGCTGGTCACCCACCAGATCGAGTTCATGCCCCGCTGCGACGCCGTGGCCATCATGGACGAGGGCCGCTGCCTGTACTACGGCAAGTGGAACGCGCAGGCGCAGGAGATGCTGGGCAAGCTGCTGCCCATCACGCACCTGCTGCACGCCGCCGGCTCCCAGGAGGCTCCCCCCGCACCCAAGAAGAAGGCCGAGGACAAGGCAACCCACGAGGCGCCCAAGAAGGCGTGAGTGTGATAGCCGCTCGGTGGATGGATGTGGGGTGTGTGGAGGAGGGCCAGGCGGGCTGTGGTGTGGTGTGTGGCTTTCGTGAAACGGGCTGTGGCGCGAAACGCACACAATTTGGGACACGTGTCGCTGCCACCTCTTACCCCGCCCTTCCCCCCTGTCCCCCCCACCCCACCCCACTTACAGTGAGTCCATTCAGCTGACCCTGGCCCCCACCTCCATCGGTAAGCCCGCCGCCAAGGCCGAGGCGGCGGCCGGCACCCACCTGACCGCCTTCCGCGCCGCGCTGATCTACACCTGGTACGGCAACCTGTTCCTGGTGGCCGCCTCCTTCATCTTCTTCCTGGCCGCCCAGACCACCCGCCAGATCTCTGACTTCTGGTAAGCAGTAGCTTGGTGGGGGCTGCCGTGGGCGGTTTCGAGCATTCGGTACGGGGGGCCAACTGCCGGGACACGCCTGGTGTGCACGCGGCGCTTGTGCTGAGTAGTAAGCAACGGCCGCGTGACTGGTCTTCTGACACGCGCCCTCCACCTGCCACCTACCGCCTCGCTTTCCCCCAGGGTGCGCTGGTGGGTCCAGGACAAGTACGGCAAGTTCGCGGTGCCCAAGGCCCAGGACAGCAGCGCCACTCAGTTCTACTCCCTCATCTACTTGCTGCTGGTGGGCCTGTTCTACACCCTGATGCTGTTCCGCGGCGCCACCTTCCTGTGGTGGGTGCTGCGCTCCTCCGAGGGCCTGCGCCGCCGCGCGCTGCACAATGTGCTGCACGCGCCCATGGGCTTCTTCCTGGTCACGCCCGTGGGAGACCTGCTGCTCAACTTCACCAAGGACCAGGACATTGTGAGTTGCTTGTCGGGCGTTGTGCGGTAGGCTGGGGGAGCCGTGGGGCCGGGCACTCGAGCAGCACGGATAGGAGGCGAGTGGGAGGGAGGGAGGTTACGGAGGCTGTTGGTGAGGTTTTGACACTGCGCACGGCTCACCTGATCACACTGCGTCCCTTGCACGCACACCCACACACACAACCGCATCTGTTGTTCACTTCACACGCTTACAAGGCCCCATCCATCCGCGTTGAAACTGACGTATTGCCTCGCCCCCTGCGTGTTTTGCCCCATACGGATAGATGGACGAGAACCTGCCCGACGCCGTGCACTTCTGCGGCATCTACGGCCTCATCCTGCTGGCCACCACCATCACCGTGAGCGTCACCATCAACTTCTTTGGCGCCTTCACCGGCGCGCTGATCATCATGACCCTCATCATGCTGTCCATCTACCTGCCCGCCGCCACCGCGCTCAAGAAGGCGCGCGCCGTGTCCGGCGGCGCGCTGGTGGGGCTGGTGGCGGAGACGCTGGAGGGCCTGAGCGTGGTGCAGGCATTCGCCAAGCAGGAGTACTTCATTGACGAGGCCGCCCGCCGCACCGACGTGACCAACGCCGCCGTGTTCAACGCCGAGAGCCTAAATCTGTGGCTGGCCTTCTGGTGCGACCTCATCGGCGCGTGCCTGGTGGGCGTGGTGTCGGCGTTCGCGGTGGGCATGGCGCAGGAGCTGGGCGCCAGCGTGGTGGGCCTGGCCTTCTCCAACATCATCCAGATGCTGGTGTTCTACACCTGGGTGGTGCGCTTCATCTCGGAGGCCATCAGCCTGTTCCACAGCGTGGAGGGCATGGCGTTCCTGGCCGAGCACGTGCCCCACGATGGCGTGTTCTACGACCCCAAGGCCGACAAGGGCGTGGCCAAGTCCATCACGCTGCCCGACGGCGCCATCGTGCCCGCCGCCTCCAAGGTGCAGGTGGTGGTGGACGACGCCGCGCTGGCCAGCTGGCCCGCCAGCGGCAACATCCGCTTCGAGGACGTGTGGATGCAGTACCGCCTGGACGCGCCGTGGGCGCTCAAGGGCGTGACCTTCAAGATCTCGGACGGCGAGAAGGTGGGCGCCGTGGGGCGCACCGGCAGCGGCAAGTCCACCACGCTGCTGGCGCTGTACCGCATGTTCGAGCTGGGCAAGGGCCGCATCCTCATCGACGGCGTGGACATCGCCACGCTGCCGCTCAAGAAGCTGCGCATGGGTGAGTCGTCATGGGCGAGGGCTCCGTGTGTGTGTGTGAAGCTGTGCGTATGTGAGGGGCACACGTGGGCTGGGCGTTTCATCGTCAGGATGACTAAAAGCGGGGCGGCGTTCAGGATGCCTGACTTTCCATGACCCGCCACGCACTTGATCAGGCGTCATGCTTGCCCCCACGCGCTCCCTTACCCCCTTGTCCTGGTCTCACCTCTCTCCCTTTCCTCTCCCTCGCTCCCCCGCTTCAGGCCTGTCCATCATCCCGCAGGAGCCCGTCATGTTCAGCGGCACCGTGCGCTCCAACCTGGACCCCTTTGGCGAGTTCACGGACGACGGCATTCTGTGGGAGGTGCTGCGCAAGGTGGGCCTGGAGGCGCAGGCCCAGCACGCCGGCGGCCTGGACGGCCACGTGGACGGCACCGGCGGCAAGGCCTGGTCTCTGGGCCAGATGCAGCTGGTGTGCCTGGCCCGCGCCGCACTGCGCGCCGTGCCCATCCTGTGCCTTGACGAGGCCACCGCCGCCATGGACCCGCACACCGAGCAGATCGTGCAGGACACCATCAAGCGCGTGTTTGACGACCGCACCACCATCACCATCGCCCACCGCCTGGACACCATCATCGAGTCCGACAAGGTGCTGGTGATGGAGCAGGGCAGCCTGATGGAGTACGACGCGCCCGCCACGCTGCTGGCCAACCGCAGTTCCATGTTCTCAAAGCTGGTGGACAAGACCGGGCCCGCGGCAGCGCAGGCGCTGCGGCAGATGGCGGACGCGCACTTTGCGGCCGTTGCCGCCAAGCGCCAACAGTGATAGATGAGCGGCAGAGCGAGCGGGCATGTGTGTGCTGTGCGGCAGCACGCCCCGCCGTGTAGCAGAAAGATGATTTCGGGTTGATGAGCTGTTGCGCGTGCACCGATTGTGTGCATTTCGTTGCTAGTGAGTTTGAGAGAGTGGAGGGGGACAAGGCGATGACGTCTGGCACGCGCACACACTCACACGAGCCACGTGTATTCTATTTTTGTCTGCGTGCACCCAACGAGCTGCTGTTTGGGTAAAGTGTTTGCAAGTGTTGGTTGGTCGGCGGCCCCGCCCTGCTGTCCAATTACATGTGCTGCGCGGTGTGTTTAACCAGGGCGCATGCCCTTGCGAGCGAGATTGGCTGTTCGGGTTTACAGGTGTTAGCAACTCACTCTTGACATTTTTTCCGCGGTGCAACCCGAATAAACAGGGGTTGCATGGTGATCACACTGAAGTGGATTCCCAAGGAAGAGTTTGTAGGTGTAGGCGAATCTAGAGCAGCGTAGCATAGGCAGTAGGCGCGTGCACAAGTTGCATTCAAGGTGCCGCAGGCAGGTCTAGAGCTAGACTAGGCCACATAAGCTTGACGATGTGATTTGAGAGGACTGACTACGCAGCGTTCGGGAACCCTGAACCGAGCAGGGTAGAGGCGGGGGGGGGGGGTGCACATGGATGGGGACTAGCGCTTTTACAGTTTGTGGCAATGCTTCCTCCGCATCTCTGCATGCCTTTGCAGCCTTAGTGCTACTGTAAAACACCTACCGTACCAGGGACATGTTTACCACTCTCGCTGCATCCACAAGCGTGCAATTACCCAGCCCAACCGAACAGTGAGTGACTTGACGGGCATACGACTGCACTATGGTAAAGCATCAGTGACGTGCTTGCATCCGTGGGTCCTTCACTCCTTCTGGCTTCAGTCAAGCTCTGGTCCAACTTGCAATTACCCAGCCCAACCGACCAACGCAACTCGCCGGCGCCACGCCGCTTGAGATTGCCATGGGGTGAGCGCTCAACAGTTGTTAGACTTGCCCGCCGGACACCACAACCAACAACCAGCTCATGCATGCTGCTCCATTGCGTAGTGTGACACATTGCTATCTACACATGCCATGCAACACCACATGCGACAGTTACTTGCATGGGCGGGCCGGGAACATATGTGTGCCCCCTGCGCACGCTGTTTGCTCAGAGTCCTTCCTGTCACCCAGTACCGTTCAGGACACTGGTCAGCCATGCTTTGAACAACGTAGTCTGGCTGCTGTCGTCATCGCTGCTGGCTAGCCCTGGGCGGCGGCTGCCAGGCCGCAGGGAGTTGCGCTGGTCGCCAACCTCGCCACTGTCAGCGCCAGCGCCAGCGAGCCCAGCGGCCTGTCATGGCGGCAGGCGCAGACTCAAAATGATGAGGGCAGAGAGACTCTCGTGGCACACACCCACACCTTCCCAGCCAGTCCTGGCCCGTTATTTTGCAAAAACAATCGCGCGTACCTTCTCCAGCGTAGGGCGATGCCCCACCACCACCAGCGCGGCCGCGGCGCGGGTGATAGCCACGTTCAAGCGGCGCGCGTCGCCCACAAAGCCCAGGCAGCCGCGGTCGTTGGCACGAGCCTGCATGGGTCATGACGAGATTGCGATGAGACAGCAGTAGTGCGCAGTGTCACATTGCCCACAGCCACGCCATCCAGCACCTCGCCGCCCTGCCTGTCAATTTGCAACCCGCTCACCGTGACAAACATCACCACACGCTTCTCCCGGCCCTGGAACCCGTCCACCGACGCCACCTCCACCTTGTTCGCGCCCTGGCCGTGCGGGTCAGCCCGCCGCAGCGCCTCCTGCGCGCAATGCACCCACACAGTAGCCACCAGCATTGCCATAGACCATGCGCAGTAGGCTCACAACTGCAACGCTACAATCCTAGGACTGGCGCACTCCTGCAACCCACGCACCTTGACCGCCATCACCATGGCGCGGTAGGGCGTGATGACACACACGTCAGCCGGCGTTAGGCCACTGCCCTGCCCTGCTGCTGCCCCCGCACCCAAACCGTCCGCCACGGCCGCAGCTGCAGCCGCAGGCCCTGCCAGCGCCCGCGCTCCCCCGCCCGCGCCCCCGCCCCGCAGCAGCTGCACCACCAGCTCGGCAGTGCGCTGCGCCTGGGCGGGGTTGGCCCAGGAGCTGCCGCAGCGGCGCTCGTATCCGGAGGGCACGTCCACAAACGTGACGCGGCTGGTGAGCGGTGGGGGCAGCGGAATCCCTGCGTGCGCATGGCGTGATTAAGGTTTGAGAAATGGTTTGCAGACGAGGGCGCGGGTCAAGATGTGGGTCCAGTCTTGTTACGCACCCGTGGTGTTGTGGCCATTGCGCAGGCGGCCACCGTACACTCGGGCCGCAGGGAACGCCGCAATGTCTGGGTGCATGCGGTACTGCGTGTCGAGCAGCCGCGCCGCCACGCCGCCCCCGGCCCCGCCCCCGACAGCGGCGCCCGCTGCGCTGCTGTGCTCCATGCGGGAGGCGCCCGCAGACCGCCCGTCAGCTGATGGCAGCGGCTGGGCTGCAACTGCACGCGGTGCGGGAGTACCCGCCCTGACCCCACCCGGCACCTGCTGGCCCGCCGCCGTCACAACAGGCCGCCGCTGCAGCCGCTCAAAGAGCGGCGTGCTCAGGCCGCGGGCGCGGGCGGCGGCGCTGACCACCAGCGGGCCCAGCTGCAGGTGGTCGCCCACCAGCACCGCGCGCCGACAGCCACGGCTGAGCGGGATCAGCGCCGCCGGCTCTGCGGCCTGACCATGGGCGGGGGGAGGACAGGGCAAGCACATGCGTGGCATGGCGCGAGCAGCGGGGTGCGCGCTGGTTTATTCGCAGTAGAGAATGGCTTGACGGCTTAGCAGCCAAGGTCGAGAAGGCCAACCTACCGCTGCGTTTCCGCTGGCACACACCGCCCTCCCTCCCATCCGCCCGAAAGCACCCTTCCCCGCACTCTCACCACCGTGGCCCCCGTACCTGCGACGCCTCATCCACTATCACCAGTGGGAAGTCCACCTTATCCAGCAGCGGGGAGCCCGATCCCGCACACGTGGCGAACACAACCCGGGCGGCTCGCAGCGCCCGCCGGGCTGCGCGCCGGTCGTAGCCATGGCTGCGAGCAGGGATCAGGGAGGGACACCAGCACACAGCCTCAGTAATGGCTGTGTTTGGATTTTTGAATTGGAGACTGCTTGCAAGTAGGCTGCGCGCCACACGCATGCATTCGTGCCACATACACGAACCTACCTGTTGCGGACGCCCTCCAGGGTCTCCAGGCAGTGCCGGCGCAGCGGCTGGGCCACGGACGCAGCGTCCCCCACTCGCAAGATTGCGCCCGGCTGCACCAGCCGCTCCCTGAGCTGTGCCAGCTCGCTGCCGCCGCCGTCGGCCCCACCGGCAGCAGCAGTGGCCGCTGTGTACAGCAGGCGCAGCAGGCGGTCCAGCAGGTTGTCGACCGCCACGTGCGTCTCAGCCGCCACCAGGATGGGAAAGCAGGGGGTACCGCTGCTGCTGCTGCTGCTGCAATCGCGCCGGCTGTGGCTAAGTAGCAGCGTCACAAGAAGCGCTGCAATTGTAGCGGTCTGCAGCACACCGCCCACGGGTATGAAGAGGTGGTCAGTCGTGCATGTGACAAGCAAAACGGCACGCAAGTGCCCAGTACTGTATTATTATTGCGCACTCCCCACCTTGCCCGTCCCTGGAGGCCCATGGATGATGGTCAGCGTCTGAGTCGCTGCCGCCCGCACCGCGGCCTCCTGGCTCTCATTGCAGCCCGCCGCAGTGCACGCATCCAGCAGCGCCTGAGGGCACACCAGTGGTGCTGCTGCCGCGCTGGCACCGCTACGGCCGCCGTCAGAGCCCGGGGCAGCCGCCGCCGCCGCCGCCACTGCAAGCCATTCCCCGTCTGCATCTGCCCGCTGCTGCTGCTGCCGTCCAGTACCTTCGCCCCTTGTGCAGGCGCGCGGAGGGGCGGCCGGCACCATAGCCGCCGCGGCCCAGCTGTGCACGATGATATCCACAGGCGACATCCAAGGTGAGGCCGTCGCCGGTACTGAGGCGGCTGGGTGACCCAGCAGCAGGGGGAATTGAGAGGCGGCGCCGGCTGCTGCAGAGAGCGCCGTCGGGTTGCAACCCCGCAGGAGCGCCTGCGGTATACATGATGCAACGCAGCAAGTGGGTTTATGGGTATAAGGCAGAGACCCGACGCACTCCAGAAACGGTACGTGCACTTCCTGATTACGCATCGCAAGTAAGAAGAAACGCACCTCGAGTGCACGCTGGTACGTGATCAGGTTGCCTAGGCGCTGCAGCCGCCACACCCGCTGCCGCCGGCTGCCGCCTCCTGCTGCCTCGCCGCCGCCGCCGCCGCCTGCTGCTACCATGACCTCCTCAGCAGGGCGCCACGGCAGCTCAATGCTGACGGTCATCGGCTCCACCTCCACCACCACGCCCTGCACCACCAGCGGCTGCGCAGCGGCCGCCATGGAGCTCGTGCCGCCGCTCGGAACGCCTGCACCGCCATCCACAAGCAGCAGCTGCAGCAGCTGCTGCGGCGGCACGCGCGCGTCGCTCAGCCGGACCAGGTCGCCAACCTGCGGGCGGACCAGGCAGGCACACGTTGAGGGTGTTGTTCTGAGTTGCAAAGACGCACGCGAACCTGGTGCTTTGCCGTGGGACGGCGGTGCAAGCAAAGGATCGCCGCTAGCTTACTTCCGGCAGGAGGACCCACGCACCCGAAGGCCCCCCGTGGAGGCCTCGACACCACCACCGGCAGATGCAATGGGCAGGCCGTTGCTGGGGTGCAGCACCAGCAGGTGCCCGCCGCCGCCGCCGCCACCGCCGCCGCCATTGCCACCCGCCGCCGCGAAAGGCGGCGCGTTCAGGTCGTCGTGCCCGTCGTCGAACACATTGCTGGCGTCTGGGCCGGGCGCCGCCCCGGCACCTGACGCCGTGTAGGCCGCTGCCGCTGCCCCGCCCGCTTCAGCCCCTCCAAGCCCCTGCAGCCCCACCTCCACGATGCCGTCGCCAGTACTTGCGGCAGCGCCACCCTGCCCCACAACAGGCCAGGAGGCGACCTCGCCAGCAGACACGACACTAAAGCCGGCAGTCCCGGGCGCGGGTGGGGCCGGCACCGCGCTGGCGCCTGCTGGCTGGGAGCCGTCTGCTGCACTGCTAGCCGCCGTCACCAGCCCGCTGAGCTCAAGCACGTCTGCTGCACCCGACCCCGCTGCGGCTGCGCGCTTGGAAGCGCTAAAACGCCGGCCTCCGGCAGCGGCTGCCGCCGCCTCCCGCAGCCGCCGGTGCATGGCTGTCATGTGAGCGACCGCCTGCTCCTGAAGCCCAGACCGCAGGCCGAGCCGCGCTGGCCGCACAGAACCACCACCGATGGCGGCTGAGGCGGCCGCTGCGGTACCCACTCGCGTGCCGTGGGGTGACGAGGCTGCAGCAGCAATAACTTCAGCAGCCGCAGCCGAGGCCGCGTCTGCAGGGCTGCTGCTGGCGGGATCTACGGCACTACTGCTGCTGCCAGCACGTGGTGAGGTGCCAGGCCCGCGCTGGCGCTGCTCCGCAACCTGCTTAGCGACATGGTCCCAAAGCTGTGGGGCCGGCATGGGGCCGGGATGGTTACGTGCCTCCGCGGCACCGCGGCCACCAGCACCACCAGCAGCGTCAGCAGCAGCGCCGAAAAAGGCGGCATCCGCGTCAGCTGCTGCCGCACTTTCCGCCCGCTCCTTCAGGACGGTGGCAGCCTCTTGTACCTATGCATAGTAATGTGAAGGCAGAGCAATTACATGTATCTGGTTACAACCCCAATGACCTTGCCCCCTACATTTCCGTATGCTTTTACTTCACAGGCGCGCACCTGACCCAGAACCTCCAGCGTCATGGTTGTAGCCCAGTGCCGCACATACGCATCCACAGCGGCAGAGGCTGTTGTGGCGGGCGGCAGCAACGGCCCCAGGCCGCCTGCCACCACCTCCTCCTCTTCGTCCCCGTCATCATATGCCGCAGCAGCCGCAGCGCTGCAGTCGCCGACTCCCAGGCCCTCCCCCAGGAGCGCACGGCACAGGAGCCTCAGCGCCCCCACGTCTGCGGCTGTCAGCACGACACACTGCAGCAGCCCTAGCAGCAGCTGTGGCGGCAGTAGCTGGCGAGGCGCGCTGCTGCTGTCGGCTTCAGCCCCTGGCACCGGCGATGTCAGGCGCGCTGCACAGGACATGATTCGGCGCACCAGGACCGGTGCAAACTCTGGGTGGCGGCCAGCGCAACTCATCGCCGCCCGCAGAAGCAGCTCCAGGTCCCGCGGCTGCATGCTTGCTGCTGCGTCCCGCTGCACAAGCCCTGCTGCTGCCGAACCCGCCGCGGCTCCTGTCCCTGCTGCTGCAGGAGCCGCTTGCTCCAGCACCTCCAGCACGCGCTGCACGGCCTCCGGACAGGTGGCGAACACCCCAGTGGCTGCAGCCTCATGCAGCGTGCCCAGCGCGGCGACAATGACGCCGCTGCTGTGTCCGCTGCTTTGGCCAGCAGCGGGCGGCGGTGACGGCGGAGGCAGCAGCCAGCCGAGCAGCTCGCAGGCGGCGTCTACGGCGTGGAGTGCGGCGGCGCAGCGGAGCACGTCCAGCAGCTGCGGCCGGCTCAGTGCGTGGCGGGCCTGCGTGTCCGTCCAGGCGCCGTACATGGGGTGGCCGTATGTCAGCAGGGTGCCCCCCGTACGGCAGGCAGGTGGATGGGGTATGCGCACGGAATATGTGGGGAACAGGCGGGGCAAACGGTTCGGCCTTTTCATGCGCACAAGGGGCACCCATGCCCGCGCGCACTCACCAGGCTTGCCGCCCTCATCGCCGGCGCTAGCTTGCCCTGTGCCGCCAGCCGGACCGCTAGCTCTGCCGCGCGCGCCTCGTCGACGCCGCCGTTGCAGGCGCGTGCCTCCATGTGTCCCAGCTTCAGCAGGTCGTCCGGGGTGGCCGGCACCTGCAAGCCGGGGCGGTTGGGATTGATGGTGGCGGCTGGATGGTGGCCAACACTACACAGGCAGAGGTTCACCGGCAGCTACTTTAGGAGACCCGAGGGAGGTAAAACGCATGAGTTTGCAGTGGCTGCGTGTGTGCGCGCTAATGCCGGCCGGCAGCACTGTGCACCACTGCCCCATGCATACCGGTATGTAACGCGGGAAAATGGTAACTTAGATGTCACGAGGCGTGTACCACCCGTGTTACAGCATATTGCAGCTGAAAGCCAGCGAAACGCTCCCTCTCCACCCGCGGCTCCACCTCCAGGTGCTACTTGCCTCTTTTGGCGCCAAAGACAGCTCGCGGCTGACCGCGCCTCCTCCCGGCTCTGCCGGCTCCGCCCCACCGGTGTCCATCAGGGGCAACGGACGCGGGTGCTGCAGGTGCCAGGTGCCAGCGGCCTGCAGCGGCTCGCGGTCACTCACCACGTACAGCTCGTAGCGCAGCAGCGGCTCTTTTGTCACCTGCGCGCAACGGTTGCGTGCGATGTCTGTGCTAGGTGTGCCGCGCAACCGGACACGGTGTTTGGTGGTGGTGAACTAGCCAACAGACAGATGGTGGTGGCTGGTCATGCTGCTGCGCCCCGGTGTAAGCCGCAATATCCGGTGATACGCTCTGAGACATCGCGCGAGGCTTTCACTGTATTACACCCGGTTGTCCGGTTGGCCCTGCTGTAAGCATCACCACCTACATACCGCACCTTGCGTAGCTTGCCCGCCTGGAACGCCTGCTTGTTGATGTCGATCGTGGCAATGCTGACCCGCATGCCTGCGTCGTCGCCCACCCTGCCAACGCCGCGTCCACCTATGCGCCCGCCACCTCGACCGTGCCGGCCGCCCGACGCTGCATGAGCCCTGTGCTCCACCCGCACGCTGGGTAGGGGCTCCGCTGCCGTAAGCGCGACGGGCGCCATGGCGCGCGCCGGGTTGGGCTGGCGGCGCAGCCACAGGAACGAGGCCGCCGTGTTGCCATTGCGGTAGATCTGGATGCGGTCCGAGTCCAGGTCGATCCAGTACATGTCCGAGGTGGGCAGCTCGCGTTTCTGTCGCAGGGACTCTGCACGCATCAGCAGGGAAGGCAGGCAGAAGGGCTATTGCTTTGAAAGGCGTGACGGGCTGGTACGTGGAGAAGAGCATCACCACATTCTCACAGCTGCAATCAAGGGCACGGAGCATGGGGTATGTAACCACGCATCAGTCGCAATGTCACGTGCACACCTGTGAAGGCAAACACCAGCATGCCGCGGCCGCATGCATATGTGCCGGGCCCGGGCAGCACCTCGTCCAGGTACAGCGCAATGACCTGCTGGCCGGGAATGGTAGGGGCCCAGTGCTCGTATCTTCCTTCTTCTGACAGAATTTGGCCAAAGAAGCCTCCGGCGGACGGATTTTGTTTTATCTTGCAATCAAGAATCTTATAAATCGGACTAGATTTGGGGTTCCTTCTGAGAATCGCAGAAAGCATTTGAGGGTTTCTGCCTCTTCTAGGCCGGTGCTCCAGGGGGCAGGCGTGGGGGGCAGGGTTGCACTGTACTATCCTTTTGGCTTAGCACATACGTATTAATAATACGCCGCTTACTTAGCACAGTACGCCATATAATACGCTTGGGCAGAAGGGCTAGAACGTCGCCATAGTCCTCCACTCTCTTTCCCCGCTTGCGCTACGAGGAGCTACGGCGACCCTAGCCTCCGAGCCTTGACTCGTGAGGGGGCTCGACTGACATATATGTTGCGTCGAGTTTGGCGTGTTATGACAACTTTTTGTAGCTCGATACGGGCTCTCTGACTGCTAGGACTGCTGATTTCGGCGCAGACGGGCGCTCAGCGCCCCCAAGACCTCGAAGTTCCATGGCGGCTGGTCCGCGGCTTACGTGACCAAATGAGTGGTGTTTCTGTTTGATGCGGATGATGGCGGACCACTGGCCTGTCCGCACCGCGTTGTGCAGGGGCACCACCGCCAAAAGACCTAAAAGCATTGTTTTTTGGGCTTGCAATGTTGAAGCTGTACGGTGTGGCAGTGACAGATCATGCATCCGGGTGTCTGACTTGGTTTCGACACGCTGTGCGTGGAGTTGCCGGACTAAGGACCTGAGAGTGGGCAGCAAAACCTGGCAGTGGTTTCCGGTCACAGGGTGGATCCCTCTGGATAATGTCAGCCCAGGACCCGTGTATGCCCCTTGCCCGCATGCGAGCTCGGCGTGTCCTCGCTTGTAACCACGCAATCATCAGTACGCTAGGATGTTGGGATGCTAAAATGCCTCAAACTTACGATGTTGCGACAAGTTGGCAAGGACACAAGTGATCTACAGTATTTTACACTAGAGAGCAACCGTAGAGCAAAGACTGCCTTTCATATTGTTCATGAACACCTCGCCTCCACGCGAATCCATGCCTTGCAGGCGCCTTGGCACCCCTGAAGCTGTGTGGCCCCCCTTCCCGCCGCCGTGTCACCCCTCTCTCGTGTATTATTTGCCGTACTATTTTCGGCAATTTGCAAATCCCGGCGTCCCGGGTAGGGCGGGTGAGTATGGAAAGCATTACGGTATCCGGCATGTGGAACTGTGCCAGTCGATGCATGCCCCTCAGCGTCACCTTTCTGCGCCTTCCCCGCTTGCCAGCACCCTCCCTAATTATCCACTTTGTGCTATTGTGCAAGAGATACGAGGGCTCGGCGCACCTCACAAGGCAAAAGAGGGGAGGCATAAGCGGGGGTGAGGAACAAAAGGGGAGTTGCGGGAATTGAACCCACGACCTCTCGCAAGCTAGGTAATCCCTAAGCGAGAATCATACCACTAGACCAAACTCCCATTGCTAGCTGATGCCAGATACGGCATCGATACAAAATA
This sequence comes from Chlamydomonas schloesseri, assembly GCA_016834595.1. Lineage (NCBI taxonomy): Eukaryota > Viridiplantae > Chlorophyta > Chlorophyceae > Chlamydomonadales > Chlamydomonadaceae > Chlamydomonas > Chlamydomonas schloesseri. The sequence continues at coordinate 149,703 of JAEHOD010000065.1, read as the reverse complement.
AGTCCACGGAAAGACAAGACTGCGCCGAGTGAGGGGAGGACACTGTAACACACAAACTTAAAGAAAGGGGGACACCTGTTTGTGACGTGCTCGTGGCGCAACATGGCAAGGGGCGAGATAGCGACGTCCTGTTGGCAAGACGTGCTTGTGATTCAAGACTTGTGAGCATGTGAAATTGTGACGCATGTGACATGACCCTCCGTTGTGTTACAGCTGTGGGGAGGCTTCTGTGACCCGGGCCCGAAACACGGCCGCTGCAGCCTACCAGCCTCTTTGGACTGGTGAGAGCGCTGACAACCTGAACGGCGCACACTAAGCCTACAGCGACCGAAGCGCACTCCACGCTTGACCGCCGCGATCACAGGGCGCCTGCCTCCATGCCCCCGGGTTCTTTTGCACTGACAAAACATGTGGCGCGAGTATTGTAGCTGTCTGTGCGATTTGGAGATGTACGGGGAGGGATTGGACACCCAGATGCAGGGTCGGTACTCGGTAGTGATTCAGAGTTGCGGGACCCTGGTTTCAGTGGGTTCTCTTGTCTCCACCTGCTCTTTTGCAGACTTTGGTGACACCATCATAAAATAATTGTGTGCATCACCTAAAAGTCCTGATGCTGAATGGCCGAACCTGAAGCGGACCACATCTCATTACCGAACACAGCTGTAGCTACCATTGCCAGGTGTGATGGTCAGGAGAGTGACGCACGAACCCGAGGAGGGACTACCTGTACTACTCACTCACCTGGCAAGCGACAGCTGTTTTCTGGGGACGCGTCTGTTCCGTTGTGTGCCCTTGTGATAGTGAGACCAAACTCCCACATGACCGAATTCCCCACGGATAGCGCCTTGCCTTCTCCGCCCACCTGCTGCGGCTCCGCCATCTGCATGACCAGCAGCTTGCGCCGGAACGCCGTGAGCGCGGTGCGGAACTGGATGAACGCCAGCGGGTGGCGCGCGGTGCCTATTTCCGTGGGCACCGTACAGTACAGCGCGTCAAGCTGATTATGATCATTCACAGTCACCATTCCTAAAAAGCAAGCAGCACCAGCCAGTCCGCAGCTCACCAACACACGCGTGAGCACAGGCACTCACGATGCCGCGCTCACCCTCAGCCAGCAGCTTCCAGCGCAGCGGCACCTGCTGCTGCCCTCCACTGCCCCCCTCTCCACCCAGCTGGAACTCTGCCAGCTCGGCGGCGGTGAGCAGGGCGCTCTGCTCCAGGGCGTTGTACACCAGGTGCCGCGGCACACCAGCCTGCAGCGCGAACAGCCGCTGCGGGCAACCGACGAAAGGGTGCGTGGAGCAGCACAACAGTCCAAACTTGAAGTCATGTCAACAGGGCAAGGGAGCTTTGCAGCCGGCCTGGGTGGGCCCCGGCGCGGGCACACCTGCTCATGCGTGAAAGCCCCGAAGTCCACATGCATCGCCAACTCCGCCAGCAGCTGCCGCCGCGCCGCGTCCGCTTCCTCAGGCGCTGATGCGTGCGCCTGGCTGCTGCGGGCGCACCACCTGGCCATCAGCCGCAGCAGCTCGTACTCGCTGAGCGCCACGTCTCGGCTGCGCACCAGCCGCATCAGGCCCGCGGCGTCAAGCCCCTGTGGGAACAGCAGGTGCCACACATTGAGGCGGCGTCAACGTGTACGAATTGAACAGCTGGTATCATCCACAGCGATAGCTCAATGTTGTGCTGCGCTATCCATACAGCAAAAGGACTAGCTGGAAGACGACAGACCACCATTTCCGCAACACGGCACTACACAAACAACCGAGGCGCCCAGCACTAGCTGAGCCACGCAGCCTCCAGCCCGCGTGCGCACCTGCCATGCGCTGATGCCGGCCGCTGCAACCCGCGGCCGCGGTTCCGCGGCCGACCCCTCCACAGCCGCCTCCTGCCCGTGCTGCAGCAGGGCCAGAAGGCCCACATCACGGGCCCGGGAGTAGGCGCGCCAGGCCGCCAGAGCCCGCCGCTCCATGCGCCTCCAAACGCGGCCGGCCATAATTTCGCGCTGCTCGGCTGCCAGCTCAGAGTCTATCCACACGGCGGTCCAGGATCAGTACGTAGTCAGTGCTGCATCACGTGCTCAGGCTAACCAGATGGGCCATGGAGGAAGCAAAGTCAGCCGCGCTGTCCGGCCTGCGAGAGCCCGGCGCGCACTACAGGCCCTCACGCACCAGGTGGCAGCTGCAGGTGCCCGGGGATGGCGGTGGCGGCGCCGGTACTGACCGAGTCCACGCCGCGGCTAAAGAGCTGCGACAGCTGACGGCACTCGCTGCAGCCGGGGCCGCTCAGCGCCGCCCATGACTGGTACAGCGAGTCGATGCGGCCCAGAATGGCACCGTTGTGGCCCGCAAAGTAGCTATGGAGTAGTAAACGGGGGTCAAGGCAAACACAGGCATGTCAGGAGGACTACAAATACAGGTATGACCGGTGGAAGGGAACTTATTCGGCAGTGCTTGCTTTCTTGCAATAGACTGCGTTATCGTACAGTACTCGCCACTGCCTCACCCCACCTGATCATGTCGGCCATTTCCACCTTGCCGGCCACCTTCTCTGGCGCGGCGTCGTACGGCGGCGACGCGGTGGCCTGCACCGCCGCCACCAGCTCCTCGTCCCACACCACCAGGAACGTGTCACCGTCCAGGTCGCCTGAGATGCGCGGGGCGCGCGGGGCATCCCAATCTTGGCACCCCAAACAAGGCATGCTGTTCCAGGAAACCTCATTGCGCAGCGACACCCCAGCAGCTTTCGAGCGGCATGCCTTCCCTTACATGAACCCCTGCTGGCCTTTCAAGTGGCATCAAGTGGCAGGGCGGCTCACCTCCCGACGCCTCGTCCGCGGTGGGCCGGGGCCCGGTGACTGGCAGCACCAGCACGTCCACCAGGTGGCGGCAGGCGGGCGCGTCCACCACCGCCAGCACCCGCACGTCGCCCACATCGTAGCAGGGATTGCGGATCTGGGAAGGGGGGTGGCGGAGACTGAAGTTGAGTGACCAAGAATATACATGAGGTGGAATTTTAAATTCACGCAGCAGGCAATCGGCCACCTGCCCGCCCTGGCCACCTGCCCGCTTCGGAGCACCGAGCAGAGCACCCCGGCCCCCACACTCGCGCACCATGATGACGCGGCCGCCCACCAGCGACTTGGGCTGGCCGTCCACCAGTGGCTGGAAGAAGCACTCGCCGTAGCGCAGCTGCTGCTGCGGCGGGTCTGCCTGGCAGCGTGAACCTGAGGCGCCAGCGCCTACGCCGGCAGCAGCGGCGGCCCCAGGCGGTGCGGCCGCCGTCGGCCACTCCGCACTGGGGTCTGCCACACCGAACACGCGGCGGGAGGCCTCCAGAGGCACCCGGATGCGTGGCTTGACGCGTTCGCCGCTCGGCAGCACCTCGCCGCCGCCATCGCTGCTGTTGCCGGCCTCCTCTGCCCCTGCCCCCGTAGCGGCCTCCGCCTCAGGCACGCCCGCAGCTGTGGTGGGCGGCAGCGCAAACGCGGCACCGCTGCCGCTGTTCCCCTGGTCCGTGCCGTCCTCGCCGCTGCCGGGATTCGCCTCCTCGCGCAGCACGCCCTCCTCCGCATCATCCCGCTCGCCCTCCACCTCGCTTGCCTCGCCCTGTACGCTGCCTGCACCAGCTGCTTTCGCGCCGCATGGGCCACCCTGGCTCCGCGGGCCTTGAGGCTGTGGTTGCCCTTGACCGCCGCCACGATCAGCGGCCGCGGGCGTAGCTTCAGGGCGGCGCGGCCGGAGCGGCGGCATGATGCGGACAAGCTGCTGAGCCTCATCCCGCTGCAAGCCCCGCAGCACGCTGCGCACACGGGACCGCGCCGACGCGGCCGCCGCCACCTCCGCCGGCCCGCTCGTCGCGCCCGGCTCCCCGCCTGCGTCCTCCAGGCCGAACTCCAGAAGTTCCTCTGCCTCCTCCACCTGGCGGGAACGGCACGGCACATGTGTGCAGTGATGACGGCGAGTTGTTGCGGGTTTCGGTGACAAAAGGATGGTGGCAGGCTGCATGGAGACTACCGCTCAGCTGCCAGGAGCCAGTGAAGGTCATGCAGTAGAAGCCACACACCAACACAGACGTTCTAATACACATCTTGGGATTTCTCTCCGTTTCCGTGTACTAACACCAACACACATCCTCTATTGCACACCTTGTTCGCCATCAGCAACCGCTTGAGCGCCGACTCCTCGTGCCGCGCCATGCAGGCCAGTTCCCTCAGCGCTGCCTCCTGCCGCGCCTGCAGCACGTCATCCGGCGCCCCCAGCGCCGACAGCAGCATCACCGCCTGCGCGCACGCAGCCACATGTGCCGTGTTGCCGTGGCGTATCGCAAAGCGCGTCAGGAGGGGGTGGTGGTGGCAGGGATGCAGGTGGGGAAGGACGGGCATGCCGGAAACAAGAGCTTGAAGCACGGCTGGTTCTCCTGCCAATGTGGTTTGCGGCGCGGTGATTGCGCGCTTGCCCTCACTACCGTGTGCCCCCGCCCGCCCCCCACTCCCCTCGCACATCACTCCCGCCCCCGCACCCGCCCCCACCCTCGGGGTGCGAGGCAACGCAGTAGATGGCAAAGGCCAGGGCGTTGGCGGTGGTCTCGTAACCGGCCAGGAGGAAGGTCTGCACCTGGGGGGGGGGGGCGGGTGGGAAGGCGGGTAGGAAGGGGCCAGAGGGGGCGGGGGTCACCATTGATCCATATGGTGGGGGAAGGGCGGGGAGGGAAGGGGGCGGGCTGGGAGGGAAGCAGGAGAGACGGTTCACCTGTTCTGCATCTACAGCATTGCCACCTGTGGCGCTGTGTGTGGACGGCAACGCGCGTGTCAAGATCGCACGCACCTGCGCTGCCACCATCCGGTCCGTCAGCGCCGCGCCGCTGGCCCGGTCCCGGGCCGCCAGCATGAGGTCCAGGAAGCTGCCCGGCGCCACGCCGGGGGCTGTAGCAACACCGCCGCCGCCGTTTCCGGCTGTAGCAGATGCAGGAGGTGCCTTGCCCGCGGCGGGGTTGGTGGGCCGCTGGCCTAGGCCGCTGTCAGCTGCAGCCTCCTGGGGGCCGGCCGGCGGCGCCGCTGTTGCACTGGCTGCAGCAGCTGTAGCCGCAGCCGGTGCCTTGCTGGTGCCGGCGCCTGCTACTGCCGTGCGGCCTGCAGCGGCCGCGGCGTCGGGGCCACCAGGAGCAGCGTCCTGTGCGTGCTGCTGCCGCCAGCTGCGGATGAGCTCCAGACACGCGGCCAGCAGCGTGGAGCGGGCCTGATGGGGAACAGGGAGGGGAGCGAGAGGGGAAGCACGGTTTCAGGCGGTGTGGTTGTGTCATGGCGGGCTCTACGCTTCAGTGCGTCATCACATATCGTCAATCTTGCTGGGTATCCCCGGTTCCGTGTTCCCAGCGTGCCAGGCGGCGTGGCGCCGCCTGCCTACCCATCTGGTACCCGCCTACCCCACCCAGCAACCTGTCCCTCCCACCTATCCACCTGCTGCAGGCGTGTGAAGGGCGGGTCGGGCAGCGCGTGCGCCAGCGGCACCAGCAGCGCCGGCACTAGCTCAGGCAGCAGCAGCCCCAGGCGCTGGTAGCTGAGTGCAGGCCAGCAGGCACAGATGGAAGTAAAAGGTGGGGGCCGGGGTTTGGTGGGACCGCCGGGAGGGTGAAGGGCCGCATGCGCTCACTTGCATGCGTCAGCATCCAGCCAGTACAGTTTACGTCCCCGCCAGGCCCCCATACTGCTGCCTCGCGTTGCAGCTTCAGCCTGCCAGCCAATCCGGAGGAGACACGAAGTCGCGTGCCGTAGTACTCACATGCTGCCGTGCAGAGCGCTGCCGTACCGGAACACGTCACCGCACGCCACCGCCAGCCGCCGTCCGTACTTGCCGCTGCTGCTGCCGGCGCCTCTGTCACCGCCGTCGTGCTGCTCGTTGCCATTGCCGTCGCCGCCAGGGCCGCCGTAGTCGCCGCCGGCCGAGGGCAGCGTGCCAAACTCGACCCTGTATGTAAACAGCAGCGACCGTGCAATTATTTCCATGGGCAACTAACGCCTCGCGCCCTGCACACGCACTCACACACACGGGGCACGCAGCGCGCGCGCACATCCATACACACACTTCCTCTCTCTTTCTTTCTCTTTCTCTCCCTCTTTTTCCCACGGTTCCTCCCACGGTCTCACCCGTACGCGGTGGAGCCCACCACCTGAAGCGTCATGCCTCCCCGCGCCCGCCACACGTCCACATAGCCGCCGCCGCCAGCCGCCACAGCCGCCGACCGGGAACGCACGCTCCTGCCGCCGCCTCTCACCTGCCCGTCAGCCGCCGTTCCAGGCTGCGGCGGCTGCTGTCCCTCAATCGGCTTTGCGTGCCGCTGCAAGCCCAATGCCTCGGGCTGTTCCGGCATCTCCACCTCCATCGCCGCCGCCGCCGCCGCCGCCGCCTCCAGTTGCTCCGCCAGCCTTTGGCCGCATGCGGTCATGAGGGGGAGGTAGCCGGACAGCGCGCCGCCGCTGAAGGCCGGCTGCCAGGCGCCGCGCAGCAGCCGCCAGAACTCCCCGCTGTATGGGGGGAGGGGGGGAGACGAGTGGAGGGGGTGGGGTCCGAGAGGAGGTTTTGAGCAGAGCTGTCAGAGGGCATGAGGACATGGTGAGGGGAAATGTGGAGGGAAGCGGTTAAGCATGATGTACATCCGAGATATACACCAATCATGCGCCCGTGTGTGGGCCCCGTCATGGGCCCAAGTGACCACAAAGCTAGACCGAGGACTAAATGCCAAAAGCAACAGACCTCGACCGGGCGGCGCCCGCCGAGCAGGTAGGTGGGGCGGCGCCGCGGCCCTTCATTGTCGGGCCCCGCAGCGCATCACCATCCGTCGCCGCCCTTGCACTGCACAGCAGGGCACTGCCCTGAACCTCCCTGGGGACGCACTAGACGCACTCACTCCGGGAGCACTCAGGCATGCAGCACGCGACGACGGTGCATGCACTCACTGCGCCTGGAACAGGCCCTCCGCGTCCAGGCGCCGCAGGGGGCCGCGGTTCAGGTTGGGCTCAATGATGACGTGGGAGCGCAGCTTCTGGCCGGCCTGTGGCAAGGTGCGGGTGAGGCGTGGTGAGGTGTGTATGTTGCGGCCACTACCACAACAAGCAACCAGCAGGGATGAGTCGTTGAGTGTGGGCTGCTGTGTGCTTATGCGAGGTGGTGCAGGGCTTCGCTTTTCACGAGGCAGGAAGGCACGAGGAGTGTGGACCACCTTGTAACCACACACACACAGGACTGGCGCGGAGCGATGGGTTCTATGTGCGCGGTGATAGCGCTTGAAAGGCTCCCGGCCCTGCAGCAGTGTTCTGACCCACCCGCCTCAGACGACTGGCTCGCCACAAGCTACGTAACCATGGAGGGCGGGGGCCAATGCGCCTCCGCCAGTGACCCCATTCCCACGGCACCCAACCACCCAGCACCCGCCCACACCTGGCGAATGAGCTCCACGTCCGCCACCACCACCACCCACTTACGGCCCATGGCCACCTGGGAGCGTGCATGCACACACACAGCAAGCAAGCGCGTGCGAGAGCGTGAGGAAGTGCGCGAGGTAATGCCTTGCTTGGCAGCTGGATGGGAGCACAGCAGTAAGTGCGTGTCAGTCCGCAGTATTCGCAGCAAGCGCTCCGGCTGCGTACCGCATACAGCCCACGCTGACTACCGCTTTCCCTCCCCTCAAATCCCTCTCTTGCGCACCAAAGCCCACGACCTCTCAACCCAACTTGCCACGCACCTTGAAGACCGGTCCATACGCGGCGAAGCACTGCCGAAAGAATTGCGGCCCACCCAGCCGCATCATGGCTGGCACACAGCCCAGCAGCGGCAGCGCGGGCGGGCCTGCGCCAGCACATGTTGGGCAGGTAGATAGGTTAGCGGCACATCAGCAGCAGACTGCTCGTGGACAGAGGGATGTGGGCGGGGGCGCATTTGTGTATGGGGGTGGAGGAACGAGGAGGGAACGAGCAAGGAACGAGGAGGGAACGACGGGGGAACGAGGAGGGAACGAGGAGGGAATGAGGAGGGAACGAGGGGGGAAAGCGCCACGCAAGGGTTTGAGACACACGCCGACGCAATGCATGCAAATGCCCTCACACGCCCACACGGCCGCACCCGGGATGTGGCGCAGCCGCCAGCGTGGCAGCGGGTCAATCAGCAGGCACGCTAGCAGCAGCGCCGCTATGGTCAGCAGACTCGAAGGCGCCTGCGGAGGCGAAGCACCGCGGCCGGGAGCGAGGCCACACATGTTGCCCACAGGCCAACAGGAGTGCGGACCGTAGTGATGCAGGGGCACAGCAACGCCGCGCCGCGTACCCATGTCAGCATCCGTGCAGCCAGTGGCGGTGTTCGCAGCTCCTGCGCCGGCGTCGGCGCGGGCTGTGAGTTGCCCGCGACCGCGGCAGCAGAGAGCGCAAGCAGCGCGAGCGCCAGGGCCCATGAGAATTGCAGGCGCACAATCGCCATATTGGTGAAACTAGTTATGGGTGCCGTATTGTAGGTAAGCCTGCTTGCAAGCCGCGCTGAAAGGGCGAAAACTTGGGGAACCTGAAACCGCGCGGAGAGGGGATGCAGCCGGCAAAACGCGGGGTCAGCGTTGAACACGTTGACCCACGGTGACCACGCACTCGGCTGTAGCTGGCCTGGCCATCGTGTTGACATGTTGCTGCCGATATTTCTTTATTTTGAGTGTTGTTTCTGCAGCCCAAGGACGGGGCCGGTCATGGCCCACCGATGTGGCCCCACGGGTTACGGACATGCTCTAAATTGCGAAACGAAAACGTATTAAAACGGGTTGCAGAAAGCGGCCACCAGCAGCAACTCTGAGGGTCCTCTATTGGCAATGCTATCTTAGCAACGCTGTGTGCAGGGAAGGGAAGGGCGAGGGTATGGGTTGTGCCAACTGGCACCTGCGCGTCACGCTGTGCCTCTGGCCTACGGCCTACCGGTACACCAAGTGCGAGTTGATTGCTGTCGCAGCCCGGCACCGCCCCCCAAGGTGGCCAGTGGGCGGATCTTGCAGCTGCGGTATGGCTTGTGCCGCATAGCATAGTTTGGCCGGCGTTGTCAGTTACGCAGCGGCCAGGTGCGGGGGCGGGGCCAGAACGGAGCCTATCCACCCGTCTGAGCCAAGCGGAAGGTCACCGGAGCTCAGGTGACTATGCTTGCGGCCATGACGGTATGGCGTAACACGACACAGGCTAGTGCGGCTGGGCTTCGTCGGTGTGGAGGGTTGGGGTGATGGTGGTGGGTTTCGACCGGGAGTGTCTGTGGGAGGAGGGACGAAAGGGGTCTGACCCGATGAAGCGATGCGCTCAGCGATGCGCTGGTGGCATGCACACCCACACGATGGCGGGCACGCTGTTTACCGCTTACCAGCCCAAGAACCTTGCTGCAGCGTTGCGACATACTGCTTGGCTACTACACTGACCCTAGCTTGCCACAGTTTACATTACAACGCGCACACACCAAGGGCTTCTTTGTAGGATGGCGAGCCCTAGTCTCGGTTCGCGCCTGGACTCCACTCGACCGCGTGCCTAAAACGCTTATATATCTGATGGCTCTAGGTCTCAAGCGCTGGGTGGACGAGAACCTCGACCAACTCTCGCGCCTTGAGGTGCGGACCTTTGGGGCTGACCGCGCGGGTTTGCGAGCAGGCCTGTAGATGACGGTCTTTTTATTGTTGCAAAATTCTTGTGACCCGCAGAGCCAGCTGCAAGCCCTCGCGGCTCAAGCGTTTGTCCATGTGAATGGTGCCGCTGCCGGGAGCTCGCCCCCGCACTACCGGACTGTACCGGAGTCTATCCGCGATGCAGTCCGCACAGCGCTTGGCGCCGGCTCGTTCCCGGAACTGCCGGGCGCGGCTATAGGAGGAAATGTCCCGCCAGCTTTTCAAGGGAGTGACACGGCGCCGTCCTCTCTGGGCGAGCATGCAACTGAGAGCAGCAAGGAGACGGAGGATAAGCCGCTGGCAAAGCGGCGGAAGGTTCTCCAAGGGCAGCATGCCGATCGCATGCCGTTTGCTCCCAGCGCGCGCAAAGACGGCCTTGCGCACCTGTCGCTTGACGGGCTCATGCAACTGGCGTCTGGCGTTGTCACAGAGCAGCCGCGAAAGCTCGGGGCCATCTCCGCGGGCCTGCTATCCCGCCCAGCTGGCGTTGGGTTGGCCGCGCGTGCAGGCAACGGCGCCAGCGGCAAGCAGCGCCGACTGCCGGGCCTGCATGACGGACCCATCGGCCGAGTTGGCAGCACCTCGAGCAGTGGGGATGCCCGGCACTCTCCGCCAGGTGCGGGGCGCAGCCTGAGCGGCGGAGGTGGGCCTGCAGGCGTTGCTGCAGGCATCAGTACTAAGCTTAAGAACCAGCATTCGCTGCCGCACTCACATCCGCAGCCACATCCGCAGACGCAGACGCAACAGCAGCAGGAGCGGGCAGCAGCCGCTGGCGGTGCTTCAGGCGCCTCCATGGCACCGCAGCAGGCGCGGCTTGGCTCTCCGGTGGCCGCAGCTGTGCCGCAGCCGCAAGGGCAGCAGGTCCCAGCCGCGACGTGCAGCGCCGTGCCTCAGCCGCTTCAGCCAGGGTCGGGCCCGCAACAGCCAGGTCACGAACGGGATTGCAAGCTGCATGACCCGGCCGTTGATGCGGCTTGCGCTGCCGCCGCAGCGGACCGCACTGCCGGGCAGGCCACATGCGGTCCTGCGGGTGCAAGTGATGCCGCTGTTGCAGTTGCGGCTGCCAGAAAACTAGCAGTTGCAGATGGGCCGGGGGCTGGGGCTCGTCCTGCGGCGGACACGGGCGTCGATACGCAGCAGCACCAGCACCAGCAGTCTGAGCAGGCGCAGCTGGGTGGTGAGGAGGCGCCCAAGAAGGCCAGGCGTGCGCCGCTGTGGCTGCAGCAGATGCTCCCCGCGCGCAGCCGGCCAGGGGCTGCACCGGCGGCCGGTACCAAACGGGCCGCGCCCGCTCCCGGCACCAAAAAGCGGACGGCAGCGGCAGCGGCTGCTGGGGGCGCCGCAGGCGGTTTGACTGGCCCAGAGGCAGCCGGGCTGTCGCGGCCTCAGCCGGGCACCACAGCTGCAGCGATGCCGCCGCTGCATTCGGTTGCGGCTGGCTCTGCTGTGCCTCCCGGCGCGCCGTCTGCACCAACAGATGTGCATGTTGGTGCTGCCAGTAACGCTGCTGCTGGCGGCGGCGGGGCTGCAGCTGCGGCAGCGGGGGCACCGGCCGTCGGCGTCGGCGTCGGCCCGGTCCCCCAGCACGTACCGCCGCAGGCTGCAGGCGGCGTCGGGATGGGCGGCCGCTCCAATGGCGGGGCAAGCGGCCACAGCTCTCCTTGCAGCAGCGGGGGCGCCGGCAGCAGCGGCGGTGAGGACGGGCACCGCCGCGCCTCCACGGGCTCCGGCACGCTCACCAAGACACAGCTACGCCGCAAGCGGCAGCAGCCGCAGCCACAGCAGCAGCTGCCGACGCCGCAGCTACAGTCGCAGCAGGCGCAGGCGCAGCCACAGCCACAGCCACAGCTGCAGCACGAGCCGTTGCAGGAGGCGCCCCGCGAGCTGCCTCGGCCTGGGCAGGCTCAGGCTGAGCACGCAGCCGCTGGCGCTGGGGCCGGTCCAGCCACAGCGGTCTTGGCCTGTGGACCTGCTGCAGCCGACGTGTCTGCTACAGCAGCAGTCCGTGCAGCTACCCCTGCGTCCTCGGAGGACGGCCTCGTTGACGTCCCGCTAGCCGTGCGCATGGCCAAGCGACAGAGGGGCGCCGCCGCCGCACCAGTCGCCGCTGCTGCTGGGGCCAGTGCTGCACCTGCAGGCAACGCAGCAGGTGGTTCTGCTGCCGATGCCTTTGCAGCTGATGGGGGCCCTGTGGGCAATGCGGCTGGGGGCAAGCCGGGGGCCGCTAAGGAAGCGAAGGCGCCCTGCAAGGCTGGGCCGGGTCCCAGGGCACCTGATGCTGTTGTGGCGGGCATGGCAGGCGCCGCTGCTGAGGCAACCGCTGGGGATGGCGTCGCGGTTGCGGCACCTTCTCTGGTGCATACAGCCTCTCGCGATGCCGACATCACCGCTGGCAAGACGCTTGACGGGCTGCCGTTGCCGTCAGGCATGACGGCGGCAGAGCGTGCTTTTGCAGTAGAGCCCCAGCCAGCACCGCAGGTGGCGCCGCTAGCTGCCAGCGACAACCCAGCGGCAGCCGCAACAGCTGCAGCAGCGCCGGCGCCGGCTCCTGCGGTGGTTGCCGGATGTGGAGTGGGCGCGGAGCAGGCGCTCCGCAGCGCGCGCCCCCCAGCAGCCACGCATGCGTCTGACCCAGAGGCGGAGGCCATGGCAACAAGGGCGGCCGCAGGGCCCACCCCGCAGACCGCCCCGGCCCCGGCCACGGATGCGGTGCCGCAGCCAGCCGCCGAAACAGGTGTCGCGGCCACTGCCTCAGCTGCCGGTGGCGATGCTACCGTCGATGGCGGGGAGCTGGACGCCTTACCCAGCTCCACGACTGCTGCGACAGACGCGGCCGCCGACGTCGAAGCGGCGCTTGGTGCCGCTGCTGGCTGGGACCTGCCACACGAGGATGAGCCGCACCAGCAGCAGCAGCAGCAGCAGCAGCAGCAGCAGCAGCAGCAGCAGCAGCAGCAGCAGCAGCAGCAGCAGCAGCAGCAGCAGCAGCAGCCCGCGCCGGCGGTCAAGCTGGAGCGCAAGTTCAAGCCCTCAGCCCCATTACGAAACCGCCAGCGTCTTGCTCAGCCTCAGCAGCAGCCGCAACCGCCTGCGGACACTGTGTCGGTGGTGGCGCCTGCGCCTGTGCCCGCGCCCGCGCCTGCGCCTGCCATGGATGAGGGCGCCACTGGAGCGGAAGCCAATGCACCACCAGGTCCTGCGGTGGCCGTGACGGCTGCGGTTGCTGCGGATACAAGGGCGCCGCAGGGGGTGGTCATTGGCACAGCGGCGGCCACGAAAACCACGCCGGCAGCGCCTGTGCAACCGTGTGTCAATGCGCCGGCTACCACGGTGCCCGTGGCGGCTGCTGTCGCGGCTGCCGCCATCGCTAAGCCGCTTGGCAGCGCGCACGTGGGCGCCACTGCAGCCGATAGTGTCGGAGGACTTCGCCCCTCCAGTTCGGGCGGCGCAGCTGCTGCAGATGCCGGCGGTGCCACGAAGCAGTCGGCGAGTGGAGACCATCCGCCCAAGCCAGCGGTCGTGCCGACCTCGGCCCCGCAGGTGCAGCCCCAGCAGCCCCACCACCACCACGGCTCACAGGCCAGAAGCGCGTCCTCGGCCCGCGCTGCCGCCGCCGCCGCCGCCGGTGCTGCGGCGCATGAGCACGAGGTTGCAGCGCTGCGAGCGCACGCACAGCTGGCGGCAGCTGCCGAGTACCTGGCGGCACACTTGGGTGAGGACGGCGCCGCGGCGGCGGCGGCGGAGGCGGCGGCGGCAGCGGCGGATCAAACAGAGGCGGCGGCGGCGGCGCGGAGCCGCGCCACCCGGCCGAGCAGCAGCGGCAGCGGCGGGCTGGCCGGTGCTGGCGCGCCGCGTAGCACCGCGCGCGTGCGGAGCACCGGCAGCGGCGGCGGCGCGCGGCCGGACACGGTGCCACGTCCTACTGCCAGCGGCGGTGTGACTGGGCCCGCGACGCATACCACCGCCTCCAAGCGGTCATCCGGCGGCGCGCTGGGTGCCGTTGACGCTAAAATGCCGGCGGCGCCGTCCGCTGGCATCACGGCCTCCGGCGGCGCGGCGGGCGCAGCAGCAGCCGGTCCGGGGCTGTCGGCCGGCCCGGCCGGCGGCAGTGATTGCGCGGACTTCGCCCCAGGCTGCGGGCTGCGGCGGGCGCCGGTGGACACAGCCACGAGTCCCGCCCGGGCGCCCGGCGGGGTCAATCACGCGCCCGGGACGACGTGCCCTGCTAATCGCGCCAGTGGCCCTGCCGCGTGCGACGCCTCACGCGGTGGATCCCCGCACCCCGATGGCGGCGCGGGTGGAAGCCATGGCGGCGCAGCGTCGGAAGGCGGCGGTAACAACGATGGCGACGAGGGCATGTCTGAGGTCGAGCGGGAGGAGTGGCGTCGCCGGCGGGTGCGTGTAGACGGGCCGCGTCGCAGGGCCGAGCACCGGGCGGGGCAGTGGGGTGATCTGGGGACAGAGCGGCAAGCAGTGGGGCTGTTACCGGGAAACTGGGTGGGTGCATACCGCGGGTGCCACGGTGTCATTACTATGCCTGTCTGATTAAGGTTAGCTCACGCACTCGGTCCTGAATCGCGGCAACTGCAGGCTGAAATTGAGCGCCAGCGGGCGGAAGCGGCAGCGGAGCGGGAGGCGGCTCGGCGCGCCCGCGCCGCCGCCGCCGCCGCCGCCACAGCAGCAGGTGGATCCAGAGCGGGCGGCTCCACCGCGGCCGGTAACCCGGCCGCCGCCGCTGCGGTGGCGGCTGCCGCCGCGGCGGCGGTGGACGCGGAGCTGCAGCGGCGCATCCGTGAACGGCTGGCGGAGCACCACCAGGCGGCGGAGGCGGCGGCCGCGGAGGCGGAGGCGAAGGAGCAGCTGCGCATTCGGGTGAGGAAGGGGCACGGGCTGGGCAAGTACGTGTGCTTGTGACTCACAGCTTCCCACAGAGTGCCCGGGGCGCGCACGGGCCCAAGAGCACTTCTTTCGTCAAGATTTTCGCATGCCTGAGCGTAGCCGTTGAGGTCTTCATTACCGTATGTTGCTCTATCCCGCCCGGACCTGACACGACCCGCCCCCGCGCCGTGCCCGTCGCGCCACGCAGGTGCGGCTGCAGCTTCAGGACCGGCACCGCAAGGCGCTGCAGGAGCGCAACCTTGGCAAGCTGCTGCGCGGGCTGGGCGCCTTGCCCAAGAGTGAGTCGCGCCTTCGGGCGCAGCATTCCGGATATCAGCTAACAAGCGACGGCGCTATGACCAGCCAGACCTTTGACTCATGCCGGCTGCAACGGTGTGACGCATCGCGCAAAATATAAAATGTCCACCCAGCCCACGTGACTTCATTGCTTCCGACCGGTGCCACCGTCTGCTCCCCCTAAAGTCTTGACTGGCGCCCCCTGTCTGTTTCCTCCATGCAGACGCGCCGCCGCTGCGTACGGTGGAGCAGCGCACCCGCGCGCTCAAGGCCGCCAAGATCCGGTTCCACCCTGACAAGGCCCCCGCCACGCTGGAGGTGAGAGCGGGCTGCAGTGGCTGGGCAGCCGGGACCCTGGCCGAGCGTTGAAGTGGATCCTGGCGCAGGGCCTTTAAAAGGCCGTGGCTGCGCACACGCACTACGTTTGCTTGTGCCTTGCGTCTCCCTGACTAAGTAGCTCTTTACAACACCATCGCTACCCTGTATGTGCTCCTGCCCTCCAGGCTCGTGTGTACGCGGAGGAGGTGTCCAAGCTACTCAACAGCTGCGAGTGGAACGGGCTGTAGCGGCTGCAGCACCTCGAGGGCCCGTGAACCGTGGATTAGCAGATTCCAGGTGCCGAAGCGGTTGCGCGGCTGTAGTTAGGTAGGTTGAGCTCTTTGGAGTGTTGGAAACAAAAACCTAGACCCTGGCATGCGGTGGAATGCAGGGCCGCATGCCAAGTGATAAACCGTAATCTTATGCGCGATGTATGGTAGTGGTGTTGCTGTGCTTTCACTCGATCAAGGACATTGATTGCCCTAGAGACGTGCCACATCACAGCACGAGCTGTATGCTATCTTTTCTTTACTGAATATTTTTCGGGCGCTCTCATGGGCCTCCTGTACTATCTTCGTGTGTAATTTAGCTGATTTTCCGTTGGCCCCCCAGGACCCTCTGTCCGTGCCTGCCTGCCTGCCTACCTGCCTGCCTGCCTGCCTGTGTCCGCACCAAACCCAGCCCCAGCGTAAACCGCGAATACCACGTTAAAGCTAGTATGAGTTATATAAGTGATGGCTTCCCCGGGAATGACCACTTGTCATTCTCTTGTGTCGTATATCCGGGCCACAGCAAGAACATATTTTTGCTGCAGCTTCAGATGACCCTTGTGTGCTTGCACGCTCAGGCTGTCCCCTCTGTAACACCGCAATCACAACAAATTAGAGACCGATGTGGCGGAGGACAGGTGGGAGGCCACCTGCATGTGCATGTGCATGTGCGCATGCATGTGCGCATGCATGTGCGGTCAAGGCAAAGGGGCCGCACGTGGGCAGGATGAGGCTGTGTGCACGTGCAGTTGGTTTCGTACTACCCAGGTACTACCTAGGTGGCTGGGTAGGTCATCTTGGAACATGGGGACGACACTAGGACGACACTACTGTCATGACACGAGCTACGCTACATCAGCAGCAAGAGGTCACCTTGGACAGGAAGGCTGTGTGGTCGGGATCCGAGAACATGCCGTAGCCGAAGAACTGCGCCAGCCGCTGCAGCTCAGCCACATCGTGTGGCGTGAGGTACAGCCCACAGCCGCCAGGCAAGGCGGCCACGGGGCCAGTCGCGGCGGCGTCGTCGTCGGCGGCGGCAGGGCCGAGGTCAGCCAGCCCCAGCAGCAGAGCCGCCGCCAGACGCCCAGTGCGGTCGCGCACAGGCAGCGCCAGCTGCTCCCCAGGGGCAAGCACGAAGGGGACTGTGGAGGCAGACATCACCATCCCGCTCGTGCTCGCTCCCAGCAGCCCTGCTAGCGGCTCCTCGCATGCAACCGGGCTCACCACCACCACGTGGGACTCAGGAGGCTGCAGGCAGCACGCGCGCAGAGGCCAGGGCGAATGAGCGAGCGCCGACCAGGATGAGAATGAAGTGCAGCACCACCACTATGCATGCATCTCAACAGCTTTGACGTCGCCCCTGCCCCTACCAAACCCTCGGCCCCATTGCTCCGCACCCATGCCTCACCTGCTGCGCCAGCTCCGCCGCCGTCATGAGTGCGCACAGCTCCTCGTGCAGCAGCGGCAGCCAGCAGCCAGAGGCGGAGGGGCCGCCGCCGCCGCCACCGATGCCGCCGGCAGCAGCGCCCCGGCTACTGCTGCTGCTGCCCTGGCACAGCCAGCCGGCAGCGTACGAGGTGTCCAAGGAACCGGTGTGCAGCTCATACGGTGTATTGCTGTTGCCGAAGAGTGCGAGCCTACGGTTAGGGGCCGGCAACATGTCGGCATGCGCACGCGCGCACGAGAGTCGGAATATGTGGTTCACCCGTACATACTAAAGGCCTCGACAGGCTCACAAGCCCGGATGCATACTCCGGAATGTTTGACTTCGTGCTCGTCTTGCCCGCAATCGCACAGGGTTTCGTTTTAGGGACTCACGCGACAGACCCGCCGAGGCTGGCCTCAATCACAAGCAGTCCGCTCTGCAGCCGGTCAACCCAATTTCCAGCTCCCGATGTTGATAAGGCGACGCACGCAGAAGAAGCCCTTTGCGCCAAAGAGTTGCGCCCTCCACCCGCCACGGCCGAATTGCTATAGTAGCAGTCAGCATCACGATTGGGCAGAGTGACAGCATTCGAAACACATCTTGCGTTGTCTGCCTGCAACTCGGTCGGCCCACTCGAAATCGCCGGCAACACACCGCGCAGAGCGTTGTTCTGTTCATCGACTAGCTCTTTGTCTGCTGATGGCCTGAAACAACACAACATTCCTGGTAAACGCGGCTGCAGTAGGGTAAAAAAGCTGTCGTCTGCCGGCGGTATCGGGCCGCAGCCTCGCTCTACTCTTCAATCGCACATACCAAGCAATTTCTATGGAATCATTTTTACCATAGAGTATATACATACATGGGTAACTCGCCACGCTATGGTCTGCGGCAGAGGCCGAAATCCAGCAGCGACAGGGCGCCCGAAGTTCCCCAAGCCTACAAGCACGGTACTTTTATACACGAATATTAATAAAACCGAGTGAATGGCGTTCATAATTGGCCGAAAAGTGGCACGTGTGCAGGACCAGAACCAAATAAAGGTGCTCGTCGGGGCGCGAAGCCAGCTTTTTCATAAAAAGTGTCATACTGGCACAAATTGCGACTGCTACGTATTACTATTTGCTATTGCCTATTGCATGTAAGGCAGGGAAAATTTGGCCGAAACCGGCCAGGCACTTAGTTACTACACTGCAATTATTGCAGTGCAACAGCTACTACCGTGCGAGTTCCCCATAAAGTAGGTTACCAACGCATGACAAGGAGGTGTCAGCTTTGGAACAGCTGGATCTGAGCCCCCGCAGACAGCACCCTCACCGTGGCGATTGCAGGGCGGCCTCCCGACAGTGGCGGAGTAGCAAGAGAGTATCATGGCGAGAGAAAGAGAGAGCGAAAGACGGTGTGTGTGTGGGGGGGGGGGAAAGCATTGGTAGTTCATTCCGAAAGTGGGAGAGGAAGGGGGAGGGCGGCGTGGCACGGCGTGGAGGCGACAGTCCCATCGGTCAGTGTTCTTTCTCCGGCCCCCGTTTCGCGGTGGTGTAAGAAGAGCTTGTCGGTCAGAATGCACTCTCGGTTGGCTTGCCCCTTCCCCCGAAGGCGGAGGGGCGGAAACCCTTGCGGTCACCTCGATCGACAGGGGGGCCCCCTCGGTTTTTGCAGTTGTTACAAAACGTTTCGAAGCGTTACATCCCTGGACGACGCGGACGAAGGCATCGCTCTTGATAAAAACGGAATGATCCATGTACGTAATACGCACCAGGGTTACATGGAAAGCGGACTGAGTGGAGCATAGGTTCGAGATTGCAAGCCAATTGCATCAGGCGATTTGTATTGCGTCCTGAACCCTGCTTACAGCTGTGGGCTCACCCATGGCCTTTAAGACTTGTTGTACCTCTGTCATGTCCGCAAGGTTGTGGTTACCAGCCCAAACTAAACCAGACCCAATGCATAATGGGGGGGGGGGGGTAGATGCGCCTGGGAAGTCGGGGCGGGTGGAGGTCCCTGGGAACTGGGACTGGGGTCGATGGGTCGATGGACTCTGCCACTCCGGCCGGGATGTAGGCCCCTATGGATTCACTGCGGCGTGGCGGACACGCGTGGCACGCAAGGAAGCAACGTAATGTAAAGGGGTATGTCATGCAAGCGAGCGCGGAAAGGAAAGGCGAAGCGCGGGGCCCAAACTGCAGGAAAGTGCAAGGGGGGCGCAGCCCAAATTGTTTCGAAGGCTGTTTTTATTGAGGAGGCAGCGATGAGGCGACCGGCTCGTTTCTGGACTTTGTGGCGCGCACACGGTCGGCACTCGCGCACCTGGCCCCCCACAGGCCTCCAAACTGGTGTGGGCCCCGCCACAGTAAGCCACAAGCCTTGCAGGCTTGAAGGGGCCGTAGCTCCGCTCGCAGGACATCTGTGCGTGTTACGGACATGCTCTAAGTTGCGAAACGAAAGCGTAAGCACGCCACCCGATGTTGATGTCGTGTCTCGCAAGCAGCATGAGAACAGGGTGAGCGGTAAGGCGTAGTGCGCGGCCACATTACCTCCGAGAGACGGTAACCGCTGATACGAGCCGGCCCAATACCGCCAGGAGGCTGTAAGCTATACTGTTCGGACTGCTGGGCTGAGGGCGCGCTGGGCTGGCGCAGCCTGGCTCGAGGTGTGACCAACCTGAAAATCGCCAGCGTGTGTGTACAGCATGTTGACTCCTTTCGTTGCGTTCCGTGCGTAAGGGGGCCCGCGAGGCAGCAAGGGGCGGGGATGCGGAGGGAGGGCGAGGGGGGGGCGGATAGTTTTAGGGCATAGGGGTGACAGGACCTGTGGAGCGCGGTACAGCGCATGGAGGGCGGGCATGCGGGGGCGGGGGAGAGCCCACGCACACGAGTGGGCCAGTGGGGCGAGTGGGCATATGTGGGCGGGCACATTCGGCAAGATGGCTTGGCAGGCAGAACGGCGTACGGTGTTGTCGTCGGTATGGGGAGAGTTGTGGCCAACCCGGGCTCACCCGTGGCCGGGGCGGTGTCCAAAACATGCACCAACTAGAGAGCCAAAATACACAGCGTAGGACATCGCGGACTAGAAATTAAACCGTACCTACCCCCCACAATGTGTTGCTGGCGTGTTCAATGTTAAGTCCGAGATGTCCTACGCTGCCGTACGGCCGTTCCCGTGCGGGGGGTCTAAACGATGCCTGGGCAGCACCCCCGACACAAAAATGGGCCCCGAACGTTGCCCCCGCTACGCAGTTGCACCCATACACCTTACAACATGAAAGTTACCAAGTTTGGGCTTGGCTCGACCTCGCTAGCGTGCAGAACTCGTGGCTTTCGTGGTGCTAGCCAGCTGGTCAGGAGGGTACGTGTCGGCACGGTCAAGCCAAATCGCACATTTGCCCACATAAACTAGTTTGGTATACTATATATACATCAAATATGACATTGCGCATGGTCTAGAGCTTCCCAGCGAGGTTCTGTCGAACAGCATTTCGCGAGCTCGGACCACGAGCTCGGACCCCAAGAAAGCGCCTGTTAAGTCCCAAAGACCGATGCCGTGTTATTATCAAGTCACAGGGAGCGGATATAAATGCTGCGCGCTGGCCAAATATGCTCTTCCTGCTGCAAGGTCGGGAAATGTCGCGGCATTTGGCAGTCGCGAGGAGTCGAACTGCCGGGAAAGAGTGCAAAACGACTTGCAACAGCATACTTATAACATTCTTAGGCATTTGGGAGCGATTGGGCTTTGGACACCGCCGGGCGTATGGGCACGACACGGGTGAGCCCGGGTTGGTTGTGGCGAGCGGTAAACGGTTTGGCGCAGGGGTGCTGGCATAGCGTGCGCAATTTGCTGCACGCATGCGTCAGTGTGGGGAGAGCCCATCTGAGTGTGGCGAGCGGACCCGCGTGGGAAAGCAGTGCGGAAGGATTAAGGGTGGGCAAGCAGAAGGGCGAACGGGTGTGGGGAGAGCTGAGGCGGGCGGATAGCGCACGCAGGGCGAGCGTGCGTGGACGGGCGGGTGGGAGCCCACGCACTCGAGTATGGCAGGCGGGCAAGCATGGGGGGGCGGAGTAGCGAAAGAGAGCTGGGCAGGGAGCATGTATGGTGAGCGGTTGTGCCACTGTGGGGAGACCTGTGGAAAGCAGTGTAGCGCACGCCGGCGTGCGTGAGTGAGAGCCCGGGCTGGGAATAGCAGTGAACACAACGGGACTGTACACAGGAGGACTGCTTTGACCTGACGCTGCATGGCATCAAGTGAGAGCCCGGGTTCAGAAGTGTGGCGAGGTAGGGGGCAAGAGTGGATGAAGAAGGAGGTCAGGGCAAGGAGAATGGTTGTGACGGTTGTGTTGGTGTGTTGTGAGGGAGAGTTGTGCTGGGCAAGATGGTGCGCGCAGGCGAGCAAACATGAGCGTAGGGAACCCACACTGGGGGCCCTGCAGCGCGGCGGGCGTGGACTAGCCCGTTACCGCGACCGTGGACTAGCCCGTTAGTTGCTGTGTAGCGACGGGCCCGGCCGCCCGGTGCCACAGCAGCAGCCAGCAGTAGCCGCCGCGACGCCCTGTATAGCAGAGGCAACAAGTTGGGGCGGCGGGATACGGTATGCTGCGGGGATCCGCCGCAGATAAATGTGGTTGTTGATGGACCGCCGGGCACAGGCGGCCCCAGAGCCTGCACGCAGGTGCTGCCGCCGCCCCCGCCAGAACCTGCTGCCCTCGCGCCGCAGCCGCTGCACCGCTGGCGCCGCCAGCCTACACCACAAACTTGAACAGGAAATGGGTATTGCTAACACCAGCCGCCGCCCTGGCATCCAGGGAGGCCGCACCCAGGGGGCCGCCACCGGTGGCCCGCGCCCACGGGAATTGGGGTAGGGATGATCCGAGTACAATGGTGGGGTGAGCTCGTCTCACTCCTTAAGAAACGCGGGCACTTGCGCTCTGCGTGGGCAGGGGGGGGGTAGAAACAAAAGTTTCAGACCCCATGCCACAAAACCTCCCGGAGGGGGCCTGGGGGGGTGGGGGGGTCTCCCCCCCTGTCGTACACCCCTAAAACCCCCTCCATTTTTGTCCAAACAAGTGCCAGTTAACTCCTTTCACCATCCTCTATTACACTGTGCGGTTGGCGGACCGGTCAGCCCACGTGATTCGCACCCGACCTAGCCATCCATGGCTCCAGCCATCCATGCTCCACACCAGCCCTGGTCCCAGACCCCTCGAAACCTCGCCTTTACATGGCTACATCTATTGTTGCTATAGTAATATAGTTTTGTGAGCATTTCCAGCGGTCAGCGCTTGTAGAAGTCGAAGCTGCCGAGTGACATCGTGGCAACATGTCCCAGACATGTTGGCATGTGTACCCAAAAATGTGTGATTTGGGCCGGCTCCTTCAGAATCATGCTACGGACATGCGCTAAAATGCATCTATTATGCATCTGGTATCGCTCCTAGGAGTTGTCCCACCATTCTGTGGCTGCTGCTAGGCGTTTGGGGCACAAAACGAAACCTTGAGCTGACCGTGACGAAACCGTGGGAGGCCCCTGGGGGGGTGGGGGGTCCCCCCGACTTTGGGGGCCCATATCTTGGCTGGGATGCTGTCCCCTCCGGGCACGTGTTCCTGTCGCGGGGGGCTGGCGACCGCATTGACGTGGTGTTGCCGTATGACGCTGCTTCTCCGCCCCCTTCTCCTTGAGGGGCGTGCGGCGTGCAGCTGGCCTCGGGCCTACTGTGCTGGCTTGACGGTGTGCTGCCATGACGTTTACGACTTGGTCTTCGCGTAGCGGTGCCTTATGAGCCGCGTGTCTTGTGATGCTGTGTCTGGTGTGGCTCTGGCGGGCGTTTAGCTTAGCTTCGACACGCCTACGCAGCTGTGAGTCGGGTGGGCAGCCAAGCAGGGTGGCGGTTGGCCACCTGTGCCCGAGGCAGTGTTCACACTGTCCCCTTCTTGTAACCAGCACTCATATCTTCGCACCCAAAAACCCTTTTCAAAATTTGAGCGCGTATTTCGAACGCTTTCGTCGAGCTCTTCAATATTGAGGCATGGGGTATAATCGGGAAGATCCTACCCCCCCGTGGCCCCGTAGTGAGTGAGTGCCGCCTGAGGCGCATGGGCGAGTTCGTTGCATGCTTTGCCGAGCCCGCAGCAGACAGCCCTGCCTGCCAGCCTTCACCGCCTGAATCAACTAAGCCTTGCGTCCGTCCACCATCCTGAGCCATTGACTGCACCGCGCTTTCATTAATCGCCCTTTCAGCGACCGCTGCTGTATACGTCAAGCACTGTATGTGTCTCATGCACTCACACGCGCTCCAAGGGGTAGCCTAACCTGACTTTCCACAAACCTCAGGGGCCCCCCAAGGATCACCGCCTACAGACGCGCTTCTTGTCCCAAACCACGTACGCCTACCCAACCCCAGCAGGGCCGACGGGGCTTCACCCGCCATCATACGACACGTGATCATGATGCCATGCATCGAAATGACATAAGCAGACACAAGCACGCGATACGCTCCTTATTGTGCTACCCAATTGAAGTGGAATGCGTCATGGGGTTCAGGGGATTTATGCGAGTGCCTTGACGTAAGTGGCGATATTCCCTCCCTCTCCAGCCATCAGATAGAGAAGGCAATCAAGCCCCGCTAGCTTCCAGCACCACACGCCAACGCATCGAGGGCGTCCACTTGAAGTGAAGGTATCATGGAAAGTAATAAGGCGGCGACACACGCCACGTGCTGCTGTGGATGCGCACTAAGATAGCACAGGTAACTAGTGGCGTCAGGCACACACCATCTCCAAGCGTGAAGGCAAGGCACGCGCACGTGTGAAGCCGTACCGTACAACAACCCGCTGCATCCATGGCACTGGTAGGTGCAACTTGCGGGCACGCAGCAGGCCGAGGCATGACGCAGTCCCGACACACAAAGAGCTTCACCCAAGACCCATCGGGTATGTGCCCTGCCCCAAGGCTCGATGTAAGCGAATTATGGTGTACCCAAGTTGCATACGAATTGTAATTTCAGGCGTATACGAGTCAACCCACCTACCTCAACTGGGGTGCGGCATCCAACCATCACATGATATACGCAAGGCTGCTGGCACGCATGCACCAGCCCGCCCGCCCGCCAGCCAGCCAGCCAGGCCGTCCGCGGCGCCTGCTTGGAGCGTTGGACCCATCGCAGCACATCCCCATTTGCCACCCCCAGCACATGTATGGCGAGGCGTCACTCCGTCACTCCCAATATCGTTCTGTTGAGTGTTCAATGACAACGTCCTCCGCGACGCCATACAACACCGGCTGACGGAACAGCAGAAGTAAGCATGTATTTGTCGAGTTCACACCAGATTATTCAAGCTATGGGCAGGTGTCGATCGAGTCGTGCAGCCGCCGTCCGCCGCACTGATGTATGCGCTCGGATAGCTAACTCCCGATGGCGTCAACCATTTATGAGGCAACTCAAAATTCGGCTTCATCTTGCACCATTCCTGCCCACAACAATAACACCATCTGGCTTTTATGCTTCAGCGGTCCGGGCCTGCTGCTGTCCATTCAATGCTCCGTCCGTCCTTCCAAACCACTCGTGCGCCGTGCCGTGCCGTGCAGTCGTGGCCCTGCCGGCTTCCGCAGGGCACGCATCACCCCGCCCCCAGCCAATCTTTGCAATTATAAAAAGAATGTATGCTCTGACCATTCACCCCCATGACGGCGGTGTCAACCTGACCGGCTGCGCCCACACAAACGACGCGTTGTTGCGGCACCGGCCCTCAAGTGAGCCCCGTGTGCGGATGGGGGGGTTGTGGTTACCAGCCCAAACTAAACCAAACCCAATGGGGGGGGGCCGGGCCGCTCCTGCGTCTCGCCGTGACTGTGGGCCGCGCTGCCGCCCATCATTATCAGCCCACACCCCCATGCGATTAATGTCGTCCTCATGCATGCATCTTCCGTTCCGGCAATGCCTGCCGCCCGTCACATACTGGAAAGTCAGAGCTTGCCAGTGCACTGCCATCAAACGACAATATCATGTGACAATTTCTATCTGCGCTGATACTTGGACTGCTGGCGGCATCCTCATTACCAGGTCCTACTATGGTGCCAATGATGCTACAAAAAGGGCACCGTCGCAAGTAAGGCGCGCCCGGGGGCCGCATGCATGCATGCATGCAGCTCTATCTGCTGTTGGGCGCGCACGGCTCTGTTTGCGGCGCCCTAGCCAGTGAACCCCTTGGCCCTCGGCCCGCGCCTACCTCAGGCCTTGGTGGGGTAGGCGCACCAACCCCGCCCCTCCGCCTGCCTACTTGCTTGGTCGCCCACCTTCCAACCGCTAGTGCTCCGATTGCGAGCCTCCTCGCGACTGTGATTGCCGAACACGTGGCAAATCCAGTGCTTTTGCATTATCCCTCGCCTGGCTGGCTTGAAGCCTTGCCATTCCTGAGTTGGGCTGTTGCCCGATGCATCACCACCTATCACCGCAGCTGCAGAAGCCCCTCCGTCGCCGCCGCCTGCGCGTCCGCCAGCAGCTGCTGCAGCTCCGCCACCAGTGCCAGCGCGGTGGGGCGACTGAAGGTAGGTGGGGCGGCGGGTGAGAGCGAGTAGTGAGCACGAGAGGGCGGGGTAATGGCGCGTATCGGCACATGAGGTCGGCCACCGCCACTGCTGCCGAGACGAAGACAAGCCAGCAGGGTATCAGCAGGCGGGTGGCAGCGCATACGTGGCCCCGCTCACGGCACCGGTGTGTGTGCCGGTGAGTCCAACCCCCCTGGTTCGGGTTCTCTTGGCCGCTTCACTTCTGGTTTCTGGAATGAACTACCCCCCCCCCGACTCCGCTTCCTTTAGCTTGGTTTAGTTTGGGCTGGTAACCACAACCCCCCCCCCATACACACATGCTGCTCCTGCCAAGGAGGTCTCGTTGCGTGGCGTGCCATACGAGCGACACCATTACTACCATCACCTACCCATCAAGTGCGCGCGTGTGCCTCCCCCCGAGACACCAGCAGCTGGCTGCTGAGGGCGCACCGCTACCTACCGCCGTAGCTCTACCACTGCCACCGCCACCGCCACTGCCACTACCAAGTAAAGCAGTCGCACTACTATCTACTCACGCGCGGGGGCTGGCGGCCCAGCAGCGGGCGGCCAGCTGGCGGTAGGGCTCGGGCGCCAGGGGGTGGAAGACGGGGCGCAGGCCGGCGTGCAGCACCTGGCGGGGGATGTCCTGCGGGTGTAGCAGTAGTAGGCAGGCCGGCGTGCGGGCAGGGCGGGGCGGGGCGGGGGTAGGTGACACGCATTATTACCGTATGAGTTAGGGAGAGAAGGCGTAGCCAGGGCACAGGTACAGGGAAGGGCAAGGCGAAAACGAAGTGCAGATCTGGAGGCAGGAGTTGGCATGCACGATGGGTGCTATCGACCCGACCCACCCGACCCACCCGACCCACCTGACCCACCCACCCACCCGCCTGACCCACCCACCCGACCCATCGGTACCCACCTTGCGGTCCAGGCCTTTGTGCGGCGTGCGCGCCATGAGCAGCTCCCTGCAGCCCCGCAGTAGTAGCGATCGCGGCGGGGCAGAGGAGGCGCACGGTGGGCAGCGGTGTCGGTGAGCCAGGAAGGAACCATGACCGTGGGCCAGGCAGTGGCTTGCACACTCAACCAAAGGACAGAGGCACAGCGAACCCAGCGGTGATGTGGCCTGAACGGTGCGGCATTATCACAAGCGCGGAGACCGCTCCAGGCTCAAGTAAGGTGCACTGCACTCGACTCACCACATCAAAACACCAAATGCTGCAAGGGTTGAGAGGGCGGCGCGTGGGGGGGAGGGCAGGAACAATGTTTGAGTGTCGGCGTTAACTGGTACACATCAGGAACCGCGAACGGCTTCTCAGTTGATGCACGGCCAAACGCCGCGTCACCAGCACGGAGCTCTCAAACAGCCACACGCACCATAAATGTCAAGCGAGGGCCCCAGCAGAACTCGCGGGCCCTTGAAAACCTCTGTGTAGGAGTATGGAAATAAATGTGTCGTTAGCGTGTAGGTTAAACGCTGGAATAATGTGTGGACCACCCTGTAGATGACGCAGCAGCCCGAGCATGCCTCCCATTGCTGACCCACTCCATCCGCCGGTACGAGCCGTACCAACACCTGCATGCGCCGCGGCCGCCTTTACCACCGGGCCGCTTCGCCTCCACCCCACCCCACCCCACCCCACCCCACCCCACCCCACCCCACCCCACCCCACCCCACCCCACTTCACTTCACTCCACTTCACGCACCTGGGGGCAGGAAGGCGACTGTGCCGTGCGGATGAGCCATGCGGAAGCCGGGCTGCCCGTCCGGCCCCTCCTCGTTCAGGATGCGCACACTGCAACACAGCACCAGCAGGGATTGTGCAAGCCAGGGGGGCACGGGGTGTGTAAGAGTTTCACAATAACCCGCCCGACGTATACACGCAGCATAGCATGCCACGGCGGCTCATACTTGCTTTAAAGCATGCCGCCGCTCTTCGTTCTGCCATCCACCCCGCCCCAGCAGCCGCCCCTCACTCATCAGGCCGTACGTCACGCACGCATGCATGCGGCAGGCGCGCTGCCCCATACATCCGCCTCACGCACCAGCCAAAGTCGCTGAGCTTGCAGCTCCAGCCGCGGGGGTCCCTGCTGGAGCTCTTGAGCAGCACGTTGGCTGCCTTGACGTCGCAGTGCACCAGTCGCTTGGAGTGCATGTGCCGCAGCGCCAGCGCCACCTCCAGCAGGCTGGTGTACAGCGGCACCAGCGCCGGCCACATGGCGCCCTGCTCGGCGCTGGCGGCGCCGCACGGCTGGCGGAACGCGCCGGCGCGGACCTGGTCTAAGAGCGAGCCGGAGTCACAGAACTGCATGCAGGCAGGGGGAAGGAGGTAGTGGGCGGGAGGCAGAGGGGCGTGGGGGGCGGGAGTCAGGGGGGCGTGAGTGCAGCAGGCAGGTGGGCAGTTGGTAATAAGGAGCCGGCGGGCACACTGTGCTGGCACGACAAACGGTCCCAGTGGCATCCCTGGCTGAAATAGTCTGTTCCGCTCGCCCGCCCGCAATCAGCGGCACACATGCAAGGACAGCACACACGTCAGCCACAATTCTGCGGCGTCCTCCCAAAGCCGAGGCTCTGACACGGCGCCCCCTCACCTCGAGGCACAGGACCTGGTTGAGCGGGTCTGCGTATGTGCGGTGGGTGGGTGTGGAGGCGACGAAAGTGGGGCACTCGCATACATTGGAGCGCACGTGAGCGGGCATGAGCCGTCACGAGCAGGGACGCGAGCGTTGGCGCACGTACAAACAACCTGCAGATTGACCGGACCGCTGGGGCTGCAGCCACAGCCGCGACCCACCTGGCACGATGCCCGCTGCGCGCAGGTCCTCAGCCGCGCACAGGCGCAGCTGCGCGGGCTGGCCTTCCGCCTGCTTCAGCCGCACCACCGACACGTCGCTGAACACCGCGTACACCTGGACAATGTTGGGGTGGCTGCTCGCGGCGTTGGCCGCCGCAGCGGCAGCCGCATGCATGACGACGACGATGACGACCACGTGGTTGTGGTTGTTGTTGTGGTTGTTGTTGTTGTTCGGGCGTGGCGCACACATGCACGTGCGTCAGGCAGGAAGGTACCGAGGGGGAAGTGGGCGGTGCGGGAGTGGAGATGGCGGTAGGAGGTAGGCGAGGGCGATGGAGGTGGAGGCAGGAGAGGGCGGCAGGGCGGGGTACGGAAGGAATCATCAGGCAAGTCATTTCTTATGCGAAGGCTGAAGAATTACCATACACCTGAAAACAATTTCCACAATGTCGTGCAGCTCCTCCCGTCAGCCCCCCTCCAACCGCTGCAGCGCAGTCATGTTCTTCGCAGTTTGTTTCTCACCGGGACTGACGAACCAATTCCCCCACCCACACCCACACCCACACCCACACCCACACCCTCACACACACACACACACAGCGTATGCTCCAAGGCTTTCATGAGGGCACCCCACCCACCTGACCACACTCGCCACCGCCAGCTCCAGCGCGCTGCGCTTGAACTGAAGGCAGAAGGCACAGTGACACGTGGCAACGCAAGCGAGTCGGTGCACTGCAGCCGCACGTGCCACAACACCGGACCAAGCATGCATGCAGGCGTGTGACACACCCCCACGTCACGCGGCTTACCGTGCGCACGAAGGCGTCGTGCTGCTCCTGCTCCTCCTCCTCCTTTTTCGCCCCGTCCTCGGCGCCGCCGCCCGCACCTGCGGCGGCTGTGCCCACCGGGGCTTGCTGCCCAGGCTCCACTGCCGGCAGCGCCGCGCCGTCGGCTGCCGCAGGCGCGGGCGCGGGCGAGGTGGGCGGCGGCTTCTGCTGCTCCAGCACCTTGACCGCCACCTCCAGTCCGTGCAGCGTGCCGCGGAACACCACCCCCTGGCCGCCGTGGCCTGGCGGTGTGGCAGTGTGGCAGTGTGGCAGTGAGCAGGTGGGTGGTCAGGGAGGGAAGAAAGCCGGGTAAGCACATGGCTGGTGCAGCCAGCAGGCGCACGGAAAATTCCAGAGCTGTCTCGCCTTTTGACCACGTTGCCTCAAGCAAAACGGATGCCCCACCACCCACCCAGCATCTCCAGCAACTCCACCGCCGCAATGTCCTGGCTCACCGCCGCCCTGTAAGAAAGAAACAACAGATAGTTGGGGGTCGGGGGTCAGGGGTCGGGGGTCAGGGGTATGGCGGGCAGCAGCATGGGTAGGATGCCATGTGGGTTTTCTAACTAGTCCTGCACGACAGTAACGTAAACGACTAAAATCAATGTAATGCAATGTACGGTGTGTGCGGTGGTGTGCGGTGTGTACGGCCGACCACGCCACCTACTTGGCCTGCTGGCCCTCCTCGTGCGAGGTGAGGGCGGTGGACAGCCGCTTCCTCATGGCTGCCAGCAGCGCCTCGGTGGGCGGCGGCGCCATGCCGCCCACGCTGGCGGCGGCGGCGTCCTCCAAGAACAGCATCGGGCCCGACCCCAGCACCGGCGCCGCCGCCGCCCCCGTGTTGTTGGTGGTAAGGGTAGTGGAGGCCAGCGTGCCGCTGCGGGGCGACAAGGGCGCCAGCTGGCTGCTGACCGACCAGCGGTACGCGCCGGAGGCCGCTGCGGCGGCGGCCCCGATGGCGGTGGCGGCACCGGGGCCCCCAGCGGAGTTGGGCCCCCCCTGCGGCGGCTGCTGGATGCTGCTGCCGGCGCCTCCGGCGTTGGAGTGGAGCACGTGCGTGATGGCCGCAGGTCCCACGGTGGCGCTGCGGCGGGGGCCCAAGCGCGTGCCGTGCTGCTGCTGCTGCTGCTGCTGCTGAAGGTGCGGCGCCTGCGGGATGTGCGGCGCGAGATAGGGCGGCGGCTGGTTGGGTATGAAGGCAGCGGCAGTGACAGCACCCGTGGCAGAGCCCGGCAGCTCCTCAGAGTCGGCTGGGATGGCGGGCAGGGAGGGGCGGGAGTAGGGGGAGGAGGGCGCCGGGGGCGGGCCGACGGACAGGCGTGCGCCTGCCGCGGCGCCCGGCTGCTGGTACTGCTGCTGGTACTGCTGCTGGTACTGCAGCTGCTGCATCGTGTCTGGCGACAGTGGCGCACCCAGCACCGAGTGCTGCTGCTGCTGCAAGGCGGGCACACCGCTGTTGGACACCGCCATGCGCATCATGGGCTGACTGATGCCGCCGCCGCCGCCGCCGCCTGTGCCCCAGGCTCCTCCGGCCCCAAAGGCCGCGCCCAGGCGCTTTTGAATGGACTCCAGCGCCGAGTGGCCGCCGCCCGGCCGCAGCCCCGGCAGCGCGCCGGCACTGCCGCGGCCGCTGCCGCTAACGCGCTGCTCCGTGCTGGTGCGGCGCGGCAGGGGCAGGGGCAGGGGCATGGAGGCAGCCGCCGGCCCTGCGCCCTGGCCCGGGACGCCGGCGCTGCTGAGCCGCGCGCCGCCTGCCCTACCGGCGCCACCGCCGCCGCCGCCGGGCATGGCCATGGCAGCCCCGTGGTCCCCGGCTACCCCGTGTGCGGCCACCGCGTGCTCCGACACGGTGGACAGCAGCGTGCTGCCGCCGCCGCCAGCCCCTCCTCCTGCTCCTGCTCCGCCGGCGCCGGCGCCAATCAGCGGGCTCGGCAGCGGCGCCAATGGGGGCGGCATGTGGCCGTAGCCGCCGCCGTAGCCGCCGCCGCCGCCGCCGCTGACACTGCCGCCGCCGGCAAGGGCTGAGGCGTCCATCCAGGCCGCTGCCGCGCCGTTGCTGAGCAGCAGCTGCCCGGCTGTCCCTAGCAGGCCAGCAACCCCCAGGCCGCCACCACCTGTTGACAGGGCGACGGGAGTGCCGGCCGCACCTGCTGCTATGCCGCCGGGTGCGCGCCCCGTCAGCTGTGTAAACAGGGCCGCCCATTCGGTGGCGGCGATGCTGCCTGGCGCCCCCCCTGCGCCCAGCGCATAACCGCCCGCCGCCGTGCCACCACCGGTGCTGCTGCTGCCCGTTGCGTCAGCCGTGGATGCGGCGACTGCGGCGGCCGCCGCGGCCTGCACGGCCGACGCGGCAGAGGCTGCCAGCGACTCCCGGAATGTGCTGAAGATCACCTGGAGGAGTGGAGAGGCATGAGGGGAGTTGCGAGGTGAGGCAGGCAGCATAGCTAGGCAGGGCGGGCAAGGACAGAGCAGGTGGCAGCAACAGCAGTAGCTTGCGACTGCGCAGCGCTGTTTTCACACGCACGCACCGGCATGACCGCCGCCAGCTCCCTGGCCGCCAGCTCCAGCAGCCCCCGCGGCAGCACCTCCTCAAACACCACGTACACGCCCAGCTGCCCGGGGCCGGGGCACAGGGAGGCGCGCGCCCGCGCCGCCGCCCCCAGCGCCAGGGCCGCCGCCACCGCCGCGTTGGCGCTGAGGCTCACCGCGGTGCCGGTGCCGGTGCTGCCGCCGCCGCCGCCGGGCCTCCCGGGGGGTGCCTGTGCAGACGCGCCGGCACCGGGCACCCTCCCGAACGCGGCAAGCTCAGCGGCTGCTGCGGCGGCGCCGACGGCCTGGCAGCTGAGCACGGCGCCACCGCAGCCGCCGGCCCCGGCACCGCCAGCGCCGGCGCTGCAGGGTCCGGGCGCTGCATTGGCGCAGCTAGACACGGAGTCACGGTCTCCGGCACCACCCAGACCGCCGCCGTGGCTCCAACCGCCGGCACCGCCAGCCGCCGTGCCCGTGTGCGGCCAGTAGGAGTGGCTGAGCGGTCCGCCACCGCTGCCGCCCAGTCCCAGGCGGCTGCCTGCGCTGTGTCGTACGGTGCTGGACACCAGGGTGCTGGTCCCGAGGCCGCTGCCTAGGGAGCCAGGCCCGGCGTGGCTGCTGCCGCCACCACCCAGGGCCGAGGCGGCGGCGGCGGCGTAGTTGCCAGAGCCGCCGCCGCGGTAGGTGGAGGGCGAGGCCGCGGTGGCCGAGGGGCCGGAGGCGCCTGAAGCGGCTGCTGCTGCAGCTGCGGCGGCGGCTACTGCGGAGGCGGCAGCGGAGGGTATGGCGCCTGGCACGTAGGAGGGCGCGGGCGTGAGGCCCAGGCCGCCCGTGGGGCCTCCCGTGGTGCTGTAGCTGGGACGGCTGAAGGGCCCCGTGGTGCCCCCGGCCGCGGCGGCTGCTCCAGCCGCGCCGCCCGGAGCGAACGCGGCGGCGGCCGCTGCAGCGGCGGATAGCGACTCGAGGCACAGCAGCACGGTCCCGGCGTGGGCCGTGGGCAGGTTGGTGTTGACGGACCAAAGCACGGAGCCGCCCGCGCCGCCGCCCGTCTGCATCAGGCTGGCAGTGGAGGCGGTGGTGGCGGTCGGACCGCCCTGCGCCTCCCCGCCCCCGCCCCCGCCCCCGCCCGCGCCGCCGCCCGCCAGCGTGAGCACCAGGTTGCTGGCCAGGCGCACGTCCAGCTGCGGCTGCTGCTCGTCCAGCACGTGCGCGCTGGCGTCGGAGATGACCGCGATCAGCACCTCCGGCGGCGCGGAGGCGCTGGCGGAGGAGGAGCCGCCGCCGCCCGCCATGCCACCCGTGTCCAGGAGCGCGGGACTGCCGCCGTGCAGCGAGGGGCTGGGGCAGGAGGGGCTCGCGGGCGGCAGCAGCCCCAGCGCGGCGCGGCTGCTGGGGCGCGGCAGCGGGGGCGCGGCAGCGGGCGGGGGCGCGGGGCTGGGTGCGGCCGCAGCAGTCAGCACCGTGGCCATGGTGCGCG
Source organism: Chlamydomonas schloesseri (assembly GCA_016834595.1). NCBI lineage: Eukaryota > Viridiplantae > Chlorophyta > Chlorophyceae > Chlamydomonadales > Chlamydomonadaceae > Chlamydomonas > Chlamydomonas schloesseri. The sequence continues at coordinate 116,688 of JAEHOD010000065.1, read as the reverse complement.
CCTGCACGGGGCCGGATGCGGCGGCGGTGGCGGCGGCGGCCTCGGCAACGGCCTGTGCAGCTTGGGACGACCTGCGTGTGATGAGAAGGTTAGTTGGCGGTTGGCAGGGCGAGAACGGGCGAGTGGTCCTGATGCGACGCGCATCGCAAGCATGGCGACTACAGCAGGCGAACTGCGCAGCCACTGGGGCCGCTTTCACCGAGGCGCGATTATGAACACACACCGGCTTGAAGGGCGGTTCATTTCGTTTCTTACACGTGGGCTTCGACTGCCCGCCCTGACCCATCCACCCACCCGGGCCCACCCGGGCCCACCCACGCACCGGATGGTCTGCAGCAGCAGTGTGCTGTTCAGCGGAAGGCGCACCGCCTTGATGCGGGCCGGGCGCGGCGGCGGCAGCGCCGGATCGCCAAACGCCCCTGCCGCCCCAAGCAAGCGCTGGTGGTGGTGGGAGCCCTCGCCACCCGGGTCCAGGCTGCCGCCCGTGCCGCCCGTGCTGTAGTTGCTGCTGAAAATGCTTCCAAGGTTGTGCAGGGAAGGAGCGCCGCCCGCCCCCGCGCCGGCGCCAGCCGCCGCCCCCACGTGGCCGTGGCCGTGGCCCTGGCCCGGGTGCTGGCCGCGTGTGGGGCTGACCGGGGGTAAGGCACCCCCCGGGCCTTGGCTTCCCGACATGGGCGGCGCGTGCAGCGGGGCAGGGAAGCTGCCGGCGGCGCCTCCCAGTGTGTTGCTGCCGCAGATGTGGCTGCTGCTGCTGCTGAACATGTTGTTGTTGTTGTGTTGCGAGCCGGTCACGCCCGAGCCGTCCGCCGCCCCCGTGCCCGTGCCCGTGCCCGCCGCACCGCTGCGGGTGCCAGCGCCGCCGCCGCCCGGCCCCGGTGCCTGAGCTGCAGCTGCACCTGCTGCACCTGCTGCTGCTGCAGCGGGGTCCTGCGGGGCCGCTGCCTCGGTGGCGCCGTGGCGTCCCCGCGGCATGAAGATAAGTGCCGGGCTGAGGCCGCTGGCCGTGATGCTAGCTGCCGGTGAGGTGCCGGGAGCCGCCCCCCCGGCGACCGCTGGCGGCGGCAGCGGCGGGCACGGCGGCTGCCCCGGCGGCGCGGTGGTCGCGGCCAGCAGCGCGTGCGGCCGCTGCAGCCCGGTCTTTGCCGCCAGCAGGTCCGGCACGGCGTCCAGCACCGCACACACCAGGTCGTGCAGGCTCACGCTGGCGGAGGCGGAGGACAGGTGGGAGGCCACCTGCATGTGCATGTGCGCATGCATGTGCGCATGCATGTGCGCATGCATGTGCGGTCACGGCAAGCTGGGAGTTAAGTGACAGGAAGTATTGGACGCATGCAGTTTAGCGCGGATGAAGAGGGGGTTGCAAATCTGGACAGGATGCGTGTCATGGTGGCGTTTGTTGACGCCTACCATCTCCAAAATCGCATAGCAGAAGCTTTCGGCCCCAAACCCGAGTACGCTGCACTCGCCTTCGCCAGGTACTTGGTATGGATCGGGTCCGAGAACATGCCGTAGCCGAAGAACTGCGCCAGCCGCTGCAGCTCAGCCACATCGTGTGGCGTGAGGTACAGCCCGCAGCCGCCAGGCAAGGCGGCCACGGGGCCGGTCGCGGCGGCGTCGTCGTCGGCGGCGGCGGCGGCAGGGCCGAGGTCAGCCAGCCCCAGCAGCAGAGCCGCCGCCAGACGCCCAGTGCGGTCGCGCACAGGCAGCGCCAGCTGCTCCCCAGGGGCAAGCACGAAGGGGACTGTGGAGGCAGACACCACCATCCCGCTCGTGCTCGCTCCCAGCAGCCCTGCTAGCGGCTCCTCGCATGCGACCGGGCTCACCACCACCACGTGAAACTCGGGAGGCTGCAGGCAGCACGCGCGCAGAGGCCAGGGCGAATGAGCGAGCGCCGACCAGGATGAGAATGAAGTGCAGCACCACCACTATGCATGCATCTCAACAGCTTTGACGTCGCCCCTGCCCCTACCAAACCCTCGGCCCCATTGCTCCGCGCCCATGCCTCACCTGCTGCGCCAGCTCCGCCGCCGTCATGAGTGCACACAGCTCCTCGTGCAGCAGCGGCAGCCAGCAGCCAGAGGCGGAGGGGCCGCCGCCGCCGCCGCCGCCGATGCCGCCGGCAGCAGCGCCCCGGCTACTGCTGCTGCCCTGGCACAGCCAGCCGGCGACTACCGGAGCGCCCGCAGGGCATTGCCAACACAGGACAGCAGGCCCAGTGGCGTTGGCGGCCGCCGCCGCGGTGGCAGCATTCGGCGGGACAGCACTCCCGAAGAGCGCCAGACTGCATTAGCCGTTGGCGGACAGTATGTGTTGGTTGATAATTGGCGCAAGGGAGCATACGCAGCGATGACATGCTTGAGGCTGCCACGAGGCTGGAAGCCGACAGCTCACCTGGAAGGGCCAAGGCCGGCCGCAGCGATGACATCGAGGCTTGCTCTGACGCGTGCAGACCAAGCGTCACTGTCCACCTCGCTCAGCCCGGCGCAGGCAATTGCAACCGCGGCCTGAGAAGCGATATGCGTCGGAGGAAACGAGCCGTCCTTAGGACCCAGGGGAGACCAAGGAGCCTTTGATTCCTTCCTCGGCAAACTCACCTGCACACCACCGTGACGACGGAGGTGAACTTCATTTGCTATAACACTGCTACTTGGCTGTGTACGTGGCCGCAGCTTGGCGTCGTCTGCTGGCAGGCAGGACACAGTGTCTTTCTGCTCATAGTGCGCTTCACTCGCCGTTTGTGCATTAGCAATTGAGTCTACTCCGCTACCACGGAAACAGCAAAGCAGGGGCATTTCTGCCGTTGCTAAGTCATTGAGCCACAGGAGTGTCTATTGATCATGCAATTAATCAGTATATCAAAGCTGAGTCGGTCATTTTTCTTGTGAATGCTAATTCGGGATGACGATTGGCTGGCCCCAGTTTCAGGCGGCAGTTGAATTGTCATGCGGACGCTGTGCAGTTTTCGCCACCTAGTTCTGTTTTTGTTTATAAGAGTAAGTGCATCTTGGTTATAGGCTTTAGCTCATGGATTTGGTGGTATCGGTCAGGGGAGAATTCGGGCACGGTTTCGGCCAAGACCAGCCGACCCTACATACGGCTTAAGGAAGCATGTTAATGTAACTGTTAAGCACGATTATACATGATGACCCTGAGGCTCTTCTTTGGCTACGGTTACTTCGGGGGCCGACTTCGGCCGAGAATGTGCACGTCGTCCTGCGCCGGGGTTCGTTGGTCGTCGGATTAAACTACTACTTCAAAAGCGCTCAGCCATCGCGGATGTGCTCTGCCTGGGCATGCACCCGACCTTGTCACGGACTGAGCTCCGTTGACCGGGCCGCGCAGTGTACGTACATGTGTCGATTGACAGGCGGCAGCCAGTGCCCCTCCCTCCCCCTCCCGGGCCCCGCCCCCGGCCATGATGTGCCCCCCTTCGCTTGACCCGCAATTAGAATTGCGAGGAAGTGCCGAGCTACTACGGGGGCAGGTTCAAGCTCGGAGGCGGCGTTCTCAATCGCTGAAACGTTTCTCGTACATGCCCCCCTCTCGCCACCGTGTTTAGTTTACGGGGTTGTAGCGGGACTCAGTGGCCGTACGGGGGCGCCACGCTCTGGCACCGTATCAGGACGATAAGCATATGCCAGGTAGCGGAGGTGCACCAGAACGGTCATGGGCTGATGCCTGATGGCGCATGTCGGCTGCCTGTTACCTACAAGTCATTTTCGTTTCGCGATTTAGAGCATGTCCGTAAGTCATGCACGGTCAGGTCAAAACAGTGGGTAGCCCCGTGGGGTAGCCCCGGGCCCCCGGCATTGTATCCCGTTGTGTCGAGTGCTAATTCCCCGACCCGTGAGGCAGCAAAGGGCAAAAGCAGCTACGCCGCTGACGCGCTGTAGAACGTCAATGCGGTGATGCGCTGGCTGGCAAAGTAGTTCGCTGACACGCAGTCGCTGTGTCGGCTGTCGGTGAGCTTGGTGCTGCCGTGCTGGCGCCTGGCCGGGCGCCTGAAGTGTGGGCAGTGCGAGTCATCAGCAAACATGGTCGTGTATGTTACAGCTGTGGGCCTGCCTCCGACCCGGGCCCGACACACGGCCTCTGCAGCCTACCAGTCTCTGGACTGGCGAGAGCGCTCACAAAAGCAGCGCTAGAAACCCAAGCCCACGGCTGACCTGCCCTGCCCGCGCACAGCAAGCCTAGCCACGAAACGAGATGGTCAGACAACCCTTCTTGCTTTGCTGGTGGGTTCTGTGGGAGGGTGCCACTCACAGGGCAGCGCCGCGCTACCTCGCGCCTTGCCAACATCGGGTGGCGTCTTTTTCGCTTTCGTTTAATCGGGGCCTGGCGGCGAGTGTGTGCATGTGCGGAGCGGAGGGGGCGGGCAAGGCCACATGGAGGAGGAGAGCGCGGAGCCGCCCAAAAAGCGGCGCCGGCACGCGGGCTAATATTGCTGGCCGGTGTCTGAGTTGGCGGTCCACGGGCGAGTGAGAGCACGTGATGTAGGCAGCATGAGTAGTGTGGCTGCTTAATCGTGCTGTGGCTTGACCGTCTGGATTAGCGACTGCGCACCCGGCTGGTAGTGCCTGCACAAACCGACCCCGGCTATGTCCGGGAGATGAGGTAGTTTCGAAACCTTCGGCCTCAGACGGTGGATGTGGTGCGGGATCAGCCCGCTTTTCCGTGCTTCACGGGGACCACCTCCCTTGTCGCTTTCGTTTCGCAGTTTAGCGCATGTCCGTACAGCAGATCCCATTGAGTGGTGCCGGGTGGCAGCCAGGCACCGCGGCGGGACCCAGCAGTGAAGGGCCAGCCATGAAGGGCCGCGGACGGGCTGACCCCCTGCTGTGCTCGGCTCTTACAGCATAAAGAGCCCAAACCGAGACGCCCAAGTGTCCAGTCGTGGGCTGCTGCTGCTGCTGCTGCCACCTGGTGCATCTAGCAGGCAGCAGCAACAGTAGCAGCGCGGCCCGCCATGTGGGATACCCCTGCGGCGCAGCGTGCACCACGCGCGTCCCACACCACGCGACTGCTCCTACCACAATCAACCCATCCTTCAGCCCGCCTCTGGTTACTCCGGCATCCCTGCAGCCGCCCTTGCTCAACTTGTCAGGCAGTATCCAAGTACCCAACTGACGCTCTTTTTCTTCCTAAATGGCCCTTGCGGTCGATATGATCGTTGATCAGATCGGCATCTAAATTGCCGATTCGGCATGCAGTCCCAGGCGTCCTGCGCCGCCTTGGGAGTCTGCAGGGCTGTGCGAGAGCTCTCTGCGGCGACTGGTCTGCTGGCTGGCTGCGGCCCCGCCGCCGAGCTGGACCAGTGTGCCGCTGATGCGGCGCCGTGCGGTGGGTAGGTAGAGGCGCCCACACGCGTCCCTCCCTGCTTGCCTGCCGCTGGTGGGGCCCCCCTTGCCCTACCGTGTGCGGCCCACCTGCTGCTCACGAACCCGGGTGCGCACGAGCAGGACGGTGGGCCGGGGCATGTGCGCCCGGCCACCAGCCAACACACGGGCGGGCCCCAGCGCGCCGGCCTGTGCCCCTGCACGACCTGGCCACTGCCGTGGGCCCACTACCGACGCACGACCACGTGGCCGGGGTGCGGCAGGCAGCTGCGGCGGCGGCGGCTGCAGTGGTGGCCTCCTCCTGACCTCCAGCTGCTGCTCAGCCTGCCTGGCCGCCGGTGCGCTCCATCCCTGAATCCCCACCCCCAGCCTGGAGCCCAGGCTGCTGCTCACTCCATGTCACGGGACCCGGGCGGCGCGGACCGCGGCTCGCCGTGGTCCATGCGCGGCGGCGGCGGCCCGCCCCGGTGCCCGCCGCGGCCGCCCTTGGGCCCGCCGGGGCCCATGCCGCCGCGGCCGTCGCCGCCTCCGCCCATGTGGCCGCCGCCGCCGGGTCCCTGCTGCTGCATCATGTGGTGCCCCTGGCCGCCCTGAGGCCCCTGGCCGCCGCCGGGGCCCATGGGGCCGCCGGGGTGCGGCCCGCCGTGCGGCCCGCCCTGGGGCCCGTGCGGGTGCGCCATCATGGGCCCCGCCGCGCCCACCGGGTAGCCGCCGCCCGCCGCCTGGAAGTAGGCGCCCGCGGAGCGGCCCGTGCCGGTGGGGCTGGGCGGCGGCATGGCGCCGGGCGGCACCTGCGCCATGTGGTAGTGCGGCCCCGCCACGTGGCCGTACGGCCCGGCCGCCATGCCGGGGGGCGCGTGCCCCGGGGCCGCCGCCATCATCATGGCGGGCCCGCCCGGCGTCATGGCCATGGCGGGGCCGCCGCCCGGGGCGGGCCGCACGGCGTAGGCCATGATAGGCACGGCGCCCTGCGGCGTGCTGGCCATGGCCACCGTGGCGCCGGGCGGCATCTGCGCCATGTGGTAGTGCGGCCCGCCCGGGCCCGGCGCCGCCACCATCACGTGGCCGTACGGCATGCCCGCCATGGCGGCGGGCGCCATGCCCGCGGCGGCCATGGCGGCGGGCGTCATGGGCACCAGGCCGTGCGGGCCGTGCGGGGGGCCCATGGCGGCGGGCGCCACCGCGTGCCCGTTCACCACCATGGTGGCACCGTGCGGGCCGTGCGGGCCGTGGCCGTGCGGGCCGCCCTCGCCGCCCATGGGCCCGCCCATGCCGCCCGGGCCCCCCTGCGGCGGCGGCGGCGGCACCTTGTGCAGCCCGCTGCCCGCCGCGCCGCCCCCTGGGCCACCGCCCATGTGGCCGCTGCCGTCGCCGCCCTTGCCCGGGCCGCCGCCGCCGTGGTGGTCGCCGCCGCCGGGGCCGCCCTTGTGGCCGCCGTGGTGGTGGTGGTGATGGTGGTGGTAGCCGTCGCCAGCGCCCGAGCCGGTGCCGCCGCGGAAGGGGTCGCCGCCGCCGGGGCCGCCTCGGTAGCCGCCCCCGCTGCCGCCCTCCAGACCCTGCTGGCCCCCGCCGCCGCCGCGGTACATGTTGTCGCCGCCGCGGTGTCCCCCGCCGCCGCCGCCGCCATACATGCCGCCACCGCCGCCGTGCCCGCCGTCCCGCATTTCCCGGCCCATGCCAGGGCCGCCGCCGCCGTAGCCACCGCCGCGCTCATGGTGGCCGCCACCGTGCCCGCCCATGCCGCCGCCCATACCGCCGCCGTACTGCCCCTGCCCACCGTGGCCGCCCATGCCGCCGCCGCCGTGCTGCGGCCCGTGTCCGCCGGCGCTGCCGCTGGTGTGGTGGTAGGATGCAGCCATGTGGCCCCCGCTGTGTTGTTGTTGCTGCTGCTGCGCGGCGGCGCTGGTGCTGGCCAGGTAGCTGGCCTGCCCTGCGGCGCCCGCCGAGATGGCGGTGGCGGCCGCCTGCGCCGCAGCCGCCGCGACCGCCGGCGGCGCGTTGGCGGCGTTGGGGTTGGACGCCGAGGGCAGCGCCGAGGACAGCTGCTGCGCAGCGGTGGTGCTGCTGCTGCTGCTGTTGGCGCTGCCGGCCGCGCCGCCCGCGCTGCCGCCACCGGCCGCTGCCGCGCCTCCCGCTGGGGCCGCCGCCGCGGCCGGGGCCGCCGCCGCCGCGGGCTTGCCGAAGGTTGGCACAAACTCCTTGGCATAGATGTTCAGGGAGAAGGGCTTTGCGTTGGGGTTCAGCTTTGACACCAACTTGGGCTTCTCGGCGGCCGCCGCGTCGCCGTTCGCCGCGGCCGCCGCCGCCGGCTTGGCCGCTGCGTCAGAGGCCGCCGCCGCCGCCGCCGGTGCAGCAGCCCCGTCCGCCGCCGGCGTGGCGGCGCCACTGCCATTGGCGGCGGAGGCCGCTGCCGCTGCTGGTGCCGCAGCGGCGCTTGCGGGGCGCGAGTCCTTGATGGAGGAGGAGGAGGTGGTGGAGGACTTCTTGAGGTCCGCTAGCGGCTCGCCACTGAGGGAGTTAGGGGAAGAGGGAAAGAGAGGAGGGTGCTGTTGTTGCGAGCCCAGTCAACGGAGGGGATACGGGATCACGCATACCGTAAATACATGCAAGCCGCTCCGCTCCTCCATTCATTGGCACCACCGCATGCCGGTCGATCGCGATCCGTGCGGCCCCTACCGCAGACACTTTCACCGCCCTCCGCCCTCTGCCAGCTGCTGCTACTGCCGCCGTCAGGCCCGCCACCCCCCCCCATCCCCTGGTAGCCCACCCGCCACCACTCACCCGGCGGCGCCTGCTGCTGCTGCTCCTGCTGCTCCGCCCGGCCCTGCTGCCCCCACCGCCGCCGCCGCGCGTTTCTTGTTCATCTCCTCCTTGAAGCGCAGGAACTCGGCCTGCGCCTCCGGGTCCAGCTTGACCTGGGAGTGGGGCGGGGGTAAAGAGGCGCAGGGGTGGGGCGGGGGGCACGTGTCAGAGCGTGCGCAGGCTGTTGTGAGCGTGAGTCTCCTCCTTCCCCCCTCACACTCGGCCTTCCCTCTCACACTCGGCCCTCCCCTCCCCTCCCCTCCCCTCACACTCGGCCCTCCCCTCCCCTCCCCTCCCTTCACCCGCACCTGCGGCGCCCCCGGGTCCAGGTCCAGCGCGGAGAAGGACACGGGGTCGGCCACCAGCGGGCTGGCGAACACGGGCGAGCGCGACATGCCACCCACGCCGCCGCCCATGCCGTGCAGCTTGGGCGTGCCGTAGGGGGAGCTGTGCAGGGAAGAGCAGGGAGGGGAGAGGCGTGGGGGGAGGGGTTCCATGCACTTTGGTTAAGAAGGGTGGGTGTCGACAGGCAGGCACGGTACAGCAGGTCTTGCACAGGCCGGGGACGGGGGAAAGGAGGACGAAGGGTGGCGGCGGGGGCAGATGGTGTGAGCACAGGTACGACGTGGGGTCCACGCGTGTGCGAGTGTGTGCCGTAGTCGGCCAAGCCGGCCCACGATCGTGGTAGCTGTGCACCCAGACCCACATGAACCCCGACCCCACGTTTCTCCCCCACCCCCCATTACGCCCCCAAGGTCCTCTCACCCCGGCGCGGCGACTCCCTCCCCCATCCCCCCCCACCCACCTGCGATCCTTCTTGGGGCCCACGGTCAGCGAGCTGCGGACCTTGTTCACCTCCTTGCGCGGGTCAATGTCGATGGGCGCGGTGCCGGTGCCGGTGCCGCCCGCGCTGCTGGCGCCGCTGCCGCCGCCGCCGTCCGCGGCGGCAACCGGCGCCGCGGAGGAGCCGGCGCCCGGGACCGGGACCGGGATGGCGGCGCCGCCGGGCTTGTGGCCGCCTGCGGGGCACCACCACCACCACCACCGCCATCAGGACATGGCAGTTGAGTGTTTTGAAAGTGCTTTGATGCCAACGGGGTTGTGCGGGGTGCGGGCACGCGTTGGTATTGCTCTGGCTCAGGGGAGGGGGCGTGTCAAGCGGCTGCCAGGTAGCTGGTTGGGAAGGGGAGGAGTGTTTGAGGCACTTGCGGACCAAAAGCCGAAAGCGCCCAAATGCCGCCAGCCACCAGACCTGCACTACCGCTACAGCGGCTTTCTCTCCAGCCCCATACCCCTACACGCCTACATCCTCACACTCCCCACACGGCTGCGCCCTCCGCCTCTGCCCTCAGGTCCCCACCTGCAACTGCGCCCGCCTGCTGCTGCCACGTCTGCGACTGGGGCTTCTGCTGCGCCGCCGCCACCGAAAGCCCGCTCGCCACCGCCGCCACACCTGAGCCGGCGCGCCCCCAGGCCACAGCCCGGTCCGCTGCCGACTGCGTAGAAGGCCCACCAGGCCCACGAGGCCCGCGGTGCTGCTGCTGCTGCTGCCCCGGACCGCCGCCCGGCCCACGGGGCGGCTGCGCCGCGCTCGGGTTGGCGAAGCCGCCGCCGCCGCCGCCGCCGCCGGCTGCTGCGGGGCCTCCTCCGGGCGGGGCGTCCCCCCGGATGACTGCGCCGTACAGCGCCTCCTCGTCCACCTGAGGCAACACGGAGGCAACAAGGAGGAGGAGGAACAGGCCGCGCAGGACGGGCAGGGAGTCAGCTGACGGACAAGGTGCAGGGTAATGGAGAAAAGTACAGGGCCGTGTAACGGGCGGACCAGCGTCGGCCACTCCCGGGGGGGTCGCGTGGGGGGTTCCGTGCCCCTCCCCCTCCCCCTCCCCCCAGAACCCTGCCCCGGCCCCCGCAGACCTCCAGCCGTCCGCCACCCATACACGCGCGCCCCATCAACTACACTTCGCAGCCCCGCCGCCTTTCCCACCCACTGCACGACTCACGTCGGCGCCAAGCTCGCCACCGCGCTCCTCGAGCATATGGATGTTGGTGGTGGCACCACCTGTGGCCACCCCGCTCTCGATTTCCCTTGCGATGCGGGCCGCCTCCTCCTCGGAGATTTTGCACTCATCACGGTTGATTTTCGTGGTATAGAAATGCTCGCTCCAAGTAGTCTGTACGCCGAAGCGATCGCGATTGACCGCGAACTGGTCCCAACCCGCTCCGCCACTGGGTGCTTCGAGGCTGAAGAAGCCACCTTCGTCGCCCTCATCGGGTTGCCATTTCTGCAGCTCACGCATGGCCCTGCACGGCATGCCAGGGCAAAGGGCGCGCTAGGGTCATGTCCACGTGCGTAGAATGGTCTCACGCTCCAGCATGTACGCACACACCAACATGAGAAAGTCACACCATAGACGTGTGACGTGCCCTGCGGAAACCGAGGCCTCCGAGTACCCGGCCTGACATCCCCGCTTGGCACCCGCCCATTTCCCCGCCTTCCCCACGGAGGCTTACCCGCCGCGACCGCGCGAGATAGCCGCGTCCGTCTCGAACCCCACATCGCTGCGGTCAGCACCCGAGAGGTCCTCTGCGCTCAGCCGCACGTCCTTTGCGTACACCTGCACTAGGTCCGCAGCTGAGATGGTCAGGACTGCCACCGGCTTCTCGGCTAGGGCCGTCTTGTCCACCGCGGGCGCAGAAGGGTCCTTTACGACCTTGGCAAACTTCAGGACCACCGACACGCCATTGCCGTCGTTTTGCAACGAACCAAAGACGCCCTCGTAAACGACCCCGCTCGCCACCTGCGCAGGCGCACGTTCGGGCCCCGATTACCATTATTTCCAAGCTTTTTGAACTCCTGATGGCGTGCGCGGGCGTAATGGCCCAGCAGCTCGGGCAGTGTCCAGTCAGATTAGCGCCCGGCGCACGCAGCTCACCTGAACCTCCACCCTGTAGCCAATCAGGACATTGCCAATGAAGCTCAAGCGATCGGTGCTGTTGGCAACCGCGAAGCCAACAGTCTGCTTGGCCGGCTTGGCAGCTTGCGCCGGGGCACCACTGGGCGCACGCTGCTTGGCGCCCTGAGCTGCCGCTGGGGTTGGGACTAGGCCCGCCCCTTTAAGCTTAGCAGCGAAAGTGCTCATGACTCCTGAGTCCGGGTTTTGAAGGCTCAGTGTGTCAGGCTCATTGTGACAGCACCGGTTCCCGTCTACTCAAAGCGACCTGAAGTAACAGCGATGTGCCACTGGTCTGCAGAGTGTGCCGCACAGTGAGAAAGGCTGGCCTAAACGGCTCCGCGAATCGCGCGGGGCCCGCCCATGCATTGCTGCGAGGGCACCTCTCGAGCCTGCCCTGCGGGGTCAATTATGGAACCTTGACTTGCACGCTTTGTCAACACGGCTACCAGCAGCAGCATTTGCATGCACTGCATAGCTTCCGCCCGGCTTGGACAAGCCCGCCAAATTTGTCGCGTCGCCCAGAGCCGGCCGTATATTCGCTTACTGCGCCATCCACGGACCCCAGAAGCCGCTGTTGTCGCTAGGACTCGCTCTCTCGGGCTAGGGGCAGCGCGCTTGCACTCCCAGGCGGCAAGTCGGTGCGCGGCGTCGCCTGCGGCCATGGAGCCCGTCACCTCGGCGGCCGCGGGTGCCACCCACGCCAGTGGCTCTCCCGCAGCCGCCGCCTGCCCCCCGACGAGCGGCTGGCGCTCGCTGGGCACGCCGCCGCAGGAGCTGCAGCTGGACTTCTGCCTGCCCACCGGGCAGTCCTTCCGCTGGCGGGCCACGGGAGCGGGCGAGTACACGGGCGTGATCGGGCCGCGGCTGGTGGCGCTGCGGCAGCTGCCGGCGGACGTGGTGTTCCGGGTACTGGCGCGCGGGCCGGGGCCGGAGGCGGCGGAGGAGGGCGACGAGGCGGCGGTGCGTGACTACTTCTACCTGCCGCAGCCGCAGCCGCCGCCTGCTGCCGCTACTGCCGCGGCTGGTGATGGTGGTGGTGGTGGTTGTGATGGTCGGACCATGGCAGCGGCAGCGGCGGGTGCAGGCGCAGGCGCAACCAGCAGCGGAGCCGCAGGACGCGCGGGGCAGCAGCAGCAGCAGCAGCAGCATGCCCAGGCGCCGCCGCCGCCGCTGCTGCCGCACGAGGGCGTCAGCCTGGCGGCACTGGCGCGGGGCTGGGCGGCGGCGTGCGGGCGCTTCGCGGCCGTGAGCCCGCACTTCCCGGGCGCGCGCATGCTGCGGCAGGACCCGCACGAGTGCCTGTTCCAGTTCATCTGCTCCTCCAACAACCACATCAGCCGCATCCACGGCATGGTGGAGCGCCTGTGCTCCGCCTACGGCACGCCGCTCACGCCCTCCGACCCCCTGCCGGCAGCAGCAGCCGGGGCAGCAGCAGCAGCCAAAGGAGCAGCGCATGCAGCCGCATCCTCAACGCAACAGCCGCAGCAGCCGGGGCAACAGCAGCAGCAGCAGCAGGAGGCGGACGTCAAGTTGGAGGCGGAGGCGGAGGATCAGGAGGCGGCCGCGGGGCCGCAGCAGGCCGAGGCGGCGGCGCAGGAGCCGGATGGCGGGCTGGGAGGAGGAGTGGAGGAGAAGTCGCCGCCTGGAGCCAAGGGGCAAAAGGGCGGCAAGGCAGCAAAGGGTGGCAAGGCAGGGGCTGCTGCCGCCGCTGCGCCGCCTCCAGTGTCCTACTACGCCTTTCCCACGCTGGAGCAGCTGGCGGCGGCCACGGAGGAGGAGCTGCGCGCCGCGGGCTTCGGGTGCGTGCGTGCGTGCGTGCGGCCGTGCGGCCGTGCGTCTGTGTGGCCAGCGTGGGATGTGTGTTACAGCTGCGGGGAGACTTCTGACCCGGTCCCGAAACACGGCCGCTGCAGCCTACCAGCCTCTTTGGACTGTCGAGAGCGCCGACAACCCTGACCGGCGCACCCAAACCAAGCCGTGGGATGGCGTGGCGTGGCCGCTGCAGTGGCTGTAGCCCTGGTGACGGGGGACATGGGGCTGGGGCGGCGGGCTGCACTGTCGGCTGTAGCACTGGTGCACTGGTGACGGGCGCCAGGGCGGACCGGACAGGCGCAACGCGGAAGGCAATGCAGTTACCTTGTGGCAGTGGGTGGGAGGGGGGCAGGAGTGCGGCAGGCACAGATTTCACGGCCACTGTGGCCGTTCCCGCCTCTGATGCTGCTGCTGGTGCCTCTGGTGGTGCACTGGGGTGCAACCTCGCCGCTGCTCCATGCTCCTTTTTTGTGCCCCGCATTTGCCCCGAAACGCAACGCACTAATGCCCGCCACCACCGCTACCTCGCCGCCTCCGCCCCCGCCCCCGCCCCCGCCCCCTGACAGCTACCGCGCCAAGTTCATTGTGGGCAGTGTGGCGGCGCTGCGGGCCAAGCCCGGCGGCGGGCGGCAGTGGCTGCTGGGGCTGCGGCAGGCGCCGCTGCAGGAGGCGGTGGCGGCGCTGGAGGAGCTGCCGGGTGGGTGGGTGGGTGCGTCAGCGACAGGGTGGGCGGCTGGGCGGGTGGGTGCCTGGGTGGGTGCTGCAGTGGTTGAGTGCTGCAGCGGTTGAGTGGGTGCTGCAGCGGGTAGCGCTTTGGCTGGCGCAAAATGCTGCTGACAATGCAATCAGTAGAAGGATGTGGCAAGCGGTTGGTCGTCGGCCCCGCAACCGCACCTCGCGCATGTGGGCTCATGTCTCGCAGCGGTACTCATTGCAGCATTCATCTGTCAAACCGCCGCCGCTCCGGTATTTGAACTGCCTTTCCCCGCCTGCTCCACCTCCCCTCTGTGCTGCGCTAGCCCTGTTTGGTTTTGGACTACTGGCTTTACAACTCGCCCCCGCCCCTTCACCCGCAACCCGCTCTTTTGCGTGGGTATGGTTTCATTGGGCTGGTAGGCACAACCCCACCACCGCCACCTGCCCCACCATCTGCCCTTCCCCCCCCCCCACCAGGCGTGGGCCCCAAGGTGGCTGCCTGCATCGCGCTGTTCAGCCTGGACAAGGCGGACGCCATCCCCGTGGACACGCACGTGTGGCAGATCGCGGTAGGCAGGCAGGCGGGCGGGCAGGCGGGCAGGCAGGCAGGCAGGCAGGCAGGCAGGCAGGCAGGCAGGCAGGCAGGCAGGCAGGCAGGCAGGCAGGCAGGCAGGCGGGCGGGCAGGCAGGCAGGCAGGCAGGCGGGCGGGCAGGCAGGCAGGCAGGCAGGCAGGCAGGCAGGCAGGCAGGCAGGCAGGCATTGAGGGAAGAGGACCACGTCAGCGCCCATTGGCGATGGCGGCCGACCACCGCTACCCATTGCGCCCAGCCCGCCCCCCCCCCCGACTTCTCCCCCTTCCTGGCCGGCCCCTGGCATTTGCCCCGCGGCCCTGTCTGGCCCGCCACCTCCACTTGCATCAGTCGCTTCGGCTTCTGCAATGCACTAACCCCGCCCCACCCCGCCCCGCCCCTGCGGCAGGTGCGCTACTACCGGCCGGCGCTGCGCGGCAAGGCGCTGACCAAGAAGCTCCACGGCGAGGTGGCGGCGGCCTTCACGGAGCGCTTCGGGCCGTACGCGGGCTGGTGGGTGGCAGTGGGTGGGTGGGGGGGTGGGTGGGGGGGTGGGTGGGGGGGTGGCACAGTGGTGGGCGGATGGCAGGCAGCAGCACGGCAGGAGAGGGGGCGTGCGGGCTGGGGGTACCAGCGAGCCGTGCGGCGACAGACAGGTACGGCCCAGGTACGGCTCAGCTGGCCGGTTGGTCGCCGCGTACCGCCGCCGGTACCACTACTGGAGCCAGCCGGGGCTGCGGCGCGGGGGCTGCGGCGGACGGTGGGGGCTACTGGTATAAATCCCGGTGAGGGTGGGGGGTTGTGGTGAGGGTGGGTAGTTTATTCCAAACCCAAGCAAAACACCAGAGACCAAACCCGAACCGCCAAACCCAATGCGGAGGAGGTATGGCCTTAACCTTTATCTTGGTCGCCCTTGAGCCTTGTTCTTCTGGTCGGTGTAGGCCGTAGGCGGTAGAACAAGAAACTCGCTTACCATCGAGGAACACCCAGGCTCGCGGCGCGCGATAACCCTTCCCGCTAATTCTAATGTGCGATTCACACAACAAGACCCACCTGTGACGACCCAGAGCAGCGCCGGCGCGGTGGGGGGGGGGGGGCGGACGACTGGTCCAGAGGCTTGCGCGCGCCCCCGCCCCCATGTCCCCATGTGTCCCCCTTCTGCTTCATGGCCCGTTCCCCTTCTGGCGCACCTCCTGTCTGTCAACACGACTGCGCTTACGCTGCCGCTGCCTTCGCCCCCCCCCCTCTCCTCTGTACCTCCTCACTACCCCTTCACTCGTCATCTACACCTTCACTTCTTAACGAATAATACCTGTTACTCCCTCCACCAACAACACCAACAACACCAACACGACCAACACACGCACACGCGGGCACAGGGCGCACAACACGCTCTTCATCAGCGAGCTCGCCTCGCAGCAGCACCGCCTGCCCGAGCACCTGAGGCAGGGGGGCGGGGGAGGCGGCGGAGGGGGCGGAGGGGGCAAGAGGGGCGCGGCTGCAGCGGCAGCAGCGGCGGGACGGGACGAGGACGACGACGACGCGGCGGCCGGGCTGTCTTCCAGCGATGACGAGGAGGACGGCAGCGGCGAGGCGGGGGGCCGGGGCGGGCGGCGGGACGCCAGCGATGACGAGGACTACACGCCGCCGCCCAGCAGCGGCAAGGGGCGGAGAGGCGGGGGCGGAGGCAGCGGCGGGGCTGGGGGCGGGGGCGGGGCTGGGGGCTCCGGCAGCGCGGGCCGCAAGCGGCGCCCCTCCGGGGGCCTGGGCGACGACTCGGCCACGCCGCCGCCAGCCAGCAAGTCGCCGGCTAGTGGCGGAGGCAGCCGGGGGCGGGGCACAGGCAAGCAGGCGGCGGAGGGGAAGCAGCAGCAGCAGCAGCAGCAGCAGCAGCAGCAGCAGCACTCGGCGCCCGCGCTGGAGGATGGCCAGCTGTCAGTGAGGGGGGCGGCGGCGCCGCCAGCAGGTGACGTCACCGGTACCCCCTCCCCACCCGCGGCGGCGGCGGCGGCGGCGCGCACGCGGCGGCGGCAGCCGGCCGCGGTCAAGGACGTGAGGCCGCAGGGTCCGGGGTTGGGGTTGGGGTGCGTGCCGGCTGACGGCCGCAGTGCTGGGATTGGACTGACAGAGCCCGAAGGGAAGGAGACGACACCGCCAGGCGGCAACGGCAGCAGCAAGGGCAGCAGCAGCAGCAGGAAGCGGGCAGCGGGCGGGCAGCGGCCACCCGCGGCACCGGGTGCGCCCGCCAAGCAGCCCAGAGGAGCCGGGGAGCGGGCTGTGCCGGGCCAGTGACGTGCGGCGGCGGCGGCGGCAGCGGTGCGGTCTTGCGACGGAGGGGTTGGTGAGGTGGGTGATGAGCCACGGGCTTGCCACTGGGTGGACGGATGGGGCGAGGCGATGGGGCCGCACAGCAGGGGCTGCAGCCCACAGGCGCGGGGACGGTGCGCGCAGGACTTGAAAATGGATTTGACGTGATTCATGTCACCACGGGCCAAAAGCTGCCGGGGAATGAAGAGGAGGCTTTTGGAGGCAAGCGCGTGCGACAGTGCGACCAAGGTTGGCGAGCTGGCTGGCGGACGGGCTGGCTCGGGCGATGAGGGCTTGGAAGCTGCTGCTGCAGTTGTGCCGTGTCGGCGTTTCGGCGCGCGTACAGCTTGAAGAATAAGTAGTGTGTTGCATGGCCGCAGTGGATAAAGCAGTGAATGAAGCGTGTGAAGTATTGTGGTGATATGAACCCGCAGGACTTGCGTGTCACGTGTGTGTAGTGTGTGTGTGTGCGACCTGCCCAGGAATGCATGTGCATGTGCATGAGGACGCCATATAGCTCAATGCGTGGGCCATGGTGACGAACAAGGACGGCTCGGGAAGCGCTCCACAGTGCAAGGTTGGTGCGGACTTTGCTGCAAGGGGTTTTATATATATATAGATTGCAGGGGTGTGTGATGTAGGCAGGGGTCTGGTGAGTTTCGAACGTGAGCCCTGCTGGCACTCCGCAGGCGGTTTGGCGCCCGACCACGGCTGGTGTCTGGGTGCGTCGTCGGCCCGCCATGCTCAAAGCCGGGTGGACAGTAGCAGCGGCCCGGTGCCGGCTGCACACACACACGTACCGTACTTTGCACCTGCGGCGTGCGGCGCGGCGCTCCTCGCAACTACGCACACAGTATGTAACTGACACACGGGGATTACAAACGGGCTGGCGCGCAACTGCCAACACACAGGGGGGGCGTTTCCCCTATCCCGTGGTTTTTAAAACACGGGCGGCACTACTGCCTGGCGTGGCGGTTTGGTGCGCACCGCGGGTGGGAGCTAATAGATATGCAGGGGGGCTGCGTATCAGCGAATGAGAGCTGCAGTGGAGCACTACGGCGGAGCTCTGCAGAGGGCTGGCGGTTGCCGGCAGGCGTGAGTAGGAGCGGTGGGCAGTTGAGAGCGCACGCGTGTGGGAGGCTGTGACGGAGTATGGCAGAGTACGGTGGCGGCTGACGGTTGACGTGGAGTGCGAGTGGAAGTGCCTGACGGTATAACGGTATCATGTGCGCGTCTTGTGACTCAAAGCTGCGTGTTAGCTGCGTGTTAAGTCAGAGAGACGCATGGGGCTGACCCTGTTCCCATAACCTGCTGACTCCGGTGGCACACAGCAGTTTCACACGGTTGACCCTGGGAGTTTGGGACCCGATCACCCGAGCACGGCGGTGGCCATCATCCAGGGACGCCGCACACCTGTTCCCTTGCTAGCATCACCGATGGCGGTGGCCATCATCAGCCATCCATCAATGTCATAATCTGACACACATCACCACCTCAAGCCCTCAGCTACGGTCCTCTCTGGCCCTCTTCCTGTCGCGGCGGGCAACGACAAAGCGATAAGGCAACTGCAACCGCAACTGCTGCTGTATCCACAGCTACTAGGCCTGCTGCTGGCAACCACCTAACACCATGTATGCGGCCGTTTGCCTGCCATCATCCCCATCCCCATCCCCATCCCCATCCCCATCCCCATCCCCATCCCCATCCCCATCCCCATCGCCTCCACCTTCCGTTAGTTCCTAGCCTACCTAGCCCACTTGCAGTGCGGTCATGCCCCACTCGCTGGGTACACTGATGAGGGCACACCTAAATTCAGCAACTCCAACCATTATTGCAACTGTCGCTGTGGTCGAGGCAAGGTCTACCTGCTGCCTGCTCACTGCTGCCACCGATGCAGCGGCACAGCCAGCATTGCTTGCCAGTGTGTGTCGAGTGCACAGTTGGACCACACGCCTCTTATCTCACGCGGAGGGGGCGTCGTTGCCCTTCTCGATGGTGGCGTCCTGGTTGAACAGGTAGGGTTTTTAACCACCAACATGCTCAGGGGGAAGGAGCACACACAACATGCACAATGTCAACCTGCACATGCAGTACAGTTAATGCTGCTTGGCTGACTGCATGGCGCCACATTGCGTTGCATCGCATGGGAGTCGCTCGCTCGCTCCTGAACCTCGTAAGTCCTAATAACGCACAGCCAGGACCGCACATACAGCTGTTGGCGGCCCACAGTGCACCCTACCGCCGCTACTCGAACTGTGGGTAAAGCGTGTGGTTTATTACGCGCAGCTCAAGTTCGCTCTTACCTCCTCGTCCTCCGTGTGCTCCTCAATGCGGCACTGCACGGCCATGCTCTTGGCGAGGCAGGCCAGGGCCGCCACCATGTCGCCGTTGCGCGCGGTCCTGCGCAGGATGAGCCCCAGCCCTGGGTCGAATGAATGGCCGTCGTCGCTTGTGTTGTTCCAGATGTGTGTGACCAGGGCGTCCAGGTTGGCGGCCAGGCCCTCCACTGCGTACATGTCACCAAGGCACCAGGCGGCAACTAGCGGTGGGCGTGGAGTGGGGTGGGATGAACGTGTGAGCACCAGCCCAAGCCATGTATGTCAAGCAAATCATACCTACCGGTACTAGCGCTCTATCTACAGGTGGTTACTGTAGCTGATGTATGATGCAAGGCAAGGGGGTCCTGGTTTGCAGGCGCCTGTATGTCGGCTCGAGCGGAAAGGCAGTGCCGCGTACTACACCAACACGGAAGTCTTCACGCGGAGGCGACGCATAACACCAACGGCTTACCTGGCGAGCAGGAAAGCAACCCCGCCCCACGCGAGGCAGAAAGCAGAGCCGTGCCGGCGGAGAGCGACATGTATGCGGCCAAGGTTCAAAGGAGCACATTAGCAAATACTGGGCAAGGCACAGCAGTGAACGGGACGAGGCACGCCGGTGGGAGGAAAAGCGGGACAAGTGAGACAAGCGGGACAGAGGCAACAAGCCCAGGCGGCGAACGCCGCCAAGTGGGCGCAAGGCAGCGTGAAGAGCAAGGGGCGGAGTGCATGGGGGTGGTCAGCGGAGATTGGATGGAAGCAAGCCGTGCGCGTGCCCCACCCGGGCCCCCGGTGCAGATAGAGGCATGGACACCTGATGAGGGCAACTGTGAGGGGGTGGCGTGTGTGTGTGGGGGGTGCAAGGATATATGACGAAGTGGTAGAACAGGAACTGCGTGTGTGTGTGGGGGGGGGGGGGGCGGCGTGTTTCGGATGGAATAAAAAGACGTTAAGGGCAGCACCAAGGGCAGCCGGCGGGCGGTGTGTCTAAAGCGCTGTGTTGCAAGATTGCGGTCACACGGCGGCGTTTTGTTATTTATTAGCGTTTAAAGAGGAAGAACGTACGCCGCAAAGCGCCCACAGGGCCCCAGGGACACCACATACAGCAGGGTAGAAAGCAGCCGCGGCGGCCTGTGGATAGCTGCCATGTATGCTCGTGGCGTACAGCAGAACATCATCAGCGGCCGCGCGCTGCCAGCAACGCACGCACGTACCCTTCTTTTCCTCCGTCATGTCATCGGCGCGCGTCCAGCCGGGCACGTTCTGCTGCAGGCACGTGACTAGGTTCGGGCGCCCCTTCAGCCCCTCCTTCAAGACCACCAGGCGCTTCCTCTTAGAGCCGCCGAGCTGCTCCATCCTCCACTTACTGACCAGGTACGCTGCGGCAGCGTCGGACGGAAGCAGTCGTCAGCAGCAGCATCGGCAGCAGGAAAGCACGCCCTAGCCCACGCTCTCCTCCTCGCTCTTTTGTATGGGTATGGTTAAGTTGGGCTGGTATCTACACCCCCCCCCACCACCACCACCATCCACCACCACGCACACCCGCAGCCGCCTTGCCTGATGACCCACCCAGGAAGGAGCGGCCGTTGTTGACGCCCACAGCATAGAGCACGAATACGAGCTGTTCTCTGGCGTTGAGCAGTTCCTTAAACATGGCCGCCTTCTCCATGGCCATGTCCGCCTTCTCCGTGGCCATGGCCGCCACCGTAAGAGCTTTGGCCGTGTTCTCCCTGGACATGGCGATCCTCTCCTCCGCCATGGCGATCCTCTCCTTGGCCATGGCGGTCCTCTCCTCGGTCCTCTCCCCGGCCATGGCCTTGACCTGCGGTGAGGAGCCCGTGAGCTACTTAGTTACCATACATGGGGAAAGAAATGTATCGTTGCAGTGCACACACGCCGTGGAACAATGAGGTAGGGCATGCGGGCATGTGAGCTGCCACGACGCCGCACGACGCCTGGAGGGAGAAAGCAGGGGTGCCGGGCGGGGGCGAGCGGCGCCCCCCCCCCCTTCCCCGTCAGTAGGTAAACTTATAAACTGGCAGCTGCTGGTTCCGGCCGCCGCCGCCGCCGCAGCACACACCACGCACGAGAGAGATGTATGCGGAAGGGAGTGCCGGGGGCTAGGCAGGCAGCAGGGTGCCATCATCATTAACAAACTGAACGCGGCCGCGGGTACAACGAATCTCTACATAATATATGGCAAATCACCCGGGGGGGGGGGAGAAAACAAAGTTTCTTATCCCATGCTCTAAAACGATAGAGCTCAACGAGATAATAACGCACGTGCTTTTAGTTTTTCAGGGGATGTCTGGTGAGGAAGTTCTGGGGCCCCAAAGTTGACGGTCGGTCATCCCCTCCGGGGGTCCGTGGTCGGTGACCTCAGGGGTTTCGGGAGGAGCCCGTGGGAGGAGCCCCAACATGCCCTAACTCAGTCCTACGGGGCCCAGACGCAGCAGGATATGATGCACATATGCTTATGGTGCAACGCCTCACACGATTACACGCTGGGAAGGCTTAACTCGACGCCTGGACGTGGACATGTCGGCACATGTCACACACATCGACAAATGCGAATGACACTGGCGGACTTGAGACCCAGAGCGGTCTGGTAACACCCATTCAGGTAACACCTTAGCATTAATACAACAAGTAATGCATTTGCGAGTGAATACGGGTCCGTTTACGTGGCGGGGGTTGGGCCGGGAATCTCAATGGATGGAATCCCGCTCGTGTCGAAGTCGTGGAACAGGCCCGCAGATGGCATGGCGTGATAGAGCACGCTGAGAGGAGTCGATTGGCACCGCTTGGATATTAAATGGAGGGGTATAACCCCGTTTTTGAGACGGTTTTGTCCGCAGGGGACGAGTCGGTCGTCCCCCCCAGGGGGCTCCCGGGGGGTTTCGGGGCATGGGGTCTGGCACTTTGTTTCCTACCCCCCCCCCCGCGTGAATCACCTGCGCCTGCAGCTTCAGGAAGTGTTCGCCCAGAGGCAGGTGGAGATCGGCCGGAGCCATGCGAATGACCTTGAACAGCTCGTCATCCTCGGCGTCTGCCATCGTCCCGAGGGAGCGGGAGTGAGCCGGAATGTTGAGACCTATCAAAAAGGCAGCAACGCAGCGAAGGCAGCGAAAATGCAGCAACAGAGCGGTCCCAGAAGCTCGGCGGGTGCAAAGCAGGGGGAGAGCGGGGAGCACTGGGCGGGCCGAACCGAGTCCCACTGCGGGTGTAAAGCAAGCAGCAGAGCGCGAATTGGTCGTGCTAGGGTTTGCTGTATGAGTACACGCTGTCGTACATACAGTGATGAACACTATAACAGTCATCAATACACAGAGCAAGCCTCCCGAGCGCAGCAGCTTAGCGCCCGTTCAATCTGGCTCATGCGCTTCTCCCGCTCCTCCAGAGCATGTCCGTAACAGAGACTGGTAGGCTGCAGAGGCCGTGTGTCGGGCCCGGGTTGGAGGTGAGCCGGCTGAGCCCACAGCTGTAACATTACGCTCCTCTGAATGCAATCCACTCACTGGTCACTGTGATGTGGATCATCTTGTTAAGCATGGCCGTCTGCGCGGCAACGGCCTTGGCATTGGGGAGGGCGACCTTGAGGGCGACACACGCTTGCTTGTGCACAGCGCTGTTCAGAGCGCTGCGCGCGGCAGCGCATCCGAAAAACGTAGCCGCAGAGCGCAGCATGTTCACTGCAGCGCTGGTACGCAAGGCAAAGACAACAGAGGCTCCAAGAAAAGTATCAAGACAGATGCGCCTGAACGTTGCGAGCGTCGCGAGGACCGGCCGTTGAAGCAATGAAATTGATACTGGGATATCAGGCAATAAAAAAATATGATAAAGCGGTTACGCTGTCCGTGTTTAAGTGAGGGCGGGTGCAATGGTGACTGGAACGGCAAGGAGAGGTCCCACGAAACGCTGGGTTGAAGGGTGGCCCGTCCAAGGCTGCTGCTGCTGCTGATAGCCTGCACTTAGGAGCCACTTTCAATAAGCTAATTTTGATCCCCAGCGGATCCCGTCTGTATGTGCCATTGATAGTTCTTTATTTCATGTATACCAAGCATGTCTGAGATTTTCAGTATGATTAGGATAGGCAGAGGGGGAAGGCAAACGGTGTGAGCGGAAAGGCACGTCGGCGAGAAAGCAACACGGTATCCTAAGAACACGAGCGCTGCACGTAGGCGCCACTGTCAGTAAGGAGTATGTTTTGCCTGAATTTGATGCCGTTTGAGGATTTCTCCCGGCCCGCCAACGCGTGGCCCTAGCCACCGTCGTGCACTCAGGTGAGTCCCGCCGCTTGAGGTTGTTGTGTGGCAATGCCACCGCCGTGCTCGGGTGATCAGGTCCCAGACTCCCAGTGTCAACCGTGTGAAACTGCTGTGTGCCACCGGATTTGCATTCTAGCGCATGTCGGTAACCGGAGTCAGCAGGTTATGGGAACAGGGTCAGCCCCATGCGTCTTTCTAAGTTAACACGCAGCTTTGAGTCACACGACGCGCGCATGATACCGTTATACCGTCAGGCACTCCCACTCGCACTTCACGTCAACCGTCAGCCGCCACCGTACTCCGCCATACTCCGTCACAGCCTCCCACACGCGTGCGCTCTCAACTGCCCACCACCCCTACTCACGCCTGCCGGCAACCGCCAGCCCTCTGCAGAGCTCCGCCGTAGTGCTCCACTGCAGCTCTCATAGCAGCCCCCTGCATATCTATTAGCTCCCACCCGCGGTGCGCACCAAACCGCCACGCCAGGCAGTAGTGCCGCCCGTGTTTTAGAAACCACGGGATAGGGGAAACGCCCCCCCTGTGTGTGTTGGCAGTTGCGCGGCAGCCCGTTTGTGATCCCCGTGTGTCAGTTACATACTGTGTGCGTAGTTGCGAGGAGCGCCGCGCCGCACGCCGCAGGTGGTGCAAAGTACATACATACGTGTGTGCACGCGGCACCGGGCCGCTGCTGACAGTGAGGTGGTGGTGGCGGCGGTGAGGCGGTGAGCGGCGCAGCAGTGCGCCTCGCCACGGCGGCAGTGCGGCTGGAGCGAGCACAAGGGCTGGGCGGATTGGGCGACGGCTTCGTCGGGTGAGGTGATTCATGCGGGGGCTAGCTCGCTTGCAGGTGCGTGCTGGTGGTTGCAGGGAGGTACCGTATGCTGGTGGGGGACAGCGGCCCGCGGCAATAAAAGTGGCAATACGCGGCACACGCGCCGAGGTGCGTGCCACCAAGGGCTGATGCCGCCATGGGGGCATCCGGTACGTGTGGTGGTGGTGGTGGTGCTGCTGCAGGCCTGTCCGTCGCACCTAGCACCTAGTACGTGCCTGCCCCGCATCCATCCATCCACACCATCCACACCGGGCTCATCCATGCTACCCTACTACTTCGCGCAGCAGCCCGTCTTACGCATCAGGTTCAAACGCCGCTGCTCCGTTCGCGCGCTGTGTATCTTACTACATTCCTACTCCTACTGTGCAGTCCTGCACATGCCTGCAGATGGTCCTCAGTGCTACCCGCCTCGGTTAGTCCGGTCCTGTCCAGTGGGGGCGGGGTGACCACGGTCGTCGCCCCCGCCCGCGTCCCCGAGTCAGTCATGACTCATGAGTCATCCCTCCTGACATGCGATGCGTGCCGTTCCCTGTCGTCGTCGCGGCACGCACTCGCCCCACGCCGCCGCGGGCCGCACACGCCCCCTTCTCTCTGTGAAGTGGGGAGTCCTTCCAGTCGCTACAAACCTGCCGTCAATTCCACATACGAGGCTCTTAATCACGCCGCGCAATGCAATGCTCCTATAACATGCTCAAACCCACCCCGGCCGGTGGACACCTGTTTCTTTTAAGCATCGGCCCGGTCACCTGTCACCTACAGTCGAGCCCAACTCAACCCGAGTCACTCAGTCAATCAGTCAGTCGGCTACCCTGTATTACCTCCCAGCCTCCCCTGCTGCCTCCTAAGCCCCCGCCACACTGTCTCTCAAGTTCACCGGCCCCAAAAGACACAGAAAAATACATACACACAGCCAGCCCCCCCTCCCCGAAGTCAGCCCCCTGCCGCCCGGCTCGCCCAGTCCTCCCCCCCCCCCAGCCCCCAGCCCCCAGCCCCTCAGTCCTCCATCATGAGCACAGGCGGCATGTCCCGGACGTTCTCAACCACCTTGCTGCCCACGCGCCCCTTGGCGCCCGCCAGCTGCGCCGCCGCCGCCGCAGCAGCAGCAGCTGCGCCGGGGCCGCCCGCCGCCTGCGCCACGCCGGGGCCGCCGCCCAGGGCCATGGGCGCCACGCCTCCCGCCGCGCCGCCGCCGCCTGCCGCCCCCGCGGCGCTGTTGCCGCGGCCCAGCGCGTGGTCCAGCTCGCGCAGCACCTCGGGCGTCATCTGCGTGTGATGTGTTTGTGATGTGTTTGTGATGTGTGTTTGTGTTATGTGTGTGGGGTGTGTGTGGGGTGTAACAACGGGTTTACAGCTATCTGGGTGGATCACGTAATCGTGTATCTGAGACGCTGTCCGATGCTAGCGGCAGAGCACTAGCATCCCAAAGAATCACGCATTGGTTTGGTAGTCTGTGTCTCCCAAGCCGCAACGTGCAAAGTAGACGGAAAAAACCACTGGATTGGCCCTAAGAGCCGCACCCCGTCTTGAACAACACTACTACTAGCCGGCACGTGGTCACTGTGCATTGTTTGTTCGCCTGGCAAAGGTCATGCACTAACCTACTAGTCAGGCACGTGGCCATAGCAGCGTCAAAACAAGTACGCCGAAGGACAGGATGCCTTCACTTCTCACACAGGGCAGAGTACGCTGATGGGCAGCCACAAAGCGATAAAGGTCTGAACATCCTAGCCGTCAAAGTCCTTGCCCTGCAACCACAACCGGCCCAAGCCTCAACCAAACAAGCAAGCCCACACAGCGCGCGCCCCTAGCAGTTGTCCGCCGCATGCATTACTGCATGGCGTGTACGCAGCGCCGGGGTGTGCGTGAGGTGCGCAGCGTGATGCCCCATGCGCACACAGCGGCTGTTGGCGCAAATGCCACATGGCCGTGCTTTGCTTGCAGAGCCGGTGCCGTCAGACAAATGCCTCGTTTTGTCGTCAGAGTGTGCGGCGCTTTCAACGGCTATCCCGCTCCGATTCGTCATCTAATAGTTTGGTCATCAGCCGGCCGGCATGCGAGAGAGCACGTGTATGGCGGTGCGTGTATGCCGTGCTTGCATGCGGGATGGCGCCCCAAACAGGGTTCAAACAGGTGCGCTAGACAGCCATCGCTGCCCGCTGCCCAACATGCCCCGGGTGCAACCCCGACCTCATGCCATGCGCGTGAAGCGCCTCGCTCAGGTACTGCCATCAGACAAATGCCTCGTTTTGTCGTCAAGAGTGTGCGGCGCTTTCAACGGCTATCCCGCTCCGATTCGTCATCTAATGGATTTGGTCATCAGTCGGCGAGTACCGGAAAGGCATGTTTCGTGCGTGCGTGCCTGCCTGTATCTGGATCTGGATCCGTGCCCCCAGGCGCAGATCGCAGACCGAGACGGATCCAGCGCCGACAGCGCCCCCCACGCAGCCCCTCTCAAGAGGCCCCGCCTGTGCATCAATGCAAAACACACACACGGACACACACACACACGGACACACACACACACACACACACACACACACACACACACACGCAGCAGCGCACCGCCGCCTCGCCCCCGGCTCCCCGGCCCCCCGGCCCCGCCGCCGCCCCGCCGCCCCCCACCTTGTAGTGGTTCTGCTTGGTGCACAGCGCGCGCAGCGAGCGCAGGTCCGCGGGCCGGATCTCGTGCTTGTAGCGCTGCACGAACGTCAGCAGCGCCTGGTGCCACACCACCGGGCACTGCCGCTCGTCGTCCGCGAAGCGCACAAAGTGGTCCACCTGGGGGGCGGCGGGAGGCGGGGAGGCGGGGGCGAGCGAGCGAGGGCGGGGAACAGGGGGCGTGCAGCACGCGTGGTTGGGTGAGAGAAAGCGTGCCAGCCACTGCACATCATCGACAGCGCCCTCGTCCCCTCTCAGCCCTGCATCCCCACTTCTTGCCAATCCTTTCTCTCCACCCTCCCCGCTTACCCTTCCCTTCCCTCCCCTTCCCGCCTCAGCCTCCCCTCGTAAGCATCCCCTCCAGGCCTCCCCAAGCCGCCCTTGCACCCCCCCTTCCCGCCCAGTTTCTCGCATAAACTACCCCTCCACAGCGCCTCAACACCGCCCCATCGCCCGCCCCAGCACCCAACCCAGCACCCAACCCCTCCGCCCCACCCCACCCGCCCCACCCCCACCGCCCCACCGCCCAGCACCACCCATACCCACCACCCACCCCACCGCCCCACCGCCCTACCCACCACCCACCCCACCACCCAGCACCACCCAGCACCACCACCCACGCAGCACCACCCACCACCACCCAGCACCACCCAGCACCACCACCCACCCAGCACCACCCACCACCATCCACCCGACCGCCCCACCACCCACCACCACCCAGCACCACCCAGCACCACCCCTACCCACCAGCGAGTCGATGACGCGGTAGGGCAGCGCGTACTTCTTGTTGAGCAGCACGGTCATGAAGAAGGAGGTGGTGCCGCAGTACTCGAGCGTGGCCAGCCGCAGCAGCGCCGCCGCCGAGTGCAGCACCGGCAGCGACGCCTTCTTGAGCACGCTGCTGAAGATGACCGCCTCGCGCACACTGCACGTGCGCGACTGGCACAGCGGCAGCAGCAGGCCCTGTGTGGCGTGGCGTGGGGGAGGGGCGTGGGGGGTGGGGGGAGGGGGGAAGGGGAGGTGGGGAGGGGGGGAGGGGGGAGAGCGGGGGAGGTCAGTCTAGGCAGTTTGGGAGGCAAGGTGGTGGGTGGGTTGCCTTGCCATCCCGCATTCCGCTTACTTGCCAACCTGTGCTCCGTGCCCCTCCCCAGCCCCAGCCCCAGCCCCAGCCCCAGCCCCAGCAGCAGCCCCAGCACCAGCAGCAGCAGGAGCCCGCCGCCGTCAAGCCGACCCCTCCAGTTCCGGCGTGCCCACGCGCCGCAACCCCCAACCCCTTCACCACCCTCCCGCCACACGCTGCATCTCCCCGAGCTTGGGTTCCGTAATGAGCCCCTTATCCCCTCCATCCCCCCGCCTCCCGCCTCATCTTCACGCCCCCCCCTTCACACGTACGTGCTCACGCGCGCACCCACGCACCTTGTAGAAGGCGCCCGGCTTGTAGGTGGCCTTGCGCAGCGCCTGGAACAGCGCGAAGTGCAGCTTCTTGGAGGCGCGGATCTCGTACCGCACGCGCGGCAGCAGCACCAGCGCCAGGAAGCGCTGCGCCAGGCGCGCATTCAGGTTGGACACGAACAGCCGCGTGGCCTGGTACACGGCGTGCACGGACCAGGACTCTGTTGTTTGTGTGTGTGTGAGGGGTGGGGGGCGGGTGGGGGGAGGAGAGGCAGGAGAAGGGGGAGGAAAGGGAGGGGGCGGGGGGTTGCAAGGGAGGGAGGGAGGGAGGGAGGGAGGGAGCGGGGGGTTTGCCAGGTGTGAGGTGATGAGGCCAGTGGGCGGGGGCTGGTGCCTGACAGACAGGCGGACTGGCTGTGCGAGGGACTGATGGTGTGCACCTGCTGCTGCCGCTCCACCTGGCCCCCCACTGCACCCATGCACCAAACTTCCCCCCGCCCCTGCACCCCACACCCACACCCACACCCACGCACCCGGCTCTGTGAGGTAGAGCACGTCCTCCCAATTGCGCAGGTTGGGGATGATCTTGAACGCCTGTGAGTTGGGTTGGGGGGTTCCATGCATCGTGTTTGGGGGGGGGCGGGGAGCGGGAACAGGGGGTGGGGCCGGGGTAGGAGGAGGCAGACAGGGAGGTCGCATGAGCCCCTGGACATGGTCAGGCGCAGGCGGCAGCGTGTGGTCATTGGGCACACTCAGCGATTGGTTTCACCCCGGCTGCCCTGCCCGCCAGCACACAGAGCTATTTCCCCAGCGGCAAGCCCCTCCGCCGCCGCAACGCGACACCAGCTCCAACCCAGCCTTCCCGCCTTCCACAGCCCCCGCACGCCAGCCGCCCATCGTCTCCCCACATGGCCCAGCTAGCTGCCCACACACGCGCCCACGCACGTCTGTCTGTCCCCCCCCTCCCCCAAAACACGCACCCCGCCCCCTAACCACACCCCGCCCCCGCCCCCGCCCCCGCACCTTGGGTATCTTGCCGGTGCTGTACCTGCTCAGCAGCTTGCCCACGCCCCGGTACACCTCCACCACGCGCGGCTCCAGGCCCTCAGGCACAGGCCCCGGACCCGCCTCGCCGTCGTCGTCGTCCTCGCTGCCGGGGGGTTACAGGCGGGTGGGGGGGGGGTTGTGGTTACCAGCCCAAACTAAAGCCATACATATTAATTCAATGAAGAGGTAGACGTCGGGGGAGGAGGGGCGAGGGGGTCAGCACGCGCGCAGCTGTGACGGTGCCCCAAGGGTGGAGGGGTGGCAGCCTCAGCCGACGGCCCCAATCCCACGCTCTGCCATCTCCTGCCCCATCCCCACCAGCCCCCCAACAGCCCCAGCCCCACCAGCCCCCCATCCAGCCCCAGCCCCAGCCCTCCACCCACTCTTGCCCCCTTTTGGTTGTTCGGGTTGCAATGGTTGCTTTGGTTTCTGAGATTAACTACCCCCCCTGCCCCTCACCTACCCTCCCCCCTCCGGCAGCGCCGCCAGCCCCTGCTCCGCCTGCCGCTCCCGCAGCCGCGCCATGATGAGGTCCGCCAGGCTGGTCTGCCGGTAGCCCCCCGCCGCGGCCTCCGGGGCCATGAAGGCCGCCAGCGCGCGCTCGTCGTCCGCGTCCACCTACAGCAGCGGCGGCAGCAGCAGCGGCAGCGGGTGGCGGCGGCAGATAGCGGCAGCGGGTGGCGGCAGCGGGTGGCGGCAGGCAGGTAGGTAGGTGGGGTGAGGGGCAGTGTGGTGATGGTGGTGGTTGTGGTGGTGGTGATGGGGGGGGGAGGTAGGGCAGCTTGGGGGCAGTGGGGGCAAGCGCGGCGGTGGGGTGGAGGCCAGATGCAGTCCGCAATCCACAAACGCCCAACAGCCCCTTATGCGCCCTCCACAATGCCCCCCGTGCCCCGCCGATTTCCCCTCAACAATCCCACACCTCCACCACTCGCCTCACCATCCCACCACCCCAGCACGCTTCATCACACCAGCCCGCCCGCCCGCCCCCCTCCCACACACACATCGTTTACCGCATCGCATGCACAGTCTTTGATTTGTTCGCTATCTCCCTTGCACTCTGTAACATACACACACACACACACACACACACACAGTTGTGTACGGCTGGACCCACCTCCACCTCCTCCTCCAGCTCGTAGTCGCCCTCCAGGCCGCCGCCGCCCTCGCTGTCCTCGTCGTCGTCCGAGTCGTCGTCCCGCCCCCCCGCGGGCCCCGGCGCGCCGCCCTTGCCGCCCTTCTCGCCAAGCCGCTGCATCGCCGCGCGGAGCGCAGCCTGTGTGCGTTGGTGGTGGTGTGTGTGTGGGGGGGGCGGCGTGTGTCGGGGTGAAGGTTGTGGGGGCTCAGGAGGTAGCTCACAGCTCAGCAGGCGAGTCAAACAGCACTGCCCATGCGGCGATACCAAGTGCACGCCGCGGCGCGTCAGCCGCAGGACACTCGGCACGGCCTTCCATCTTCCCCGCGCCCAGTCCCCAGTCGCGGCCACCGCAGCGCCACCGCCACCACGCACACGTGTGCTACACAGCCGCCCAGCCAAGCGCCGGCTTCCCTCCCCTGCCCGGCTTCCCTCCCCTGCCCGGCTCCCCCCCACCTGCGCGTCTATCCGCTTCTTGCCGCCGCCTCCGCCCTGGCCGTCATCGTCGTCGTCGTCGTCGTCCCCCTCGTGGTCCAGGTCAAACAGCTCCTCCGCGTCCAGCTCCTGCTGCTGCTCGCGCGCGGCCTTCAGGATGCGGCCGCTCAGCTTCACGTCCAGCAGCTGCGGTGACGTAGCAATGATTGCATTCGGGGTGGGAATGGTGTTGGGGGATGTGGAGTGGGGATGGCGGCGAGGCGAGCAGAGGGTCGGGAGGCTGTGCAGCGCGTGTGCCAGGGGGCCCCAAAGACGGGTGTTGCCGGCACGCTGCTGGCCCGCGCCTTGGCCTGTTATCTCAGCCCCAAATCTCGCCACAAACAGCCCAGAAACAGCGCTGCAGCTGCCACCGCTTAACCGGCACGCGCGACGCACCGAAAAAGAACCCTGAAGCGCCCGACCCTACCTCTTCTCCATCGTCCTCCTCGGCTCGCCGGCGCTTCTTCTCCGTGCGTGGTCGCGTCTGCGCGTGCATATGATATAGTAAGAGCAGTTGGGGTGCCAATTTTACGTCGCGCAGAGCTCTGCCGCCGCCGGCAACGAGCCGCATGCCCAACCAAAGCCCAACATCGCCGCTAAAAAGTAACGCACCCGAACACCATATGTCTCTGGGTCCTCTATCTGCTCATGAAGCGATTGCCGGTGCTTCGGCTTGCGAATTCGTTTCTTGCCTGGCATTTTTACTGTTTGATGATATGAAAGTAAGTTTTATCTCCACAGCAAGCTACTTATTTAGAGAAACCCAAGGAAAGAAGGGGCCGGGTTGCGCAATGAAGCAGAAGGCTAATGCAGGCTTTCTTTCTTGTTAACACCCCGTGTATCGCTGCGTGTGCTGTATGTAATTATTCACACCCGACATGATGCATAACGCCTAGTGACAAAACAGGTTGCCCACAAGTTTAATTTCCGCACTGCTCTTCTGGCTCACCTATCTAGCGATCCTGCTGCCCCATCACGGCCTGTGAAGCTCTTGTTCGACAAAGAGGTAGATATTAAGCGCTCGAACCGGGCACGGGACACTCTCCCGCCTCCCGCCTTGGCGCGCTATCCTGCGCCCCAGGCGCTCCCGCCTGCTGCCCGCCCCGCCAGCGGCGCCGTGCGGCAGCACACCGTGTGACCCGCCGCTGCGCCTCATAGCCACCGCCACCGCCGCGGCCGCCGCCAGCAGCCGCCATGGCCGCGGCGGCCAATAATGGCGCCACCATGCGGGAGGCCTACCCGCCGCCGCCCTCGCTGTTCAACCTGTACCGGCCCGACGACGGCGCCTCGCCGCTGCCGCCCGCGCCCCCGCCCATCCCCACGCCCGCGGACGTGTCGGCGCTGCGGGAGCGCAAGATAGAGCTCAAGGTGCTCGGCAACCCACTCAAACTGGTGAGCGAGCGGGCGGGTCCGTCGCGGGCGAGGCGGGTTGGAGCAGGCGGCGGGGAGGTGCGGGGGGATGGAGGTGCCAGGTGATGGAGGGGCTTAGCGCGGCGGCAGAAAGAAGGGCTCGCTCCCCAGAGGCGTCATTGCGCCCCGCGCACCGCCCCAAGTGAATGCCAGCGGCAACAGGTTGGGAAGGCGAACCCGGCTTCCCGCTCGCCCCGATACGCTTGCCTCTTTGTACTCCATAACCACCTCGCCTTTTCACGCCCGCCCCATTGTCGCCTCCCCCCCCTGGCACGCTCCCCCACCCCGCCACCCCCACCGCCCACCAGCATGAGGAGTTGGTGCCGCCGCTCACCACCGCGGCGCTGTACAAGCCCGCGGGGCCAGACGGCCGGATAGGTGGGTGGCTGGCTGGCTGGCTGACTGGCTGGCTGGCTGGCAGGCTGACTGGCTGGCATGCACCCGCCCACCCGTCTCCAGCATCACCTGTCCTGCTGATGCTTGCTTCTCCCATGCCTCTTCCTCGTCTCGGCCTCATCCCCTTCTTCCCCCTCCCTCCCCCACCCCTCCCTGCCCCCCTCTCCCCTTCTCCCCCTCGACCCGCACCCTCACGTAAACATCTCCAGACTTTAAGGCCGAGCTGCGGCGCCTGTCCCGCGAGCTGGCCTTCATGATGCTGGAGCTCACCAAGGCCGTGGCGGAGCAGCCGGGCAGGTGAGGTGGGCGAGGGAGGGGGAGGGAGGGAGGGAGTGAGGGAGGCGGGTGGGGTGGGGAGGGTGGACGGCGGGAGTGGGCAGCCCGGGGCGCAGAGGGGCGGCTTCGGGCGGTGGGGTTACATGGTGGTTTCAGGCGGTGAAGTGGGTGGGTGGGCAGCACGCGGGCTTTGGGCGCCATGCCTGGGGTGTAGGCAGGCAGGGGCGCGGCCAGGCGCTCCACGAGTCACGGGACGGACCGCAACGAGCCTGAGCGCTACCAAGAAGAAATCACGGCCCAGATCTCACGTGTCACAACTGCCACCTGTTAAGGGCAGGTCGAATGAGGAGGGATTCCTGTGTTGTATCCCCTTGCAGCAGCACTGGTCATGGGGCTGCACCCCGCATGCGCCGTGCCCAGCTGCCCGCTCGCGGCCCCCCGAACCCTTCCGGGTTTGCAATGAGTTGGAATGGGCTTACCCCTTCCCTGCCCCTCCGCTGCCCCCTCCTCCCTCCCTCTCCCCCCTCCACCCCTCCACCACCCCCCCAGCTACGCGCCCCAGCTGACGCACGTCAACATGCTGTTCGCCAACCTGGTGCAGCTCACGAACATGCTGCGGCCCCACCAGGTAGGCAGGCAGACAGGGCGGTGGGGGGGGGGTCTGTGGTGGCCTGGTGGGTGGTGGGGAGGCCGTGTGTGGGTGTTGGCCCGGACGTTTGGGGGGGGGGGCATGTGAAAGGGAGTGGGGGCATTCCCCCCCATTATTGATTAAACACCATCCATGGATGGCTACCCCCCCTTCATGCGCTGAGTCGTTCGCGTTTTTCTGAGCCTCTACACAACTTGACCTCTACTTTACACACGGATCACCTTAGTGAATGACACATTAGGCAGATCAAACTATTCGGAACGGGGATCGTCGTCTTCACGCGGAGCCGACTACGCCTTCTGGTCATCGGTATGCCAACGTGTGTTGCAACGTCTGTTCTACGTCTACCTCGTCATTAATTTAAATGCATGGAACCCCCCAGCGCTCCCAAGCGGGGAGCAGGTAGCAGGGGAGGCGGAGCCGCCGCAAGGAACGCGTACTGCCTGTCTAGCCTCACTGCGGTTTGGGCACGGATGGCGGGGTAGGGCGTTGTGCTGCCTGCCTGCCTGCCTGCCTGCCTGCCTGCCTGCCTGCAAGCGTCCAAAGCTGGCTTTGTGAAACGCTCCGCCTTTGGTCCCTGCTGCTAACCTTCACACATGCAACCAAACATCATCACCATCACACGCACACACACATACACGCCCCCCCCCCCCGCCTCGCTCCCCACCCCCCTGGCCCCCACCCCACCCCACCCCGCCCCACCCTCCACCCGCGCAGGCTCGCGCCACGCTGGAGGCCACGCTGGGCTTGCAGCTGTCCAACATGCGGGCGGCGCTGGGGCGGCTGCGGCAGCAGGTGGCAGCGGCGGACGCGGCGCTGGGCGGCATGGCGCGGGCGCTGGTGGAGGCGGGCGAGGGGGACTGCGCGGAGAGCGCGGCGCGGCCCGCGGCAGAGGCGGAGGTGGAGGCGGAGGCGCGGATGGATGGCGCGGGGGCGGCTGGGGATGCTGGGGGTGCTGCTGGGACGGGGATAGGGATAGAGGCAGGGGCAGGGGGAGAGGAAGCGGGGGCCGACGCGATGGAGCTGTTTTGATGGCAGCGGGGACTGGCCGGGCACGTAGGCTAATAGCCTGTCGATGGAGGAGGTCAGGTGCCCGTACGTTTGTGAGGGGCGGGCTCGGAGGCCACAGGAGGCGTCTTGTGCCGGGGCTGCGAGTGGCCTGGGAGGTGCGCTGTGCGGCGGAATGACATACGGAACGCGATTCAAGGATTCAAGAGAACGCTGGCGAAGTCATTTGGGGCGTCATGTACTATTCTTTTACAAAATTTATTGCTAGTGATGTCATTGTGCCTGGCTCTATAAGGTAGCCCGCAACCAACTCTTCCGTCACGCCTTGACATCGCGACTGCAAAATGGGTGGGCACGACGACCTGAAGCAGCCATTCGTGGACCACGCTGCACCATCTGTGAGTGAAGTTCAAAGCATGCCACAACCCTTGTCACAAAGACAGCCTGGCGGAGTACAAATTGGTGTGCACGCTCGCGCTTCCGCAACGCAGGCACCTCCCTATGGCTCTGAATACCCAGCTGCAGCAGGTAATAATAGACTTGCAATTGAGCCGGGACGGAAAGTCGCAGCAGTTCAGGGTTCCTGCAGCCGGTGGGGTCCTGCACGGTTGACACGCGCTGCCGCGCCACTCCTGTAGCTTGTCTCCAGCTATGCACTGGTTTATGCGGTATTATAGCTCCTGCTACACAAGCGCACACTACACGCTCTCACGCGCTTTCGTGTCCTTGATGCGTCCCTCCCAGGCCCCGCGACCGGCTACCCAGTGATCCTGCCCGGGGACCAGCAGCCGCCGCCCCCGCCCGGCGCCGCCTTCTACCCCGCCATTCCCTCCGCCGCCGCCGCGGCCGGCCCCTCGCAGCCGCAGCTGGTGGCGCCGCCCACCGAGGTGGTCATCGTATCGTGCCGCCACGACCACGAGTGCGGCGGCCCGCCGGAGCGCATGATGTGTGGCAACTGCCGGCACCTGGTCACACCCAGCGTCAGGAAGGTGCGTGGTGCGGATGTCTGAACTCAACGTGCGCCTGTGATCCAGCCTAGCCTTTGGGGACCGCACCAAGCGACTACCGTATGTTTTTCGGGTACGTCTATGCTACAGCACGTTTGTTGACCAGGCAGCAGGCGAGCCCACCCAGGCATTTCCCTGCGCCCCCCCCCCCTCCACCACCTTCCCCCCGCCCCGCATCACACGTTCCTGCCTCCGCCGCCCCCCTTCTCCAACCCACCAGGCGTGGGGCCTGTGCTCGTGCATCACCGCGGTGGGGTTGTGCTCCACCGGCCTGGGCTTGTGCTTCTGGCTGCCCTTCTGCTGCCCCGTCACGCTGGACACTGTGTACCAGTGCCCCAGCTGCGGGGCGGAGCTCTACCGGCGCCGGGCGCCGTTTGAGTGACTTGGTCCTGTGGGTGCTCCGGCATGATGATCTTGATTGGTGCTGTTAGAGTGGTTGACCAAGTCATCAGGCGTTGAGGTGAAGGGTGTTGTGTGCTTACGTGTGAGGCTGTGAGGGTACTGGCACCGTTGTGAAGGTGCAGGGCATTTGCGGGCGCTGGAAGAAAGATGATGCCGTGCACGGAAACAGATGTGCCGTGTGTGTGTGGCCCTTTGCGTGGTGTTGTGTGTTGTGGGCGATGGACGTGACAGCCGGTGGAGGTGCAGGGAGCCGTCGCTGAGCGTGTTGCTGTGTTACGGATATGCGCTAAATTGCTGGGCCTGTGGCGCTTGGGGCTGCACCAGGCTGTATTGGTCGTGAGGCGCGCACAGGGTGTTTACTTTGCCGTGCGTGGGAGTGGCGAGACTGCTGGAGCTGTTTACTTGCAGCGGCGGAATGCCGTGATGGCGGCGGGTGTGTTGGGACATGAATGCCCCTCATTATCAACAATGCTGGTAACCATGTAGAACGATGTAGAGATTGACGCGGCACGGAATCTGTCTCAAGGGGATGGGGGTGCAGACCCAGGCCGGCCAGCGGACAGGGGCCCTTCGGCTAGAAGCGCGGATGCTGGCTGATGCTGACGTCCTGTAGAGCAGAGTGTGCTGGGACCTGTGCATGAGTACGTGCCCCCCAGCCCAGGCCCGCCCCAGGCGGTGTTGAGGCGGTATGCAAGTAACCGGCATAGACCGGCATTGCTGGGTGTCAGATTATCGTCCAGGAAAGCTGGGTACAAGAGCGCCGAGCCATCAGATCCGTAACGCTCTCGCATTTCGCATTTGCATTCTAGCGCATGTCGGTAACGCTCTTGACGGCCAGGTTATGAGAGCACCAATGCCCCTCGCCATGCCCTACCTGCCCAACGCTGCAGCGACGGAGCTGTTAGTATTATAGTACTTATAGGCCCTTGCCTCTTCGGAGGCATGCGCAAAGGTGGTGTTGAGAAACACCGGTTTTTTTAGAAAAGCCACGGCGGTTGGGTATGCCAACCCTGGCATGAGGAAGCCCGATGGTGACGCCGCCAGCAGCCGCTTAGGTGCTGGTGAACTTGGTGACGGCCTTGGTGCCCTCAGACACCGCGTGCTTGGCCAGCTCACCGGGCAGCACCAGGCGCACGGCAGTCTGGATCTCGCGGGAGGTCAGCGTGGGCTTCTTGTTGTACTGGGCCAGGCGCACGGCCTCGTTGGCCATCTTGTCGAAGATATCGTTGATGAACGAGTTCATGATGGACATGGCCTTGGAAGAGATACCGGTATCGGGGTGCACCTGTAGAAGACAAGCGAGGAAAATTGGGCAAGGTCAGTCGACGATTCACAAGCTGCGAGGAGGCTTTGACCCCGGGCCGAGCCCTCCGCGACGCAAAACTAGCGAACCGAGTGCCCTGCCAGATGAACCTAGGCGCCGGCGAGCAGCAACGACCGCTCCGGTCAGCACCGAACCAAATAGGTTCAAATCTCGAGACTCTTCTCCGACCTCGTGCTCCAGCTCGCATGTCGCCGCGTTCTCACCTGCTTCAGCACCTTGTAGATGTAGACCTTGTAGGTCTCAGCCTTGTTCAGCTTCTTCTTCTTCTTGGAGCCCTCCGCGGTCTTGGCGGGGGTCTTCTTGGCCGGAGCCTTCTCAGCAGCCTTGGGAGCCATTGTAAAAGTGTGTGAATTGAAAGCGTGAAGTGCGGTGGAACTATTGAACGAGTTAGCGGGTTCACGTCTTTTGTAGTCCGGCGCGATGAGGCCGGATGAGGCCAGGGCGAGAAGTCAAAGTCAGCGGTCCGGGTCAACGCTTTGACTTTCTCAGGTGTGCCGTCTGCGCCGTTGCCTGTTTTCTGTCCCACCTTCACCACAACTGATAACTTCTCTGAACCACAAGCTCTATGACAGCCTAACCTGAACCGTTCTCGTCGGCTTCTCATCTCTGCGGAAGCTCGTGTACCTTGAAGCTTTGCTAGCCGTTGACTGCAATGGCCTGTTCGCTGGGCGACGTCTCCCGCAAGTCTTCGTCCCAATACTGGCTTCTTGCTGCCTTACGAGCCATTGTCTCTCTGGCGCTCGCGCGTCCAAAACGATCTCCGCACCGTTTCTGCGTGCACGTATCTCATGGCCACACGGGCCCATCCCCTGCCGCGGCCCGTTCTCGATAACCATGCCGCACAGGGGCGCTCAAGCACCCTGGCGCTGCGGGAGGCGTGGCTGGGTAGCTCGTGTGGGACCCGGAAGACAGGGGAAGAGAAATGACAGGGCAGAGGCGGCGCGTTAGGCTAAGGGTGGGCTTACGGGTGTGGTGGGAAGCCGGGCAGCTGGTGCCTGGCCGTTCTTAGTGTAAATTTGAATCTGCCCTGCTGCATCATCACCAGTCGTCACGACCTGCCCCATGAGCTGCCCTCTGATTACTCAGGCTGATGGCACGCAGCGGAGGACGAGACAAGCAACCACGAAACGGTTACAAAAGTGTCCCCATGCGGTTCACCGGCACATCGGTAGAGTAATACGCCCCTCAAGCAACATGCCCCTTTTTCCGTAATTAGCATGCAAAAAGTGCGGGCGCACGGTCATACCTTGAATGCGCGATGCTGCATGAGCCTGATGCAAACGTGCAGCCGTCTACTGTGATTGCCTTCCTGACCTGCGACAGCCTGCTTTGTACTTGCTGCTTCATCCTGCACAAACATGCGCTCTGGCACGGCAGACCTCAGCGGCCGAGCACCTCTCATCTGAAGGGCCCCGCCACACAACCTCTTGGCCGCCTAGCTGCCGTTTCCACCTAGTGTCGCGCGCCACTGCCTATGCCATCCCTCGCCCACACCGACTCGGCCTCTTCCTTCAGTCGCGGCGCTGCTTGCTGCGCTCGTCGCGGCGGCGGCGCTCCTCCTTGGCGGCCTGACTCTTTAGCAGGTGCAGCAGCACGCGCACGAAGATGGCCAGCAGGTCCACCAGCAGGTCCAGCGCGGCCTGGGGGGGGGCGCAGGAGGGGGGACGTGTTAATGTTTCCCTACCTCTTCTCACTACCGTATTAAGACCCAGGAAACTGAAGAGGGGAGGAATAAGAGGATTGGGGCGTGGTAGCGGTCGGGAGCAATGACACGACGAGACACGGTCGAGCACGTAGGTGAAAGTCGGCAGTGCGCTGGTGCTGTGCCCACGCAGCGACCCCCCTCACCTTGACGTGGTCGCGGTAGCCGGCGGCGGCCTTCTCCACAATGATCTGCGCATGAAGGGAGGGACAGGAAGAAAAAAGGGAGGGAGAGGGACTGGGCTACGCACGGCAACCGGAAAAGGCGCTCGTGCGCTGTTGCCCTCTACCCTCCCCCTTCTGCGCCCCAGTCCAAGCCCCGCCGCCGCCACCCCACCCCAGTCCACCCCCGCCCGTCCACCTCCCCGCCCCCGCCCCCGCCTCCACCCACACCCCAACCCCTCACACCTGCGTGTCCAGCAGCACGTAGCCGCAGAACACCAGCAGCCCGCCGTACAGCTCCAGGTTGAAGCCGGTGGAGCCGAAGCCGGAGCCGCGGCCGCCCGCCAGCCAGGCGCCGAGGCGCAGCGCCGCCAGGCACATGATGGCGCTGGACAGGTAGCCGCCCAGGTACAGGAAGGAGCGGCGCGGGCTGAGCAGCGAGGCCAGGCTGAAGCAGGCGAACACGGCCGAGGTGGCCAGGAAGGCGGACAGCACCAGGCCGGGGCTCACCGCCGCCGTCAGCCCCACCAGCGGGCCCAGCGCCGCGCCCTGGCAGAAGGCAAAGCCGGCCAGCAGCGCGTAGCGCTTGTTCTGTTCGTGTGGGGGAGAGGGGCGGATAGGGGGTTTTAGCGGTGGATCTGCTTAAATGGTGAATGATTGAATGGCAAAGCTGGGCATGGGCGAAAGGAAGTTGATTGCGTGCGCCACCGCAGGCGCAGCTCTCAGGCGCAGCTGACGGGCGCCTTTGTCGCTCGCTCACCAGGGTCTGGGGGGTGGCGGAGGTGAAGGCCAGGCCCAGCATGCAGCCGAAGCCCAGCAGCCCCGTCAGCCAGCCGCCGATGCGGTACTGGACTGCAGGCCAGCAGGCGGCATCACGCGGTGAGCAGCGGCAGGACGGAAGGAGTTGGGTTGGGTGGGTCGAGGGGGGGTATGTTGCGTTGTGCGCGTCACGCAGGTCATGCCCTGGGTAGGAACCCGAAGGCCTACGGCCGCCAGTGGCTGACACACAGGGACGGTCTTCAATTTATTTGTTAACCCCTTGTGAGCTCTAACACAGGGACTACTTCCAGGTGCGCTCTTGATCCCAGCGCTGGGTCTCTTGACGAAGACCTGGTCTGGTCCCGCTGGGCCTGGTCGGGCGCCGACGCCATGGCCTTTGCACACCCTCCCAAGTGCGCAGTAGTGCTTGCACTTACTGTCAAGGAAGCATCCTAGCGCAGAGATGGCCACCGCCACGGACAGGGTGAGGTACACCCGCTGCAAGTAGGCCTGAACGCCGGGGTCGCTGCGCAAGCACGCGTGCAGCAAAGGGGGGGGGGGGGCATGTTGAGGCCCTCGGCCGGAGCTTCCGTTTGGGGGCCCGATGGGCGCAGCCGTGGTGAGCGAAACATATGCACTAAAAACTCGTTTGTCCTTAAACTCGAGACGCGCGCTACCAAGAGCTAGTCTAGAAACACCGGGAAAGTGCCGGAAAGACACGTCGCCTCACGCGTTCTACACTGCTGTCAGCCCGACTTCGCAGCCATGCCGCTTCGCATAATACGCTGTCATTAGACTTACAGCTGCGTGAACTTGAGGAACGTGGACGCGCTCACACCGTCGAATCTCCTCCCCGTGAACATAGAGCCCAGCCGCTCGACAGCGTCCATCTTGATACACAAAAATTGAAGTCACGAAGAAGGAAAGAGTGCTGACCGTGCCCGAGGCCCGCAGAGATGGAAGATGGCTATAGGTTTGGCAAAAGCTCTAATAAAGCTTAGCTTAACGCAGATTTATGGCAAACAATATCGTCTTTGAGTGGTTTGTAGGACTGGATCGCTGGGAACTGCGTCTGGCGAGAAATACGGTCGGGGCATGGAGACGAGCCCATGCGACAACATTTGCCGGGTCCCCTACAACATAACGCCTTTCCTTATGACTATCCTCACTTTGCTTACATACTAAAACACGGGAACGTGCTGCAAACGCACTGGTGGGACTAAGCGCCGGTTGGCTTTTACGCTGAGCACCTTTCGTTGATTATCCGCTCTAAGTAAAGCGAGGCTGTAAATAGAACCGCGCGCAGCGCAGGGCGGGGCGAGGAGCCACCGAGCTCAAAGGCGCGCGTGTCCGCAAAGGAATAAGCAACGTCGCCGCGTTAAGCAAGCGGGACAGCAGGCACTATGCCAAAGCAGACGGTAAAGCTGGTGTCGGCGGAGGGATACGAGTTTATCGTGGACTACAAGGCCGCGTGCGTGTCTAACACCATCCGCAACATGCTCAGCTCCCAAGGTGAGGCCAGGCCACCAAGGCAACGTTCTCCAGCTGTCTTTGCCCAGGGGTTGCCAAACCAGGTCTCTGGTGCCAGGCAGTGGAGGGGAGGGATACAGGCGGCGGGGCCTCATCAGCACGCGCATTTGAAGTGCGGCGCCTGACGTGCACCTTGCACCCGCAGGCAGCTTCACGGAGACGGAGCTGGGCGAGGTGAA
Source organism: Chlamydomonas schloesseri (assembly GCA_016834595.1). Taxonomy (NCBI): domain Eukaryota; kingdom Viridiplantae; phylum Chlorophyta; class Chlorophyceae; order Chlamydomonadales; family Chlamydomonadaceae; genus Chlamydomonas; species Chlamydomonas schloesseri. Next base: position 75,287 of record JAEHOD010000065.1, on the reverse strand, counting down.
GTTCCCGGAGATCTCCACGCCCATCCTTGAGAAGGTCTGCCAGTACTTCTACTACAAGCTGCGATACCAGAACTCGTGAGTGCAGGAAGTACGGCGGCGAGCGGCGGCGGGCAGTTGTGGTTGGTTGCAACGGCTTCAGCCTGCACACATGAGCTGGCAGGTGCTAGGGGGTGCCGCTGCCAACACCCGCTGCCGCTTTTGAGGTCAAGCACAGGGGACGCAGGCAGCGGGCAGGGGGCTACGACTCTTTTATCCGTGGTTGGGATCCACCTTGTCTTACAGAGTGGCAGGGCCCGGGAGGGGGGCTGACAGCTGTTTGGCTGGGACGTGTATGTGCAGCGCCCAGCGCCCGAAGTCTTTATGCTTTGCCGTTCATGTTGTGTGCCGCAACGCTTGTCAGAACACACGGTATGAACACCATCCTCGCTATCGACACCGCGCCTAGCCTTATCTTGACTCCAGCTCCCTCCCTCCTCCCGCCCGCCCGCCCGCCTTTCCTCCCGTCCCGCTCGCCACCTCGTCACCCGCAGCACCACCAAGAACATCCCCGAGTTCAAGGTGGCGCCAGAGATCGCGCTGGAGCTGCTAATGGCCGCAAACTTCCTGGACACGTGATGCGGCTGATGTGGTGGTTGTTGCGGTTTTGGTGTGGTAGTGATGGGGAGCGCGTGGTGGGCTTGGGGTGTCAGGTCATGGCTTGGACGACGGCGGGCGTCTTGCTGCGGGGTTTGGGGGTGTCGTGTACTCGTGTTGCATGGCGTGGAGATGTGTTGAGGGGGATGCGCAGGAAGAAGCGGTTGATTACTATGGTATGTGCACGGCAGCGTAAAGTGTTGGCTGGGGGGGCAGCACAGATGCTGGCCCATCACGATGCGCTCGGTGCATGCAGCAGTTGCTTGCACAGGCGGGAGAGCAGGTGCATGCATGTGGGGCCGCAGGCGGGTACATGCCTTGTACCAGTACCACCTGCGTGGCTGCGAGGTTGGGTGCGTCAGCCATGTGAACTGGTACCGTGATATGCATGGCGCTGGGCCTCCTATGTCCTGCTGTTGGCGGCACCAGCCACCAGGGGCCGCCGGGGGTCAGCCGCGGTGGCGGAGGTGTGCTACTAGTGAGCGAGCACCCCTGTGTGCGAGTCCAAACATGCCCAGATTGGGCGAGGACTGCGGGGCTGGTGTGCATGGAATATTTCTTGGCGAGCAAGAGCCCTGGCGGCGTGGCAGCACGCAACATATGCATGTAGCGGTATAGCGGTTACTGCCTCCCCTGGGTGGGAACACCCCGTGTACCTGGCTGCCCAGCTCTTAGCACGAAGATGGTCCCCGGAGCTGTTTCAGCACGCACCACCAAACGCCTCCTCGCAACCGGCTGTGGTGTCTTTGCTCTGCCTCTTTGTCCCTTGCCGCCCGCCAGTCGTGCCCTCGCTTGCTTGCACCTGTCCTCCTGCCCTGCTTGTGCACCTGCCGCCCGGCCAACTGTGTTGCGCACGCTCCTGCATCTTCGCTCGTTCGACAGTTTTGAGTATTGACAGATCCGCGGCTCACCCGTGGACCCGGCTGGGCCATATTCACAAGTGCGCACGCGGCTAACACTCAGCGGTCAGCTGCGCGGTTACTTGCACTGCCAGCCCTGCTTGCATGCCGTCAACGCGCCCATCCCATCGGCGAATATGCCTTACAGCCCCGTCGTCTGTATCAGTCTGGGTTCTTGGGGCCGCCAACGCTTGGGGACTTGGAACTGTGTAAGAGGGAAGGCGCGCGGGGCTGTGCGCACTCCGTGGCCGTGCATGAGCAGGTGGTGGGCCTAAGGAACTACCGTCGGTGATGCAAGCAAGGGAACAGGTGTGCGGCGTCCCTCGAGTGTCAGAAGATCCTACCCCCCAAATACCGGCAATACATGAGCAGTCGGGACAGAGGCAAAATCGCGCGCTGTGACTCTACCGACTGAGGTAGCTGGCCGATGTTGCTGGAGCGTTTTGCTGTTGCGCATTCCTCACGCTCCGGGCCTAAGGAACTACCGTACGGCCACCAGCATAGGTGGGCGCTCCAGCCCACTGGGATGCGAGCACAGTATACGGCCTGCAAGAGTACGACCTGCATGAGTCAGGTGCAGGTGCCACGCAGGTGCCAGCAGGACGAGGCGCGTGACGGCTTTGCTGTGTGGGGTATGGTACACCCCACCCCCGTTTGGAAAGGCCCTAACACGCGCTCGTGTCCGCTGTCCAGTGTTGCCCCCCTCACAGCACGGCGGGACACGGTGTAACCAGCTGACCTGACGAAGGCTGACATCTGTGGCTTGCAAGGTGCGGTCCCTGCCCCGCGGCCTGCCCTAGTGCCCTCCCACCTCCAGGTGCTGGCTGCCTGCCCTGGACAGTCCTGGGGGAATCCAGCAGCATCTCGCCCCTGGCGCCGCCCATGTCACGCCAACAAGTCCCCGCGTCTTACACGCACGTGGCCATCATGCACAACACTTGCCAGCTCGCCACATGCGTGTCCACCACGCCCACGTCCACGTACGGGACGGCCACACGCCCGCATGACATCCGTCACGCATTTTATACACTGCGTCATCTGTCTGTCGCACCAAGTCGACCAAGGCTCACACGCCCATCCGCAGCCCAAGTCCGGATGGGGCTTGGCAAAAGAATACGCAGTCCCGTATATGCTACCTCCGCCTGCCTCCGCCAGGTGCGGAGACACGTTATGCCGCCTCAGCCTTGCTAGTAACGAATGGGGGTCTAGAACGCTGCACCATGGACGGTTCTGACCTAAAGCAAGAGATTGTGAACGCCGATGCGGGCGCGGCGCTTGCCAATCCGGCTGCCGCAGCCACCACGCATGCAAACCCCAGCGCCGTACCACCTGTCGCGAGCACTCCGTTCCGTCCGGTGCTGTTCCGCGTGCGGAGGATGAATGTGCAAACCAGCAATGCCGTAATAGCGCATTGGTCAACGCTTGTAGCACAAACACGTTCCGGTCACCGGCCGCCAGTCCGGCCAGCGTGCGTCCAATTGAACCTCGCTCGCGCGCCGACCGCTTGGGCACCTACCTGCCTGCCCCGGGTCATGAGCTAACACAGCGCCGCGCTGCGCCGCACCGCACCGCCCTCGCTCCGTGACGTGCTCGCCCTCGCTCACTCATATGGCGCACCTGGCAGCGCCGTACAGGCCCCAGGAGGTCGCCGCCCCATGCCAGCCGGGCCGTGGCTGTTGCTGCCCACAGGGCCCACAGCAGCCGCCCGCTACCACTCCGACAAGCCAACGTGTCCACTCGATGCCGGAGACCTTACGAGTTCGCGAGCTCTGGGCCCGCGTCAAGCCAACCTAACTGCTGTCCCTAAAGGATGTTTTCCATATTCGCGTCTTCCCTGTTTAATAACACCTGTGTGCATTCGGGGGAAAGCATAGGTCGTTCGTCAGCTGCCTTTCGCTCCAGCCCTCCTTCCCTGCCCCAGCGCATGCGCCACGCCCAAGGCCCGCGAACGCCACCTCTAAACGCCACCCAAACCTGCATGTACGTGTGCGGCTCCTCCTGCCTCATCAACCCACACCGCCCGCGACTCTGCCCTCCGTGCCCACCTGCATACCGTATTTTAGGCCCCGCAGCAGCAGCAGCCGCAGCCGCTGCCGGCCGCTTAGTAGGACTCGTTGCTGCTGAGCTCGCCCAGGCTGAGGTAGTACTGCAGCGCGTTGGTGACCAGCGTCACCATGGGCGGGTTGAGCGGCTCGCCTGCAGGGCGGGGCGGGGCGGCCATGGGTCAGTCAGCGCGCGTGCTCAACCAAGACGCACCTCCGCTACGTGGCCTCAGCAAACGGCTCGTATCTTCCGCCCAGTGTCCCCAGTGTCCGCTTAACGCATTCCCCCAGTTTGCCTGCACACATTCCTGCGCCCCATCTCACACCCCCATCACTGGGCACCGGGCGGTCCGGCCCCCCCTTAACCCACTCCACCCACTGTCCACCACCCACGCCAACCCCGCTCCCCTCACCGTGGTAGGTGATGAAGAACTCGTCCTTGGCCAGCGCGCCCTCCGTCTCGATCTCGGCCGACACCACGTTCAGGTTGATGTCCTTGAGCACGCGCACAATGTCCACCTGGGGACGAGTTGGGAGGCGGGGGAGGCGGAGCGGGGGCGTTGTGGGCGTGAGGCGACATACACTAGACCTGTTGCGCCCAGGGCCGTAGGACCCGGTCCCTGCGCAGACCGGCACTGCTGCAACATTTAACCCAACATCCCATGCCGTCAACGTCCGCGACCCAGCCGCCTCTGCTGCCCCTCCTCCGCGGAGGCGCGGCCGCGCGCCTCTGGGGCCCTGCCGCCTCACCAGCAGGCCTGGCCGGTCGCTGGTGACGATGCGTAGCAGCGAGCACACGCCGTTCTTCGCCTCGGCCACGTCGATGGTGGTCTGCACCACGCGGCGGCGGGTGCCCAGCACCTTGTTGGGCTCCGAGTCCGTCTTGGAGCCGGAGGCGAACGCCTCGCCAACCTCCTGCCGTTAGGGGAACACACAGCAGGCACGGACAGAGGAATGTTATGGCGGCTAGCGGCGACCATAGTAAAAGCAGCAAGACCTGAGAATGCATGGGTTGGCAGCGGGGACCGGGGCTGCGCCCCGGCGCCCCGATCTTGGTGCTGAGTGTCTGAGCGGGCCGTGTGCTTGCGCCGGGACCCACGGACCCCGGCGCCGTCTTGGCGGGCCCAAACCCTAACCGCGCAGCCGGCCGGCCTGGCTCACCGGGAACTTGTCCACCAGGCTGTTGAGGACAGTCATGCGGATGTCCTCAAGGCGAGCACTCTTCACGACTTTCTCGGAGGTATCCGCGTCCGTAATGTAGAAGACGGTCGAGCCATCGCCGATTGTGGCGCGGCGAATGTTCAGGCCAAGGTTCTTCAGGGCCGACACCTGCACCCACCCAAAGGATTGCCATCAGGCACGTCGGGCGTCGCGAGCAACGCGAGGGCAGGGCTCCCCGACTTGGCCATGCTTGCTGCACCCGGTGCTGCAGAACGTTGCGTGCACTTTTAGCCGCCGAAGCCACCCACCGCATCCAGCAGCTCCACATTCTTCTCCCCGAACTCCACGGTCAGTACGGTGGCAAAGGGGTCCACCACGTTGTCGATTTTGACGGTCGGGATTGCGCCCGCGACCGCACCGGCAGCCCTGTGCGCAACCGGAAAACACTATTGATTCTGTATCGCCTTGTATCAAAGGCCAATTGGGCGTGCGCGCATGTAGCAAGGCCGCAAGGCCCAGCAGTTAAGAGAAACAAGGTGAACGCAGCGCCGAGTCGAAACCCACCGGCACACCAGCTGCGGGCGACGAGACGACGACACTGCAGCGAGGGGGCAAGCCCGGGCAACCCTGCGGTCGAAGCACACGCATATGCTCAGCTTGCGAGCAGCTACAGAAACGACGCGCATGCAGGATCGCTGCGTCCCGCTGCGGACCTGGTGGACGGGCGAGCGATCACTGCAACGGGGCGTACAGATGAGCTGACATCCTTGCGCAGAGTCACAATGCGGGACGAAGCGGTCGAGAACAGAGTCGCGGCCATTTTGGCGTGTCAACACGTGTTATCGGCAGACAGGATGCGCTTGAGGTGCCGATGGGTAAGCAAACAGGCAGCTGTAATGGTGTAGAGGTGCTGATAGAATTTGCGAGACGTCACTGCAAGTTGACTTTCACGCGCTGACATGGGCAGCTCGGCGCTGATGTCAGCTGCCATCGCGCCCGAGAACAGAGCGCTGCGCCCGACAGCGCCCCCGTCACGTCACGTTGTTTGCGCACCTTACTCATACAGCGCGCTGAAGCCAGGCCGCCGTGGGCGATGGCAGCGTGCGCCCGCACGGAAGAGGAACAGTCGCGCGACACCCGTGGCGACAAACGGACTCTTCCGTCCCACATCTGGTCACACGGCCCTGCCTGCTCCCAACAAGCCACGCCGCCATCCCTCGCAATCATCATAGCGCGCCACCGGACAGGCAGCAGCCGTGTAGGCAACCAGGCAGCAGTCCCGGCGTATGGTGTTGATGCTTGTTGAAGAGCCGCCGTCTCAGGCCGCGGGGGCTCCGGCCGCCGCATGCAGGGCACTGCGCCCTGCCGGCGTGGGGAATAAAGACAGACAGAGTGCGCAGGCGGGCGCAGGGCTTTGAGGTGTTGGACAGTTGGACCGAGGGGGGAGCTAGGAATAACGGGCTTTACACCGCCCGGGGCGAATCAGCGGCCTGCGAGTTGCTTGGGCTGTTGTGCAGCGGTGAAGTCAGCAGTGTGATGCGCGATGTGGAGTACACGAACGAGAACCCGGCGACTAGGATGTGGGGGCCCAGTGGCGTGCCGCTGTGTGACCGCCGCTGCAACCGATGGGCCAACTGGAAGTACGGCCGGGTGCAGGTAGGGCGGGGGGGGGCATCCGTGGGGGCATCGAGCTGGGGGCGCCATGAAGGGGGCCACGGCGGCGCTGGGGAAGCGTGGAGTGACAGGTGGACCTCACGTACGGCAGCGACAGTACGGCAGCGACAGCGACGTGGAGGTCGTGGAGTGACAGGTGGCTGGAGGCATTGGATTGGGGGTGCTACAGGCAGGAGAGGCAGGCAGGAGAGGCGCAAGCTGTGATGTGTGAATGGAGGCGGATTTGTGTGCAAATAATTGCGCGGACATTTCTTTTAGGGGGGGCTGCTGCTGATGTACTTTGCCGCCGAAGTTGGGGGGGTCGTCCAGCGCCCAAACGCAGTGCCATACATGCAGCTCAAGAAAGCATCAGATACTATAATCAGTGGCGGTACACGGATGCAGCGACAGCAGGAGCCAGGAGGGCCGCCTGTGTGTCCTGGGCTCCTGGCCCTGTCCTGGCAGGTGCACGTCCCACCAACTCCCCGGGATGCCCCGGCACGTCGATACCAGAAGAACTGTCAGCCGAACCAGGCGCGGGCATGCGCTCCGCTCCGCTCCATTTGGCGTTTGTTGACACAACCTAAGTTTGGTTGCACGCGAGAGCGTGGAATGCGGTTTGGGGGGGCGTCGCGGGGAGGGCCTCTGGGGCCTTGCTCCAGCGCGCGGCATGACGCTCATTGAGCCTGAAGGTGCGCAAAGCAACACCTGTGACCTGTCTCGCCGCCGCTGCCTGGCGCGAGCGCCCTGCTGTGCTGGGGCGCGATGATGGGCCACCTGATATCCGCAGCACCTTTACACCATAGCTACAGCCTGCTGATTGCCTACCCACAGCCGCACAGCGGCACCTCCAGCGCGTCCTGCCTTTCCCCCGGGCCTGCTGCACGCACGGAGCTGTCCACAAACACCTACAGCACACTACTACTACTACGGCTACTACTACATGGTAATGCCCACAGCGCTCACCATCATAATCGCCCAGTCGCCACCTGACCAACACACACGGCACAGCACAGCACGGCAACAGGCAACAGGCAACTGGGCGCGCGCAACGAGCCACCGGCAATGGCACACTGGCTCCGTGCTCCGCGTACATACCTCGCGCGGGGCCAAGCGTTCCCACCCCGTACCTCGCGTGTACCGCCATGCCCCACGACCTGCCCCTACCGGTAGCAGGCCCTGCACTGCACGTACTTCCGCACGTACTACCGCACGCCGACATCCACACACAGCAATCCCCAGTAACCTCCAAGCTCTCTTCCCATTTCGTGTCCTGTTCCGCCGCCCATTGCCTTCCTCCGCACGACGTCAGGCAGGCCGGAGCCGCCGACACTGCTGCCATGGACGCTTCGCAGTGCATATGCGCGCGCCCAGCGGCGCCCACCAGCCTCTGTGCACGCGCTCGCCACTCACCCGGCAAGCAGCGCACTTCACGCGCGTTCCCCCGTCCCGCTCTGCCGCTTCTATCTCCTCACTACAATCCAAACGCCAAGCAAGCAGCACACATCACACATCACACCTCGCACTTCAGCCCCCGGAAGCGGCAAAGGGGCTGTACCGGCCTGCACAGACACAACCTGTGGCATGCAACTCTCTGCGGCCACTTGGCAAAGTGACACATACACGCAAACACACAAACACACACACACACACACACGTTGATGCTTTCCCTTGCGATCACGGATACGCGCGCACACAAACAAACGTGCGGCTCCTACGCACACACGAAAACAGTAGCACGGGCATAGCGCAGCCGACAAAGCCAATGTAGGCGGTTGTCTCAGCCTCAACAGCATTCGGGCGAGGCGCAAGCCAGGTGCTGTGTGCAAAAGCAAGTAGCTGGTTGACATTTGCTTTCCTGCACCTGAACCGGGGAAGGGGCGGTTGGTCGCTTGACACGTTGGCGACACGTACCGCCACCCATCCCCATGCTAGCCCGGTCACCAGGCCCCCACCCGCGCATGCGCATTTCTTTGGAGATGCATAGCCAATCCTATACCAGTTGGCACCTGCTGCTGCTACTATTATTAGCTGCGAAAACTGCTCAAATGTACAAACCACAAAACAATAACCTTATTGTACACTCCAAGCGCACTGAAACAAAACTCGAGCTTATTATTACTTGTACATGACCTCCCTTATTTGTACAGCCTATGCCGCTCCTCTGCCTGCCTGCCCCTGCCCCTGCCTGCCCCCTGCCCCCTGCTGCGCAGCCTTACAGCGCGCTGCTCCAATAGCAGCCGACACCACCAGGTGAGCGGGGGCCACACAAACAGGCAAGGGGCATGAGGCATGAGGCAGCAGATGGTGGTGGTGGGTGCACACGCCCATCCAGCTGACCACCACACATAGTGGTAGCTTGTTCTGGCGATTTACTTTTTGCCGCCGCTGCTGCCGCCGCCGCCCTTCTTGCCGTCTCCCGCGCCGCCGCCGCCCTTCTTGTCGTCCTCGGCGTCCTCACGCTGGTCAAGCATGGCGCTGATCCACCTGTGCAGGAGGTTGTATGGGGGGTTGGCGGTTGCATGGGGGTTGGCGGTTGCATGGGGGTTGGCGGTTGGTGGCTGCATGGAGGTGGGGTCACTACTCAACGAAAAGTTCGGCCACAAGGAAACACACACGCTCGCACACGCACAGTAAGCAGCAGTTCCCCCAGACCACTCACCAGTTGTCGTCCCACAGACGCTGCAGGCGGCGGAGGCGGCGGAGGGAGCGGGTGGCAAGGGGAGCAACGGGACCGGGGGGGCAGGTCAGCTCGGGGTGCGGGCAGCGCAGTCGGTTGTGGGTCACTAAGGCGGCTAGCTACCCGGTGCCATGGGACACCAATCGAAATGCGCCTGACCTGCGCACCACTACACACAAGCCGCGGCGGCGTTGGGAGACCTCCATCAGCATGCCCTGACAATGTAATCTGATCACCACCACTCCTCCAACTTGTAACTATCTACCGCCACCCACCGCCCCAGGCCTCACTGCCGCCCGCTGCGCATCATTCTCTTTACCCCCCCCCTCCACCGTATCTATTCCCTCATTCTTACATTATACCATCTCCGCCAATCGCCAGCCGCCGATCACCAACGCCCGCCCCTCACCGCCCGCACCGCCGCTGCCACCGCCACCTGCCACTCACCCCGTACATGCGGCTGAAGAAGGCGGGGTCGCTCATGACCGAGTGCGGGTCGCGCGGGTTGAACCCGGGTGGCCTGCTGCCACGCAGCCCCGCCAGGCGGCTCTTCAGGCTGCGCGCCGCCGCCGCCTCGCGCTCCGCCTTCTCCCGCGCCGCCGCCTCCATGGCGGCGATGCGGCCCAGCGCCTCGTCCTCCGCCTCCAACAGGAACAGCGTCTGGGGGGTGGGGGGGGTGGGGGTGGGGTGGGGGAAGGGTGAGGGGGTTGCCATGCATGTTTGAATAATGAGGAGGTAGACGTAGGACAGACGTTGCACGGGAGTGCCATACATGTTTGAGTAATGAGGGGGGGGGTAGTTGATTCCAAGCCCAAGCAAAAGGGGGGGAAGGGTGAGGGGGCGAAGGAGGCAGGAAGGGGCACGGGCGAGGGGTGTGAGCGTTGTTAGGTGTGAGGGTTGTTAGGGGTGTGTGAGTTGGGATGAGAGGAGGTGTGAGGGGCGGGTTCTGGAAGGGTTGTGGTCATGGACTCCAAGTGGTGGTGGCGGGCGGCCCGTGCCGTGCCATGCCGTGCCGTGTGTGTGTGTGTGTGTGTGTGTGTGTGTGTGTGTTAGAGATCACAAGGGAGAGTACTATGAAAGACTTGTGCGTGCGAGTGTTAGAGATCACAAGGAGATAACAAATCAAAGACGTGTGTGTGTGCGTGTGTGTGTACGGGAGTGCACAGGGTGCATGCCCCACGCCCGTACGCCCGTACGCCCGTACGCACCTGCACCGCGCCCTGCGCCTCCGGGTGCTGCGCCAGGAAGCCGCGCAGCAGCTCGCGCGCCTCGGACCGCGGCCGGCCCGCCGCCACCAGGCACAGCGCCTCGGCGGTCACGTGCGCCTCGTCGCCCGGGGCCACCAGCCGCAGCAGCCGCAGCACCGACAGCGCCTGCGTGTTGGGTTGTGTGTTGTGTGGGGCGGAGAGAGGGAGGGAGAGGGAGTCGTGTGGTGGTGGCGGTGGTGGTGGGAGGGGCGGCGGCAAGATTACGGCACTTGTGGTGGTGCGGCGTTGCAGACAAGACGAGACGAGCAAGGGGCCAAGACGAGCAAGGGGAATGCCCAAAGGTCCACGTCTACGTCAGCTCGGTGTGGTGCTGCCCATGCGTCATGACCGGACAGCCTGCCGTACAGGTGACGGCGTTTTGCCGAGGTGTGTGTGTGGGGGGGGAGGGGGTCCACCCACATGCCGCAGCAAGACCGCCCGCGTCCCGCGCCGCCCCCCTCCTCCGCCCCCTATCGCTATCATCCACGCCAGACCCGGTTGTGGGGTTGCAACTGTCGACTCGGTTTCTGTAATGACTCCTGCCACCCCCTCGCCCCTTGGCCCCCTGCCCGCATCCGCCCGCCCCTGCCCGCACCCGCCCCTCCCCTACCCGCCCCCAAAGTCCTGCTGTACCGTGCCTGCCTGTCTACAACAACTCTTCTTAACCTAAATGCACGACCCCCCCACCCGCCCCCCCTTATGCATTGGGTTTGGTTTAGTTTGGGCTGGTAACCACAACCCCCCCCCCCCCCCGCGCACCCGCCCGCCCCCACCTGCTGCGCCTGCCACTGCCGGCGCTCCTCGCCGCCGCCGCGGATCTGCCGCCGCACCAGCGGCACGTAGTACACCTCGCGCAGGCCGCGCAGCAGCCGCAGCAGCACCTCCACCTTGCCCACCGGCGCCAGGTAGGGCGCGAACCAGCAGCCCGCCAGCGAGGACCCGGAGCCGGAGCCGGAGCTGGGGCCGGAGCTGGGGCCGGGGGACCCTGCCGCGGCGGCGGCGGCGGCGGCGGCTGCCGCTACCGCCGCCGCCCCGGGCTCATACATGGGCACCACGCCGTCATCGTCCTCTTCATCGGAGGGCGCCGCCGCCTCGTAGTCGGTAGTGGCGCCGCTGGCCGCGCCGTCGTCGCCCTCCTCGCCCTCCTCGTCCTCGTCCGCAGCCCGGCGGCCAAAGTACCAATCCATGGACGAGCCCCCCGCAGCACCCGCCGCCGCCGCCGCCGCCGGGGTGGCGGCGCCCGCGCCCGCGCCCGCGCCCGCGCCCACGGCTGCGCCGGCCGCCCGCCCGGGCGGCGCGGCGGAGCCGGGGGCGGCCGCGCTGCTGCCCCCCGCGCTGCCCGCCGCCGCCAGCGCCGCCAGCGCCGCTCCCTCCGCCGCCAGCTCCTGCGGCGGCGGCAGGTGCAGGTGCGCGTGCAGCAGCGCCGCCACGCCCGGCACGTCCAACAGCCGCCCGCCGCCGTAGGGGTCGATGAACAGCGGCTGGAGGGAGGGGGTTCCATGCATGTTAAATTAATGAAGAAGGGAGGGGGGCGGGGCGGGGGGGTGGGGGAGGGGGTTCCATGCATGTCAAATGGGGGGTGGGGGAGGGGGGCGGGAGGGGGCCGGAAGGGGGAGGAGGGGGAGGAGGAACGAGGTTGAGGGACCAGGGGCACACGAGGCACTAGCCTTTTTCTCGGTCGCTTCTTCTTCCTCGCCCTCCCTTTCGCAGCCCCTCCCCTCTACCTACCCCCCGCTCTTATGAATTGAGTTTGGTTTAGTTTGGGCTGGTAACCACAAACCCCCCCTCATCCCCCGCTCCCCCCTAACTCTGCTGCATTTCCCAGCTTCAGCTCAGTCATGTTCGCATTTTGTTTCCCACCAGGACCAGTTTACCAGCAACCCCCTAACTCCCCACTCCCCCCCCCGATGGCTATCCCTCCCCCAATCCCCCGTATCGTTGTGGCTTTCTCCTCCTCCGTCTCCCATCATAGGCAACGCTCTCCTCCTCGCTCTTATGCATCTGGTTTGGTTCAGCTTGAGCTGGTATTTACAACCCCCCTCCACATCCCCCCACCCACCTCGTCATTAACTTAAATGCATGGAACCCCCCCCACCCCACCCACCCCACCAGCCCCCCCCATCCACCAGACCCCCCCCCCCCCCACCCCAACACCCCCCCCCACCACGACGGCTCTGGACTCCGTCGCCAACCTGCCGCTCCATTGTCCAAGCCCGCCCAAATACGGTGATGTTCAGTAGCTCGCATAGGCGGCTGCGTTTCCCAGCAACAGCGCAGTCACGTTCTTCGCAGTTTGTTCTCACCGGGACTGTTTACCAGTAACCCCCCCACCACCTCACCCCCCCCAGCCCCCCCCCCCCGCCCCAGCTCCCCCCCACCCCCCAGCCCCCAGCCCCCCACCCACCCCCACCTGCTGCTCGCTGCCCAGGTCCAGCGGCCGCACCAGGAAGTGCGAGGGCAGCGACACCGCCGCCACACGCAGCCCCACGCGCTCCGCCACCGCGATGTACAGGATGCCCAGCAGCGTGGGCGAGCCTGTTGGGGTCATGGGGTGTGGGTGGGAGGGTGAGGGCGTGTGTGTGTGTGTGTGTGTGTGTGTATAGAGAGGGTGGAGAGGGGTGGGAGGGGAGTTACACGCATTATGAGTTAGGTAGAGAAGGGCGGAACGGGGAGTGGGGGAGTGGGGGTGTGGGGTGCGGTGGGGAGGATGGGGAAGGGGGGAGAAGGGGAAGGGAAACTGGGTTTCCATGCATGTGTGATGGGGGTTTACATGCCGCCCCCCCCTAAAGCCCCAGACCCCCCTCATGGGCTACGGTCTCCGTCTTCTCTAATCTCAATGCGTGTACCGCCCCCCCGCCGGGCCCCCATCCAGGGCCCCCCACCTGTCTTGTACTGCAGCAGCCGCGCCAGGGAGGAGGCCTCGGGGTGGTAGTACCTGTGTGCGTGTGTTCGTGTGTTAGGAAAGCACAAGGAGAGGAAGGGTCGACACCGTGCGTGCAGCATGTGTTCGTGTGTGTGTGTGTACGTGTGTGTGTGTGTTGACAGCAACGTTGACAGCTGCCTCCGCACCCATATCCACCCCCCTCTACCCACCCGCCTCTACCCACCCCTACCCACCCACCTACCCACCTCTACCCACCCGCCTCTACCCAGCCCCCCACCCTTACCTCTCCCTGGCCGGGCCGAAGCGGTAGAAGTCGAACAGCACGCTGTTTATGGTGTGCACCACCTGCTCGGGCCCCGCCCCGGGGCGCAGGTGGCGGCCCACCATGGCGGCGATGGACTCGACCCGGTCCAGCTGGTGGTGGGGGGGGGGACAGGTGGGCGGGTGGAGGTGGAGGGGGGAGGGGAGGGAGGGGAGGCGGGTTGCAAGGATATGTAGGGGGCGGGGGGTGCCATGCATGTTAGACGGGGATGGAGGTAGACGGGGGGGGGAGAGGGGGAGGGGGAGGGGGAGGGGAGGAGGAGGGGGAAGGGGGTGACACCGTGGGGTGACACGGAGGGCACGTGAGGCACGGTTTGGGTGAGCAGGGTTGGCGGGCAAGGAAGTGCGAGAGCGCGAGTGCGAACAGCTGCGTGTAAACCACTGCCCGCCGCCCACCGACCCATGCCAACCACACCGACCCCACCGCGCGCTGACCACCACCACACGTGAACACGCGCCCACATGCGGCGCGCACTCCTCCCTTTAGTACGTCTCCCATCCTCATCCACACACCCCGCCACCACCCCTCCCCACTGCCGCCCACAGCCTACCACCGCCCCCACCGCCGCCCACCCTCTACTCCCTCCCTCACCACCCGCCGCCCACTGCCGCCCACCCCCCACTGCCGCCCACTGCCGCCCACTGCCCCCGCCGCCTCACCGTGCCCTGCACATTGGGGTCCAGCGCCACCAGCGCCGCCGCCTTGACCAGGTTCAGGCCAGGCCCACCGCCACCGCCTCCACCACTGGCCGCCGCCGCCGCCGCCTCCAGCTCAACCTGCAGGTCGAAGAACGCGCGCATCGCTGCCAGCCCGCCGCCGCCGCCGCCGCCAAGAGCGCCGCCCAGGCCGCCGCCGCCGCCGCCGCCCAGCGGCCCCAGCAGCGCCGCCAGCGCGCCCCCTCCTAGGCCGCCGCCGCCGCCGCCGCCTCCGGTGCGGGTGGCGTCATCGGGCGACAACGAGGCAAGCAGCAGGTTCTTGGAGGCGGCGGTCATGTAGCGAGTGTTGAAGTCAAACAGCAGGTGCTCGCAGGCGCGGCTGGTGACGGCGCCGGAGGCGGAGCTGCCGCCGCCGCCCAGCGCCAGGCCGTCGCCAGGAGTGCCGCCGCCGGCACCGGCGGGGCGGGCCGGGCCGCGGGGGTAGCCGATGGGCGGCGCGCCGAAGGACAGCGCCGGCGCGGTCGCGAACGGCGACGGCCACACACTGCTGCTGCTGCTGCTGCTGGCGACCTGGTTGCTGCTGCCGGCGTCTCCGCCGCTGGGGCTGCTGCGGCCTGGGCCGTCGGGGCCGGAGGGCCCGGCGGCGGCGGCGGCGGCGGCGGACAGCGGAGAAGGTGCTAGCAGCCGCCCCCGCCACCGGCCGACACCAGGATTGCAGCCGAAGCCTGGGCTGGGCAGGCGAGACTGTGGGTACCGCACGGCTCGGCTCCGCCGGGCGCCAGGGCCGCTGCCGAATGGCCGTGTCGACAGCGCGGAGCAGGGCGCGGCGGCGGCGGCCGCTGTCGTCATCTTGGTGTTGACGGCGGCGCAGCAGGAGGGGGACGTCGCGGCGCCGCGAGGAGGCGGCGCCGACGGGGTGGTGACGGCGGTGGTGGTGGTGGTGGTGGTGGTGCACCTGCGGGGGCCATGGGGTGGGGTGCGGCGTGTCGCGCGAGTTTGGGTTTGGGAAGGGCAGTGGAAAGCAGGGGAGGTGCTCCTCCCCTGGTGGAAAGGGGGCGAGGCTGGTAACGGCCAGGCGGACAGGTGTGACCGGAGGACGTGGTGCGACCGCGGCCTGCGCCCCTCTTCCGGATCCACGAGCGTTGAGCGCAATTTCTGCTCCATGCGCGCATGCAATTCCAGAGTGCGGCACCGAACAAGACAGCGCCAGGGTTGCAGCGAAGAGCGCTCCTCGGGCCATGTCGGGGAATGTCGCGTGCCAACCCCGGCCGCGAGGCCAGGCCGCTGCGCGTGAACGATTTAACGCATCTGTAGCTCTGCTCTCAGCAAGCCATGACGCCTTCTGCATATGGCCCCCGCCAGCGAGCGCCAGCAGCAGCGCCAAAACCCTATATTGCGTGTATCCCTCTCATGCCTGCCCCAGCGCTGCATTCGCAGCCTGGACGTGTCCAATGCATCCCTAAAGCGTTTGCGACGTACCTGGCCTGCATTCTTCCGGCTGTCGCCAACCAAAAGGCCCGGCACAAAACGTCGAAAGCTCGCTGCACCTCGCTATACCTGCAACTTCTTCAGGTATTATGTTGTATTGCAGTTCGCGGTTGTAAAATGCGTTGATTCCGGTCGCAGCACGCGGCCTCAAACGCAACTCTCACTGCCACGGGCTGCGTGTTCTCAGCGCAGCCAATATAGTGTCACAGCGGTGCCTGCTGTTTACGAACAAGGCACGCTGTGTGTCAAGAGTATTGAGTTATGTGTCGCAGCTTGCTTTTGAAGCGTCACAGCATGGTCCCGCCGAATGCAGCTTGGTTCCGCCGTTTTCGCTCGCTTTGGCTGTTTGTGCTCGCACGTAATTGCCTTGATCACACGGTACTTTAGCAGTATTACACCGTGTACATTCAGCAAATCGCAACGCCGCATTGCTGACTGTACGTGCTCATAGCGCGCCACAGCCGAAACGTGTCTCGTGTCCGCGCCTGCCCCGGGCCCCCAAAATCCAACCCCCGGGGGACCCGATCCTCCTGCACCTCCTGCACCTTCCCCCCCCCCCCCCCCGCGCACCCCGCTCCATCCACATCTAGTGCCCACACCCCGCTCCCTCCTTCCTCTACCTCCTCTACCTCGCGCTACCTCGCGCTGCATGGTCCCATCCGCGAGCTGCGGGTCGCGTGTACGTAGTAATTGGGATGTACGGTTTGCCTTTGCGTCCGTCCGTGCCAGCAAAGCCTGATCCATTGCCTGGCTGGTCTGCCGCGCATGGACGAGCATACCTCGCACAATTTCCTGCTCAGGTGTGTGGCTTAGTATGCTGGCTATCCTCACCACAGAAGCAACCCGAGAGCACCTGCTCGCACCAGACTACCTACACTACACTACACTACACTACCGTACTTTGACACACTAGACACACTACACTTTGACACCAGCACGGGCAGAGCCGCTCTCCAGCAGTTGCTCGTACGCGCCCCGCAGGCTGCGATACCGCACGCCCAGAAGCACCACTGCGGCCAGCAGCGCCACGCCCACCACCGCCCCCACAACAATGCCCGCAATGGCCCCGTCCGAAAGCGCGTTGCCATCATTGCCGCCACGGTTGCCGCTGGGCAGCTGCCCAGTCCACTCCAGAGGGCACACCTGCGTGTGGGATGGGACGTACGTGTCACGGTGCTGGCCACGCAGGAAGCCACACTTCATATATACACACATCCAGTTGCAACCTTCGCCGTGCCACACGCTGTGCACTCTGTGCCGAACAATCAATCCCATCTGCGCTCCCTTTCCATATCAGACAATCAACAGTTTGATTACGGTAACCGCAAGATCTCATCTTGCAGGCACGCACTCATGGAGAACTAGGAGAACGCACCGCATGCAGCTCAGCTGGCAGCGCAAGGAAGTAGCCGGTGCCATCGCTGGTGAAGGCCATTTCGAATCCGCGCTGTACCTCTGACACGCTGGAAAAGCGGCCCAAGCCGCCGCTCGCCACCAGCTGCTTTTCGGTTGCCGCATCCAGTTGCAGCCCGCGCACACGCAGGCTTGCCACTGCCAGGTTCACCACTGCGCTACCCACCTGCACGTACGCACGATTATTGGGGATAGCGGGTCAGTATGTTGCTAGGAGCGGAAGGAGCAGGTAGGTGCAACTACCAACGGACCCAATAATACTGCGCTGTCGCCCTGATGCCTCATTGCGGCCCACGCACTGCATTCTATCTTGACTTCATGCGCACCTTGACGCCCATGGTGGAGGAGGAGAAGGGGATGGTGATTAAGCGGTGCTTGCGAACGGCCGTGAGATTGGACGCGGGGTGGCTAGCGTTGCATAGCTTCGACACCTGATGGTGAGGTGGCAAGAGGAGGAAGTCAGGGCGGCGCTCACTGCTGATAATGGGGAGGCTCAGGCAAACGGGGTCTTACCAGCAGGGGAGGAAGCAAGGGTCACACAGGGTTGAACGCCGCCGCGGCACAGAGCTCGCCACCCGCCACAATCCCGTTCACCCTCTTGCCTCCTTCCCCGGCCACCCCCCTCTCCTGCCCCCTCTTTCCCCTTGGGCTGGTGGTTACTTCCGCCCCCTCCCCCTCCCCCCCCCCGACACAAGTATGCCGAAGACAAGCAAGCATGCAAGGTTCGACTCGCCTTGCTGGCAGCCGTGTCCCAGCCGGCATCCACCAGGACGATGACGTCAGGGTCTGCCGCAACCACCTGCTCCCAAGTCATGTCCGCCCACACCGCCTGGCTGGCGTTGCCGATGTCTCGAGCCACATTCACGAAGCCCGCCTCCTGTGATGTGAGGGTAAAGCGCGTGAGTAGTGCGACGAGCGTCAGCAGCGCGTGTGAACCCCGCCCTAACTTGCTTTGCTTGCACAGAAGGTTTGCGTGTGCGACGTGACGTGAGCGAGGCTCGCTCTTTGCCCCGCCGCAGCCCTCTACGCACATGCATCACGCAAGCACGCGACCAGCAGCACACACGTGCCTTACCTATCCACGTCACCCATCACCCTCACAACCTGCTTGAGCGAGCCTCACGCTTGCGCACCTGCATGATGAGCGCCGGCGTGCCGCAGCAGGCCCCCACAAACACAGTGTCCGAGCCCGCGCTCCAGCTGTCCAGCCATAGCACGGAGGGCGGCTTGGCGCTTCTACCGGCGGCGGTACGTGCATGGGCCGTGATGTTTGAGGCCAGATCAAAGCCGCTGGCGATTTCGGCAAAGACGGCGCTGGCCCGGTGTGAGACGTTGAAGATAGCGGCAATGGTAGCCACCTCATCAGTCAACGACTTGAGCGTGGTGGTGCTGCACGTGGCGCGGGGCGAGTCGGGCGACACATACACACACACGGACAAGCACGCACATGTCAGGGGCCAAGCAAACTAGCGGCAGGCGGGTTGTGTGGGATGGTAGATGATTTATTCAGCTCGATGGGGCACTAGCTTCTGGATCTATCATGGGTGAGCAAGATTGCTGAAGTTGAGGCAACGCGCGCGGCCAGGCTTCGTTCAGGCCGCCTTACTACAGGTCCGGCGTACGTTGTTGCCTTACATCTGGTGCTCTGACAGCTCGCAGGCCTGCTCCTGAAGGTAAGTGCCGATGGCAGCCGAGTGGAGCTCCCCACGGCAAGAGCGCGCCGTACCTGGAGCGAGCGAGGTCATTGATTGGAGGCAAGCTTGGTGAGAGGCTAGAGAAGCGTAGGGGTGGCATGCGGCGAAGATTGAGAGCAGCGGGCCGGGAACCATGCGCCGTACATACCGGTGCGAGTGCGGTACTCAAGGGCACACTCGAAGTCGGCAACCGCATCCCAGGCGGTGTAGTTGATGCTGCTTGCCGTGAAGGCGCTCCTGCATGGTGTAATAAGTGGGCGCCAGCATGTAGAAATAGAAGGGGCGGGGGCGGGGGGGGGGCGTAGGTAGGCGGCACAGACTAGCTACACCGACAGCATATCCATCCACATGCAGCAGTTAGAGCTATCAAGTAAGCATGGAGTACCCCGATGAGACTCGGGGGCTGCGTGCAGTGTGCCCGGCTGCTGTCACAGTGTCACAGTGTCACGCACGCACCTGTACGACCCGAACAGGAAGTCGGGCCTCACAGCCTCCAGCTCGGTGTGACTTGGGTAGCGTGCCCAGCGTGTTGGTATGGCCTCATACTCGGCGCGGTACCTGCTTGCATGCACAAACCGAATTTAAAGAGCCCGCCGCTTGCTGGCTGGAGAGAGCAAGCCAGCAGCAAAAGCAGCAGCAGGGGAGCCTGGAGCAGCGAGCAGCTAGCCCGGCCGCCGCGCGCAGGAGTATGGAGCCGCGGTACGTGGCCCCCACCCGAAAGTAGAACCTACCGTCTGTCAATCACATCGTCAAGGTACGCGGTGGCGACCAGGCTCTTTGAGAGGCCAAGCGCCAGCATAACCTGGGGACGAGAGGTCGCCGGCGTCTTAGGGCGATAGTGGAACGCACACCATGCATCTATGGATGGACGCCAACACGCACCTCGGTCGCGCCCTGGTTGAGCGTCACCGCTCTTTTCGGTGGCTTAGTGTATGTATAGTTGAGGCCGCAGTTGCGGACAGTCAACGGGTAGGCTGCCGCCAAGTTGGCAAGCGATGGCAGGAGCGCCACGGCGAGCGACACCACGAGCGCGGCCATGGCGTTGCTTGGGGCAGATAGTATGTGTTGTATCTGCACACACACAATTTTATCATGCGCCTGCGTACTTGTTGCGTTCGCGGAACCTCATACACATCGACCTAACCGATATAGGACCAACCGTGACCAACGGAACATAGGACGCGCCAACTAACAGACAAGGGTCGCTCACGCGCCAACGCGTGGCAGCGGGCTACCACGCACCGTGCTTTTCAAGCCAGTCCTGAGCCAGTGACGCAAACACTAAAAACAGAAGAATGCACCGCGCGGGCTTGGCGCTGCTCGCCCTTGTGGTCGCTGTAATAGCATGTGGGGCCTTTCTGTCAATACCAAACAAATCATGGGCTTACGAGAAATTCCATCGGTGAGGGTGCGCCTGATTTTACGCGTTCGGTGACAAGTGCCTGGCCCATCGGTCGCCCGGTTTGTGCCTGGCAGGGACGCATGCCTGAGCCGTCTCGCAATGCCGATTTCGTGGTTTGGACACTGAACTTATTGCCGGCGGTCATCGCGGCCGCTCCGTTTCGCCTGCTGCACAGGGCCACGCCCGCCGCTGGGAACCGTCCCGGCGATGGTGGACTCCTGTCGTTGGCGGCCCAATGCACCGACAGCACAACACTGTGGAGCCTTGCACTGAGCGGCGTGCTGGCTACCATGCTCCCTGTGCTGCTGAGCGCCGTCACTGCAGCGGCAGCCATAATGGGCAAGTTACGGCCCGCCGCCGCTCCTCGTCTCGCCGTGGATTCAGCTGCAATGGAGTTGGGCCTGTGGCTGGCCCTCAACCTGGGAACCTTCGCCTTGGGGCTCAGCGGGTGCGTTCGGGTCATAGCCCGCCCTGCGAGTCTACGTGTCGCTGTCGTACACCTCGTGCGCCGCCCGTACTATCAGAGTCTCGTAACCACATCTCCTTTGCGGCTGCTGCCACTACTGCCACAATTACTGCCTGAGCAAGGTAGCTGTTAGCTCCCGCCCGCACACTCCCCCTCCTACCGCCCCGACCCCCCCCTTGCGTGATGTGCGGTGGGTGGGTGGCCCGTTACCGTAGTTGCGCTGCGGCTCGTTGGGCCTCCAGGGTGCGTTTCGGTGGCTCACGCACCGCCATCTGCCTGCTGCACGCTTGCCCGCCCGCACCCTGCAGGCTGGACCTTACAGCGCAGCCGTACTGGCTGACGGAGGGGGAGTGGCGGCACGCGCGCCGATTGTCCAACCCCGAGCTCCTCGTGAGTGCACATCTATTTTCGCGCATCCGTACGTCCAGCAGTGCCACCACATCCGTCCCTGCCGGTACCCTTGCCTGCTGCTGCCAACTCCTGACCAGTCCTGACCCTCGCTCCCACCGCCTTCCTCGCTCCTTATGTCAACACTGAGGTGGTAGAGCTGAGGAAGCGGCGCGCGTGCCCCGCTGCTGTTGTTGCTGCAGAGCTACTACGTGGGTGTTGCGGCGTGCTGGCCGGGCTTGTGGTGCCTGGCGCTGGTGGTGCTGCCCGCGCTGCGTGTCAACGCCTTCCTGCAAACGCTGCTAGGTGAGGCGGAAGGCACGGTGCGGTGCGGTAGGTGCGGCCAGCAAGTGCGCCGGCAGCTAGCGGTGGGTGGGTGGATGGCGTTAGCTCGGTTAGCCATACGTGCGTGCTGCTGGCGCAGGAACCCTATCTCTGGTAATTCCTCGTCGTGCATTGACAACTCCCACCCTTGCTTGGGGCTCGCTGCTGACCCACGTCACGTTCACCTGGAACGCGCCCCACCACCCCCCAGGCCTGCCGCTGACCAGCGCCCTCCATCGGCCGCATGCCTTCCTCGGCGCGGGCGCCGTCTTCTGGATATCTCTGCATGGTGCGTGGGTAGCTGGCTCTGGAGTTGGCTTGCCCCTTCCCCCGAAGCGGAAGCCCTTTGCGGTCACCTCGATCGGTGCAGTGGGGGGCCCCCTTGGTTTTTGCAGTTTTTTAAAAACGTTTCATAACGTTACACCCGCTTTCACTCTGGCCGCATGCTTATGGGAGGAAAATAAATTATGTGGATATTTCACGGCGTTGTTTACTGAATTTACTGTTGACCCCTGGTCGTGGACAAATCGCATTTAGGGAATTCAGGTTTGCGCCCGCGTTAGACTGAGCTTCGATAGCGTTTGTTGGCAATCTGACAGAGCGTGCGATGTGTGGAAATCTCGTAACGATCGGAGACCAATCCGCGCGATGGTCGGCACAGGGGCCCTCGCTTCCTCATTTCTGCACCGTTTCTCATGCCGTAAATTGAATTAACTTTATTTTTACAGATTATAATTACTGGTTACAGTAAAATTGCGTTTGCCATGTTTACTGAGATACTGATAGTCGCGACCGCCGCCTGCGGCCGGCCTCTGCCCACGGGGTTTGCCAAAACAAGTACTACAAGTGTACACACATGCAATTCAGAAGGTTGACTTCGCGTTCTTGGGCTTTGGTGAAGCGCGCTCTGGACTAAGGCGTTTGGGCCCTTCCCGGCGTGCTCGCCGGCGTGCCAGGCCGGCCCATGCACGCCTAGACCCACAACCCGTCCGGGCTGACCCGCCCCACCGCGGACACGGCCACCATGCTGTATTACGGACATGCGCTAAATTGTGAAACCGAAAGCGGTAACAGCTGTAACATGCCAAGCGAAGCCTGCCACCCCATTCTCCATTCACCCTGCGCTCCCATTATCCAGTCCTGTGGGGAGGCTCGCGCGCCCCAAAGGCCCAAACACAATCAAACCCAATAGGGGCAAGCCGTGATACTGCGCAGCGGTAGGTTTTTTACCCTCAGTCTTGGTGGGACCCTCTCAAGCAAGCCGCCGCTGCGCTTGCAAGCCCCTCGACCGTTACATCCATCCGTCCACCCACCCACCCCTGTTTGAGCTTTTGCCTTGTGTGCCCTGCCTGCTGCCTCCACCGTTGCCTGCCTTCATCAGCCGTGCTCACGCAGGTGCCCATGGCAGCCATTAGCGGTCGGCTGTGGGCGCAGCAGATGTTGCCCTCGCCGCGCGGTTGGTACACAGCGGGCGCCGTCAACGCAGCAGGCGCCGTCTCGTGGATGGTCCTGGTGCTGCTGGGTGCCACGTCACTCCCCGCGTTCCGACATCGGTCGTACAACACCTTTTACCTTATCCACCTCTCCTTCCCCCTGGTGCGTGCGTGATTGGTGGTGGCGGCGGATGACGGCGGCGGTGGTGGTGCGTGACTGCGTGTGCGTGTAAGGTTTTGAGAGCGCGCGTCAGCGCGAGGGCTTAGCATTCACTGCCAAGGCCTCTCGTGTGTACCGGAGGCCCCCGTGTGTGCGTCTGCACTGAACGGAAAAGAACGCAAGCGAACGGCCCTATGGCTGGAGGACGGAGACGGGTGCAAAGAGCGCGGTGGCGTGCGTGCGGGAATGGGTGCGGCGGGGGGATTTGGGTGCCTGCTGCTGTCTTCTGGGCAGGCAGGGCAGGAGAGGTATGCTCAAAGCCCACACCCTTCGCACCCAGCCGGCTGACCGTGCCCCGTCACTGATTATCACGCCGTCCCTTTGCCTCGCTCTAACACTCATCATCCGAATGCAGGCCTTGCTCACCGCCTGCCTGCACTACCAGCCCACCGCGCACTTCTTCCAGCTGTCTTTCATCGCGCATCTTGCGGACCTCGCGGCGCGTCGTGCGTGGAAGCGTTGGTCCGCAGTGGCGCGCGCGCGGCTGCTCGTGCCGCCCCCAGCAGCCTCCGACGCTGCGGCGGCGGCAGCAGCCTACAGCAGCAGCCGCAGTAGCGGCGTCTATGGCGGCGGTAATGGTGGTCCTGCTGGGGCCGGTGCCGTGGTGCCACGTGGTTTGGTACTGCAGCTGGACCTGCCGCTGCCGCCACTACTGGTGCCGCCGCCGGTACCACCGCCGGCAGCCGCAGAAGCCAAAGTGGCAGGCGGCAGCGGCCTTCCTAGGCCCAAGGCCTGTAGGCCACCAAGCGGCAGACACCGGCGCGCCGCCAACTCGCTTCGGTGGTGGTGGTGGTGGTGGTGGCGGTCTGCACAGCAGCCTTTGAGGCCGGCGAAAGAGCAGTCGCCTGCCCTAGTGGCTGATGTTGATGGCGGCAGCGGCGATGGCGACGACAGCAGCGACAGCGGCGGTGGGGGCGCGGCGGAGCGCCAGCCGCTGCTGCTGCCGCCGGGGCCGCAGCCGGACTTATGTTCGCCGCATATCCCACCACCTTCGCCTCCGCCGCTGCCTGTCGGGGCCTTTGTGTGGCTCCGTGTGCCGGCGGCGTCTGTCTGGGAGTGGCACCCCTTTACCGTCGCGCACACTGTCCCCATGCCACCACCACACGGCACCGCCGCCGCAGCCGCAGCCGGGGCCACCGCTCCTTCTGACGCTGCTGCTGTCGGGAATGGAGGGTGGCGATACGGCTACCGTCTCTTCGTGGCAGCCCGCGGCGATTGGGCCTCGCGCGTGGCTGCCATCGCGGCCGCGCCACCGCCGCCGTCGCCGCGAGCTGCAGCCGCCGACCTAGACGACCGTAAGTGGCCGACAGCAGGCGCCGCTGCTGCTGGCGGGCGCCCCGCTGCAGCGCCCGTGATGCCACTGGAGGTGGACAGCAGCCCCTGCTGCTGCATCGCTGACGAAGCGCGCTCCCTCCACTCCCTCGAGGGAGCGCTGTGCGGGGCCGGCAGCAGGCACAGCGTCCTTATCAGCGGCGGCAACAGCAGCAGCAGCGGCACCTCCGGCGGGGGCCGCCAGGCTAAGGCAACAGCAGCACTCGCAGCTCCTTGGGCGCCGCTGCAGGTGTCGGAGGCGGGGGAGGTCGAGATCGAGGTCGAGGTGGAAGGGCCGTACAGCGACTGCTCCACAGACGTGCTCGCCTGTGCCGGTCGCGGCGATGTTGTGGCGCTGGTTGCGGGCGGCACCGGTATCGCCCCTATGCTTGCTGCGCTGGGGCGGTGGGCGCATGCGCGGCGCCCGGCAGCTGCGGCTACAGCATCAGGGCCACGCGGCGCAGCAGCAGCTGATGAAGTGAAGACTATGGCAGCGGCAGAGTTCCCCGCCGGGCCCGTGGGCTCGCGGCGAGCGAACGGCGGCGCAGGTACCAGCAGCCAGCAGCCAGCAGGTCCGGGTGCTGCTGTCGATGTGCGGTTGCTGTGGGTAGCGCCGGCCGGCGCCGAGGGCATAGTGTCAGCTGCGCTGCCGCAGTTGCAACAGGCAGCCGCCGCCGGCTGTGATGTGACAGTGCACCTCACATGCGCCGCCACCGCCGCCGTCCCCGCCGCCGTCCCCGCCGCCAGCCCTGCCAACATCCCCACCGCCGCGCCAGCGGCAGCAGCTAGCGCGGCTGGCGGAGCCGGCGCGGCTGCGGGTGGTGCGGCGACTCCAGCGCCGCTGCCTGGCGGTGGCCTTGCGGCGGTCGCACTCGTCACGCCGGCTCCACCCACACCCCAGCAGCTCGACTGCTCCCACCCTGGCGTCACGCTGGTGACGGTGCTGGTGTCCGTGGTCGCGGCTGTGGGTTACGTGGTGGGCTATCTCCTAGGGCAGGCGCTGTGCTGCGTGCGCCTTGCAGAGGCATCGGCTGCTACTGGCGGCGGCTCGGCACCGCCGGGGATGCCGGCCCTACGGCTGTGCAGCTTTGCGATGCGCCCTGCGACGCCCTGCCGCTATTGCGATGGTGTCGACGTGGTGGCGGCGGCGGCGGGGGCTGATGTGGTGGCGGCTGGACTCGAGTCGGTGCCCTGCTGTGGCTTGGCTGTGTGCTGGATGTGCCACCGTGCGGCGCCCGTCCTGCTGGCGTGGGGCCTCGCAGCTGCCGCCGCTGCGGCGGCGTGCGTCTTGCTGCAGGCGCTGAATTCCAGGAAACAGCAGCGGCGGTGCAAGTGGCGTTGGCAGCAGCGCCAGCAGTGCACGATGGCGGCAGCAGCAGCCGGGGTCGCCGCCGCTGGGCCCATCGTCACCACCACCGCAGTAGCAGCAGCAGCAGCAGCCAGCACTGATGACACTGCGCAGCAGGTGCCACCCTGCAGCAGTGGCCCCGCCCTTGCTCCTCCTGCTGCTGCCACCGCCGACGACGCGCACACACACGCCGTTGATACCGGTAGCGCATGGGCGGCAGGCAGGCTGCGCGTGGTGCGTGGCCCCCGGCCCAGCGTCACTGCTTTTGTTGATGCAGCTGCTGCAGCTGCGACCGCAGCAGCGATGGCGGCAGCCGGTAGCGAGTGCGGGCAGCAGGCGCGCCGCTTGGCAAGGCCCAAGTGGGTCATCAGTCCGGGCGGGTCGAGGACGACGGGCCACGCAGGCGGTGCTGCTGATGGGCTGCTGCCGGTGTGGCGCCAACCTAGCCAACCAGTGGCGGCGGGCGGCGGGGGCGCTGCTGGCGGTCTGCTGGTGCTGGGCTGCGGGCCGTCAGCAATGGTGCGGGAGGTGGAAGCGGCGGCGGCGGGCGCTCGGCGGCGGGGTGGGGCTGGCCGCGTGGAGTGCCGGATTCTTGCGGGTTAGTTGAAAGCCACCAGCCAGCCACTGTCGAACGCTCGAATGCGGGGCATCTGCCTGACACGTGTCTGGATGAGTTATACGTACGGTCGCAAGGCACACATACATGTACATGTAGAGTGAGGTTGAGCAGTCGCCGGCGTTTAATGTTGCCTGAGGATGTGGAGTCCCCGCCCCCCTCGCCCTGCGCGTGCGTGGGACTGGAGTGCCAGCAGGCTTGCCTTGATGTATCTATGTGTGCAATGAGTGGGGGCTGCGTTGTGCGGTGCTGTCGGCGGATCCATGTGGCCTGACGTGTGTCGTTCACGTTGGCATCCCTGACCCCGCCCTGGATATGCAGTGTTGGTTGTGGACTGTGAGGCTGTGGCGGCGGGTTACTGCCTGGCGTCGATCGACTCGCGGGCTCAGTGCTGTGGAGTGTGGACTCACGCTTCGTGCGGCCGTAATGCACGGTTGGGAAGGTCAGCAGTCAGCCAGCAGGGGCGGATGGCCGAATTGTAATGTCGTAGCAGTCACGTACAGATCTCTCACGTAGTCACGTACGACGCCCATCTGGCCCGAGGGAGTGCGGCGTCTGTGCAGCTGCATGCCGCAAGCGGCCACCTCCGGACAGATGTCGCACAAAATGGGCAGCCCCCGACGCTTTCCTAGCATAGTTTAACATATCGGCTATTGACAGGTCGGTCGGTCGGTCGGTCGGGGGATCCGGGAGGTTTTGTGGCCTGGGGTCAAAAAAGTTTGTTTCTACCCCCCCCCTGTCAAGAGTAATGAGTTATGTGTCGCAGCTTGCTTTCGAAGCGTCACAGCATGGTCCCGCCGAATGCAGCAGCTTGGTTCCGCCGTTTTCGCTTTGGCTGTTTGTGCTCGCACGACGTAATTGCCTTGATCAAACGGTAAAGTAGCAGGATTACACCGTGTACACTCAGCAAATCGCAACGCCGCATTGCTGACTATACGTGCTCAAAGCGCGCCACCGCCAAAACGTGTCTTGTGTCCGCGCCTGCCCCGGGCCCCCAAAGCCAACTCCCGGGGGGACCCGACCCTCCTGCACCTCCTGCACCTCCTGCACCTCCTGCACCTCCTCCTCCCCCGCGCACCCCGCTCCATCCACACCCAGTGCCCACACCCCGCTCCCTCCTTTCCTCTACCTCCTCTACCTCGCGCCACCACGCGCTACCTCGCGCTACCACGCGCTACCCCCCTCGCGCTACCTCCCCTACTACCGGTACTAGGTCTTGAGCGCCGGCTTCTTCTCGCGGTCCGCTATCCGCAGCGGCTTGTCGGACGTGGTCTTGAACCGCCCGCGCCCGTCCTCGCCCGTGTTGACCTTCTTCTTCACGATCTGCACCACGTCCTCGTCCTCCAGCCCGTGGCTCAGCCCGCAGCGCTGCGGGTAGTGCTTGCTGCTGACGCCCCACACCAGCGCGTACTTGAACTGGCCCACCATGCTGTTGTGGATCTGGCGGCAAAGCGCCTCCAGGCTGGTGCCGCCGCGGTCCGTGGTCAGCACCACCGGCTCCGCGAAGTCGGGCTTGGCGCCCACCTTCTTGGTGTACACGCGCACCTGCGGTCGCATTGCATTGGGTCACAGGTGGGGAGTCAGGCCATGGGTGGGGTGGTGGGGAGAGGGGTTGGGGGTTGGAGGCTGGGGACAGAGGACACCAGCCCCACCAGCCCCACCAGCCCCACCAAAGTGACCCCACCCCACCCACCAGCCCCACCAGCCCCACCACCAACCCAGCCCCACCCAGCCCCACCAGCCCCACCAACCCAGCCCCACCCCACCCACCAGCGCCATCATGTCCCAGATGCGCTCCAGCAGGCCGTCCATGTTGAGCCGCATGGAGCAGGAGATGGGGATGGAGTTGGGCCAGCGCGCCATCTCGCCCACCTCCTCCATGGAGCACATGTCCACCTTGTTGTACACGTACAGGCACTTGATGTAGCGCCGGTTGCCCTGTTGGAGAGGGGTAGGGGGTGTAAGGGTGTGTGGGGGGGGGGTGTAGGGGGGTGTGGTGAGGGTGTGAGGGTGTGGGGGTGGGGGGTTGCACGCATATAAGAGTTTGGGGGGGGGGAGGGGGATAGTATATTCCAGAAACCAAAGTGGGAGGGGGGTGGCGGGGTGAGGTGGTAGTGCTGGTGGTGGTGATGGCAGGAGGGTGGGACGGGAGGGTGGGGTCCCGTGCATGGCTAGTTACGAAGAGGCGGTGTGGGCAACGGGCCAGCGGTGCAGCAGGGGGGGGCCAGAGGGGCGTTACAGGGCCGTGTCGGCGCCGTGCAGCAGCAGCGGCCAGCTCCAGCCCCAGTGCGTACGTAGGCCCGCCGGCAGCTGCTGCTCTCCCGTTTTGCACATCTATATGCGTTTGGATAGTTGTGACCGCGCTAGCGTAGAGGTACGCTCTTGTCGTAAAGCTCCCTTGACTTAATGCCCCCCAAAACAATTCCCTCCTCACCCCACACCCACACCCACACCCACACCCACATCCACACACACACATACCCACACACGCACCTCGATGACGTCGATGAGGTCGTCCACGGTGCAGTCCTCCTTGAACAGCAGCTCCGCGTTGTGCATTTTGTACTCCTTTGTGGGGTGGGCGTGGGAGGGAGGGAGGGAGGGATGTGGTTACCAGCCCAAACTGGTAGGATATTAAAGGTATTGTTCAGGGGAGGACAGCGTACTCGCTGACTGCCTGAAACTCTGCATGCAGGAACCGGTCATCAATAGACCATCACCAGCTGGACTGCCTTCTAGTCCGTTCACCTCATCTGTCACCCGACCTACGTGTCAGCATAGGCATCCGACTTGGACGTAACAAATCCGACTAGTCAACCAAGCCTAAGCTTGACTCAAGCCGCGACGAAACCTCTATGCCCGGAAATCCGGGGTTAGTGGTTGATTCCATATGTGGGGGTCAGTAGTTGATTCCAGAAACCAAAGCGACCATTGCAACCCACATAACCAGAACCCAGAACCATAGAGCGCGGAGGAGAGGGATATACGGTAATCGGCTTCAGGAGAAAGGGAGGGGGGACCTGTCACCCAACCAGTGTCAGGGCCCGGCACTCCCACTCAGTACGAACCAGCCATTCGCCAGCCGCACCGCAGGCCGCCGCCAGGCGGGCCCCTTCCCGCCCGCCGCCAGACCCCTCCCCGCCCCACCCAGGCCACCCCTTCCCTCCCCACCCCCCAACCCACTCCTTCCCTCCCCCGTGCTGCCTGGCGTCGGGGCTGCTTTCCTGGTCGCCAGGTAAGTCGTGGGGTTTCAATGCTTGTCCTGCGTGACTCTGTTCGTGCTGTTGCGCGTGCCACCGAGCCCGGGCAGCGATCTCAGTCGACGGCGCCGCTCGCCCATCCTCCACGATGTTCGGCCCCTATCCATAAGTATTATGCCTTGCATTTGCCGCCATTGCCTGTGCCTCGCTCGCTAGTTTGGTTTTGGTTTAGAATGGGCTGGTACTTACAACCCCCCAACCCCCACACCCTCCCACACCCCACACAACCTCCCACACACCCCCGCCCCCACAACCTCCCACACCCACACCCCACACAACCTCCCACACCCCCACCTGCAGCACGCGCTGTATGAGCTTGTCGTCCATGTGCGTGAGCGGCACGGTGCTGTTGATGCTGATGCCGCCGGTCTTGCGCTTCTTGAAGTAGATGTTGGGCGGCGAGCGGTTCAGGCGGATGCCCACTGCCTCCAGCTCGCGCGTCAGGATCTGCAGGTTGTGTGTGTGGGGAGGGGGGGCGCCATCACGTGGGGTGCCATGCAGGTTCAATTAATGAGGATGGAGATGTAGACAGACGTTGCGACACCGGGGGTTCCATGCATGTTAAATTAATGAAGAAGGAGATGTAGACAGATGATGGGGGGGGGGGAGGGGAGGCGGGGGGGGGGGGGTAGCCATCCATAGGATGGTGTTGGATCAAAAAAGGAAGCGCCGATGCCCAGAGGAACAGCGAGAGGTACACGCATCACAGTCCAAACCCACTCCCCAAAAGCCCGACCTCGCGCGGCCCAGCCCCCTTCCGCCCCGCCTCCAGCCCAGCCCCCTCCAGCCACCCAGCACCCACCCAGCCCCCCCCCCTGCAGCCCCCTGCAGCCACCCACCACCACCCACCCAGCCCCCCCCCCCCCGCACCTGCTTGTGGTAGAGGGGCTTGGTGGCGTCCAGCACCATCAGGAGCAGGTCGGCGCTCTTGCACACCGCAATGACCTGGGGGTGGGGAAAGGGGGGACAGGGGGGACAAGGGGGGGGGGCACGGAATGAGGGGGCAGGAGGCAGGGTAGGGCAGGGGGCAGGAGGCAGGAGGGGATTGCAGCGAGGGGAATGCAGTGAGGGGAGGAGAGCGAGGTTCGCACGTGCATATACCCATCCCCCACGCCCATCCCCCCACGCCCGCCCACCCACCCACCCACCCACCCTGTCCACCCGCCCGCCCACCCACCCACCTGCCGGCCGCGGCCCTTGCCCTCCGCGGCGCCCTCGATGATACCCGGCAGATCCAACAGTTGGATCTTGGAGTCGTTGTAGTGGATGACGCCGGGGATGCAGGTGAGCGTGGTGAACTCGTAGGCCGCCGCCTCACTCTCCGTGCCCGTCAGCAGCGTCAGCAGCGAGGACTTGCCCACCGAGGGGAAGCCTGTGGCGGCGGTGGCGGTGGTGGGGGTGTTGTGGGTGGGGTAGTTCATTCCAGAAACCAGAAGCAAAACGACCAAGTGGGGGTTGTAGCAGGCGTGGGGTGTGGGCTGGGTGTGTGTGTGTGGGGGGGTCCTTGTGGTGCCGGGAGTTTTAGAGAGGTAGGTCCACCGGTCCATGGCGGTGTGTTGCGTGCTTGGCTCCTTGAGTTCGTGGGGAGGGCAGGGCCGCCCCCCCCCCCTGGCCCTGGCCCTGCGGCGCTCGCGGCCTCTGGCGCCCCCACGGCCCCTGCTGCCGCGCCTCCCAGGCCCCCGCTGGCGGCCGCAGGCTCCGCCCCTCCTCCCCCCTCCTCCTCCTCCCTCCCCTCCTCCCCCCCTCCAACGCCTCACCAATGAGCGCCACGCGGCCGTCTCCGTACTTCTGCACCTCAAAGCCCGCCTCGCCGCCGCCGCCCTGTGAGTGGCGTGTGCATGTGCGCAGGGGCGTGTGACTCATGGGGTGGGGAGTAGTTAATCACTCCAACCCGCAATCAGCCATCCCAGGGCCACACACATGTGGGTGTGGGGTGTGTGGGGTGGGGGCTGCACAGGTCCAGCGATGGCTGGGGCAGGGAGGCAGGCAGGCCGGGGCCGAGCGACCCCAGCACGCCTGCCCCGCCCCCCCTCCTCCTCTCTCTCCAGGCCCCCCCTGCTCTCCTCTCTCCAGGCCCCCCGGCCGACCCTGCACCCACCCACCAGGGCGGCTCACTCACCCCAGTGCCGCCACCCAAGTTGTCCTATCCCCCACCCCCAACCCCCACCTGCCCCCTCTTCGTCCGTCTCCTTCCCCCCACCCCTCTGCCGCTCCACCCGCAACCCCAGTGCCCATGTTGCCCCCACGTACTCCACCCACCCAGTCCAGTCACCCACTGCCTCCACCCAGCCAGCCACTAACCCAGCCAACCACTAAAACCCCCCCGCCCCTCACCTTGGTCGAGGGCGCCTGCAGCTCGGTGCGCAGTTTGGCCAGTCGCGCCTTGAGCTGGCCCAGGTGGTACTCGGTGGCCTGTGTGCGGGGAGGGGGCGTGGGGGTGAGGGGGGCGTGGGGGGCGCGGGGGTGGGGGTAGGGGGTGTGGGTGTGGGGGGTCCAGGTGTGTGCTTGGTTGTTTAGGGAGTTTAGGGGGGAGAGATGACGGTCATCAGAGGTAGGGGGGTTGAGGCAGGCAGGGCGGAGTTGCAGGGGAGGGGGGGCCAGGTGCGGGTGGGGAGGTGGCAGGTGCCGGTGTCAGGTGTGGGCGCGTGAGCTCCCCCCCTCCCCGGAGGATGCAGCCGCGCGACGTGGGGTGCCAGCCAGCCAGCCAGCCAGCCAGCCAGCCAGCCAGCCAGCCAGCCAGCCAGCCAGCCAGCGGCCACCCTTAGGAAACCAGGGGAGCTGCGGGTGCGGTGCCCTTCCGGCCCACGCCCCGCCCCCTCCGGCCCACGCCCCGCCCCCTCCGGCGCACGCCCCGCCCCCTCCGGCCCACGCCCCGCCCCCTCCGGCCCACGCCCCGCCCCCTCCGGCCCACGCCCCGCCCCCCCTCCGGCCCACACGCCGCACGTCTGGACATCCTCCCTCCCTCGCCGCCGGGCCCCTCCAGTCCCCCGCGCGCTCGCCCGCTGGAGCAGTCTCGCCGGCTGCTGCTGCTGCTGCTGCTGCTGCTGCTGCTGGTGCTGGTGCTGCTGCTGCTGCTGCTGCTGCTGCTACTGCCCCTGGCGGCACCGCGCCGCACACTTCGCGGCACCAGACGGCCATCCCAACGCCGCCGCCGCTGGCACTTGGCAGTGCTTGTGCCGCGGCTTTGAGCCGGGACGCCGCCGCCACCTTACGCACTGCTGCCTTGGTAACCCCCCCCACCCCCCAGTTGGCCCCTACACCAGTCTATTCATGGCCGCTGCGCGCATGAGACCTCCTTCCCCTTCCCGGCCACAGCAGCCACCGGGCGGCCAGCCACCCACCCCTCCCTCCCACCCTGCCTGGCTGCCTCAGCCTGCCTGCCTGCGAGCGACGGCCTGCCTGCCTGCGGCTGCAGCAGCCACTGGGCGGTCATCCCGCAGGCGCCGCGCTTGCAACAGGTCGGCAGGCAGCCGGGTAGGCGAGCAGCCAAAAGGCTGCGGCCCCAGCCCCCGCCTCCAGCCCCCTCTCACGGCGCCCCGCCTCTCACGGGACTCTGTCGGCCGAGACAAAGCTCAACTGCCGGGCCTCCTTGCCCGGTCCCTGCTTGCCCACGCACCTTGTTCTTCTGCGTCCTGGCCATCTCCAGCTCGATCTCCTTAATCCTGTTCGCATCGCCTCGATTTGAGCTCTTGGATTACCAAACAACACCCGCTTATTTACTTACTTTTCTAGGATACCCATGGCGCCTCCTCTTTAGCTCAGGGCCGGCTCAGCGGCGGGGAAGGGTGGGCGCAGCACAAAATGCGCCTTCTGATCAAGATATCAACTAATCTAAACGCAGCTTCAACCTTTAAGAAAATTGAAGATGCTCAGGGGCCCTGAGTCGGTGAGTATTTGGCTCTCCTGAAAGCCTGCACGCGCAGGGCCAGGCCTGTGAACGCAATTAGTGCCCCTACACACCACAACGACGATGTGGGGGCCGCTGCTTACGGAGTGTCAAGCAATTGGACAGGTGATGCAGCTTGTCCGATCCCGGTAAATTAGCAAGCAGACTCGCGTTACACAGCCCGCGTGTCACTGCATTCACTTTGCCCATGAGTAACACATAATTACGTCCTGCGATGGCCAAGCCCTAGGTTCCGAACACGCGCAACACTCTTCGCGAGGGCGATTGTGCCCTCTGCACCGACATAGCATGTATACGGACGCGCTGGACTCGTTGCTGCTGCTAGCAGCAACAGCCCTGGCAACTGTGGTCGTGAGCGTACTGCTAGCGGCAGGCGCACTGATGGCATCGGCGAGCTGGCTCCCGCCCGTGCAGAAGGTATACGGGAGGCGAGCCGCGTGTCGCCGCGGCCCTTGCAGGCGCGCCTGGAGTCACCACCTCGTTCGCTTACCATGCTCGGCTTCGCATGCCCGGGGCCGCGCAGGGCACGGTCGCGTTCTTCCACCCCTTCGCCGACGGGGGCGGTGGTGGCGAGCGCGTGCTGTGGTGAGTAGCGGCGTCGCGGGAGCGGCGGCGGCCGCAGGGCCTTAGGGGGCCTTGCGCCCCTGGTCTAGCATGCAGCGGAGGCATGGGGGTGTCGGGGCCGGGGGAACAACCGGGGAAACAAACCAGGCAGGCGCCGACGTGCTGTGCTGTGTAGTAAGTGCAGCGGCATAAGGCTGGCGCGGGTGGGGTGAGGAGTGGGCGCCGCGGGCGAAAGTGAGGAATGTGGGGAGCGCGGCGCTTCAATGCACGCACCCTCTTCACCAGCCGTGCCTGTGTGGACGTGCTTCTTGATCGTGCCGGATTCTTAATGCACTGCTTCAATTTCCGGTGCATAACTTGTGGCCGCCGCTGCTGGGGACACACACACACACACACACACACACACACACACACACACACACACCATACCACATCCGTGATGACCGCCATGAAGCTCTGCCATCGCTGATATGCCACGTGTGTCACTGGGGGGGTGGCCACTGCGTGCTGTGCTGTGTCGGTACCGCTTGTGCGGTCAGGTGCGCGGTGAAGGCGGTGCACGACGCGTCCAAGACCGCCAAGGTGGGTGGGTTGCGGGGGAGGGGGGGTAGTTCGGGCGCATGCGCACATGAGGGGGCGAGGCGGGAGAGAGGAAGGGGTGCGACGCCGCCGGCGGAGGAGCAAGGGAGGAGGGGGGGCCGACCTACCTGTCTGTCAGTAGGGAGGTGGCGCCACGCCGGCTGCTGGCCAGCGGGCCGGATGTAGGTTAGGCTGTTAGGTCATTAGGCCGTTAGGCCGTTGGTGGTTGGCGAGGGCTCCAACAGCACGACAACAGCGCCGCGTCGCTGCCCAGACTTCGGCCGGCCGGCGCACAATCGGTCCCCGCGCCTCGAGCCTGCGGCTTCCGCGCGACCTGCCTGCCTGCCTGCCTGCCTGCCTGATCCTCCGCCCCCCTTTGGCCGCTCTTACACCCGCACCCGCGCCCACACTTCCCCACCCCCATCATGTGTCCCGCCCGCCCCCATATGCCAACGTGTGTTGCAACGTCTGTTCTACGTCTACCTCGTCAATAACTTAAATGCATGGAACCCCCACCCCCCAACCCCTCGTGTCGTGTTCGCATTTTGTTTCTCACCGGGACTGTTTACCAGTAACCCCCAACCCCTCCTGCTGCTGCTGCTGCCTCCTCCCCCAGGTGGTCATCTACGCGCGCGAGGGCGTGACGGCGGCGCAGCTTGTGGAGGACGCGGCGCGGCGCTTCAACATCCGGCTGGACAAGCCCATACAGGTGCGGCGGCGGGGGTGGCGGGCGGGGGGCGGGGGGCGCTACAGGGTGCTACAGGGTGCGGGGGTGCGGGCGGGGGCTGCATGGGAGGTGAGGGGGCAGGGAGGTGAGGGGGCAGGGAGGTGAGGGGGCAGGGAGGTGAGGGGCAGGGAGATGAGGGGCAGGGACGTGAGGGGCAGGGAGGTGAGGGGCAGGGAGGTGAGGGGGCAGGTGGATCGCTGTGCCGCTGTCGACGAAGCCAGCGCGGCTCGCAGCTGTAAATGACACCGTCACACCACATACACACACACACACACACACACACGTGTTGTCTTTCATAGTTTTCTCCCTTGTGATCTCTAACACATGTGTTGTGGCCAGCAGGCACACACCAGCTCACTGCCGCCCCATGCCCCCGTCTGCACCACGTGCACATCACCTGACCGCCCGCCCGCCCGCCCGCCCATGCCCTCCTCACGTGCGCCTGCATCCCCACTGCATGCCCCCTCCGGCCCTTCCCCCCCTATGTCTACCTCGTCATTAACTTAAATGCATGGAACCCCCAACCTCCCTACCCGCCTGTGCCGCCGCCTGTGTGCCGCCGCCTGTGCCGCCGCCTGCGCCGCAGGTGTTGCCGCTGCGGCGCGTGGGCCTGGTGCAGCCGGAGCACTACCCGCGCTTCACGCTGCTGCGGCAGGCGCTGGGCAGCGTGGCGCTGGGGTGGGAGGCGCTGCGGCAGTGCGTGCCCGAGGTGCGGGTTGGGGTGGGGTGGGGTGGGTCAGGGTGGGGTGGGGTGGGGTGGGGTGGACAGCATGGGTGGGTGGGTGGGTGGGTGCAGGGTGGGGTAGGGTGGGCGCAGGGTGGGGTAGGGTGGGGTTCCACGCGTTTAGGTTAAGAAGCGCAGGTGGGGTTGGGGGGTAGTTCATTCCAGGATCCAAGCCAACCGAGTGGCAGTCGCTGTCGTAAGCGTGTGGAGGCGTACGGTAGTCCGACGTGGACGCCGGGCTGCACCCAACGTGCCAGGACGATGATAACCATCCCCATCCCCGCCGCCATCCCCGCGCGTCTCGCGATGCTTATTTGTGTTGAAGAGAGGGTCTGCTAGCATAGCGCTATGGACCAACCTGCCAACCTAAGGACCAACCTGCCACCCGTGCCCGCCACCCGCCCCCGCCCCGCCCCCTGTGCACCTGGCTACGCCTCCTCCTCCGAACCCCAATAACGCGCCCGTAAACCCCGCCCCCGCCCCCGCCCCCGCCCCCGCCCCCCGCCCCCCCCCTCCAGGTGTACGTCGACACCACGGGCTGGGCCTTCCCCTACCCGCTGGCCTGGCGCGCGGGGTCGCGTGTGGTGGCGTACGTGCACTACCCCACCATCAGCACCGACATGCTGGCGGCGGTGTGGGCGGGCAGCAGCAGCGCCGTCAACAACGACGCCGAGATTGCGGGTGGGTAAGGGGTGGGTAGCTGCAGTGGGGTGAGTGGGTAGCTGCAGTGGGTGGGTGGGTGGGTGGGTGGGTGGGTGGGGTGGGTGGGTGGGTGGGTGGGTGGGTGGGTGGGTGGGTGGGTGGGTGGGTGGGTGGGTGGCGCCACTGGTTGGGCCGGTGGGTGCACCGGATACACACACGCGATGTGCCCCTGTTGGAAAGCACACACAGAGATTGCGGAAGACAGCTGTGATCGACCTCCAGATCATGCGTTACCTCACCTGGCCTGACCCGGCCTAGTGCCGTGCCCTGCGCCTTCTGAAACGCCCACCTACCCCCACCACCACCACCTGACCCACCTTCCACCATCCTCCTTCCCGCGCCTGCGCTCCTCTTCCGCCCCCTCCTCCTGGTTTCCTTCTCCCCACCTGCTTTCCTTTCCTGCCTGCCCGCCTGCCTGCCTGCCCGCCTCCCCTCATCGTGCCCCACAAACAGAGTCGCCGCTCAAGACGGGCGTCAAGCTGGTCTACTACGGCGCAATGGCCGCCTGGTACGCCGCCTGCGGCGCGGTGACGCACGTGGCGGCGGTCAACAGCAGCTGGACGCGCGGCCACATCGCCCGCCTGTGGCGCCTGGCGCGGCGGCCGCCCGTGCTGGTGAGTGAGGAGGGCGCGTGTGTGCGGGGAGGGGGGTGGGGGCCTGGGAGTGGGAGGGAGGATCTTGGGGAGGGGGCTGGGAGGGGGGCTGAGAGGCCGGGGAAAGGTTGAAATCTATAAAGGAGGACGGGGGGGCAGTGGACATGGTGGGGTTCGAGGGTCCGTGGGCGCGGGTCCAGCAACTTTCTGCAAGCGCTGCGTCTGCGCACGACTCGCGTATCATGGCTTCGCTCCCAAACCCGCAACTCCTCCACCTACTGTATCTACTGTGTACCTACCTGGCTACGCCTTCTTCTTCTAACTCCAATGCATGTAACCCCCACCACCACCACCACCACCACCGCCAGCCACCCCCACCATCCCACGCCCACCCACTCCCACCATCCCACGCCCACCCGCCCGCCCAGGTGTACCCCCCCGTGGACACGGCCGAGCTGCAGGCGCTGCCGCTGGACCGCAAGCTCAAGCAGCTGTACCTGGTGTCCGTCAACCAGGTGGGTAGCGGTGGGTGGGTCAGGGTGGGTGGACAGGGTGGGTGGGGTGGGTAGGGGTGGGGTGGGTGCAGGGTGGGTGGGTGCAGTGGACAGGGTGGGTGGGTGGGTGGGCAGGGTGGGGTGGGGGTTCAGCGGGGATGCTGCGTGGATGATATGCTGCATGGGCGGGAGGACGGGGGTGGATGGACCCTGCTTTGTCAAATACAACCGGTATGCATGGACCCCCCCCCCAACCAACCAACCAACCAACCCTCCAGTTCCGGCCCGAGAAGAACCACCGCCTGCAGCTTGAGGCCTTCGCCGCCGCCAAGCGCTCGCCCGCCGCCGCCGCGCCCACGCTGGCGGGCGCGGCGCTGCGCGAGGCGCGGCTCAAGCTGGTGGGCGGCGTGCGCGGCCCTGCGGACGAGGCGCGGCTGGCGGGGCTGCAGGCGTACGCGGAGGAGCTGGGCGTCGCGGACTGCTGCGAGTGGGTGAGTGGCGGCGGGGGCGGGAGGCGGGGGGGTAGCCATCCATCGGATGGTGTTTATCAAATGGTTGTGAAGTGCCGATGTCCAGCGGAACAGCGGGTACATTACCGTTGGCTCCAGCGCCGTGTTCGCCGAGGCTGCGTTCCCGTTTGCTGGCGAGTATAGTAATCGGTATGTATGTCGAGTGAAAGGTAGCGCGCCCCTAAGCGGGCGGCTGGATAAAGCAAGAAAAGGCGGCGAGACGGCGAGACGTGCGGTGCGAGAGACGCGCGATAGTTTGCTGAA
Source organism: Chlamydomonas schloesseri (assembly GCA_016834595.1). NCBI lineage: Eukaryota > Viridiplantae > Chlorophyta > Chlorophyceae > Chlamydomonadales > Chlamydomonadaceae > Chlamydomonas > Chlamydomonas schloesseri. The sequence continues at coordinate 36,685 of JAEHOD010000065.1, read as the reverse complement.
CGCCTTGCACCCATACGTACCTACGGAGCGGCGTGACAGTGCCACGCCGCAGGGAAACCCGAAGACGCGCCATGTGTGAGGGTGGCAAACAACAAGAGGCAGGGACCGTTAAGGCGAGGGCGGCAAGGCAAAACAGAGAGAGGTCGCATGCGTGTGCACCTAAAAATAAAAGACACAAACATGCACGCGACCAAGACAGCGGACGGCATGGGAGCAACCGGACACGCGCACACACGCGGGGGGGGGCGGGTGACGCTGGCCGGGTGCAGGTGGGGGGTGTGTGTGGCTATCAGCCCAATAAACCCAACCCAACCCGATGCAAAAGAGTGAGGAGGTGAGCGTGACCTAAGCTTTGACACCAAGGGAAGACACTCGGGGGCGGGGGGGGGGTGGGAAATGGAACACGCGAGCGGCATTGCGTGCAACACGCCAGCCCGTCCATAGCGCCACCGCCCCGCGCCAACCCGCCTTCCGCCCCTCCAAACCCCGCCCCTCACCCTCACCCCCCCCCCCCCCCCGCTCTCCTACCCCCCCCCCCCGGCATCGGCACTTCACAAAGTTTGATAAACACCGTCCTATGGATGGCTACCCCCCTTTACTCCCTTGGGTTCTGGGTTTTTGGGTTGCAATGGTCGCTTTGGTTTTGGAATGAACTACCCCCGCTGCCCTTCGCTACATATCCTTGTGACCCCCCCTCCTCCCCGCGCTCTTCTTCTCGCCCCCCCCCCCACATCGGCACTTCATTATTGATTAAACACCATCCATGGATGGCTACCCCCCCCACACACACACAGATCGTGAACGCGCCGTTCAGTGAGCTGCGGCAGCTGCTGGGTGGCGCCGTGGGGGGGTTGCACACGATGACGGACGAGCACTTTGGCATCAGCGTGGTCGAGTACATGGCGGCGGGCTGCGTGCCCATCGCGCACAACTCAGGTGTGTGCGACGTGTGCGCGTGTGTGCGTGTGCGTGGGTGTGTGCATGTGCGTGGGTGTGTATGGCTGTGCCTGCGTGTGTATGGGTGTAGGTGTGGGTGTAGGTGTGGGTGTAGGTGTGGGTGTAGGTGTGGAGGGGTCGGGGGCGGGGGTGGGGGCGGAAGGGGGAGGGGGCGCGGAATGCCACGGCGCGGACGGGGGATCTAGGGTGGAGCGCCTGAAACCGCTGGGGTCGAGGCGGGGGGGGGGCAAGGCCTACCGGTCAACATGACCGCATGCGTGTGTGGACGAACGTACGTCCATGCTTGTGTCACCATCCCATTGCCGCCCCTATCTGAGACGGAATTCCCTACACTGCTTGCTGCGTGCCTGCCTCCTTGTCTGCCGTACTGCCTCCCTGACTGACTGCCGGACTGCAGCCGGCCCCAAGATGGACATTGTATTGCCGCTGATGGACGGGGGCGCCGAGGGGGGCCCGGCGGCAGCAGGAGCAGCAGCAGCAGCGTCGGGGGCAGCAGCAGGCGGCAGCCTCACTGGCGGCGGCGAGGCGGGCCTGTCGGCCGCCGCCGCCGCCGCCGCCGCCGCGGCTGGTGGCGCCGAGGCGGCGGCGCCGCTGCACCTGGACGACGTGCGGCGGCGGCGATCGTCAGGCGGCGGCGGCGGCGACATGGCGTGCCCGGCGGCGGGGGCGGGGGCAGCAGCAGCGGCAGCAGCGGGCCGGGGTGCCCAGGGTGGCCAGATCACGGGCTTCCTGGCTACGACGGTGGAGGAGTATGCGGACGCGATCATCAAGGTGCGGGAGCGGTGCGCCCGTGGGGTGGCATGGGAGGATGGGATGAGCGGGGGTGGGGAGAGAGGAGCGGGAAAGAAGGCAGGGAGGGGTCGAGGGGGTGCCCAGTTGGACAGACGTGCTTCTGCGCCCACGCCACGTGCCCACCGCTATCACCGCCGCTGCCACCCCGCCCAACCCCTGCCACCCCGCCCAACCCAACCCCTTCGCCCCTCCCGCAGGTGCTGACCATGGACCAGCGCGAGCGGCTGCGTGTGGCGGCGGCGGCACAGCGCCAGGCCAGCCGCTTCAGCACGGAGCGCTTCCTGCAGGACTTCACCGCCGCGCTGGACGGCGTGCTGCCGCCCTAGGGGGGAGGGGCGGGCCTAGGGGGGGCCCTGGTAGGGCAGGGCAGGGCAGGGCAGCAGTAGGGCCGTGCCCCGCCCTGAGGGGCTGCTGGAGTTGAGGGAGGCGGTTGACTGGTGGCGGTTGGCCCGTGGAGGGAGGGGGCGGGGGCGGGGTTGCGAGGTGAGGGAGGGAGGGGGCTTAGCGCGACAGGAGGAGAGCGGAAGGGCGCTGGAGGGGATGCAGGTTTAGTAGTGAGCTGCAAGTGGGGAGGCACGGGGCAACAGCCCTAGTCCAGTAGGAGGCGTGGGGACCTCAGGGTACAGGGGCAGAGAGGTGCGGCATGCCAACATGCATACCTACATAGGTATGCGTGTTGGCATGGGCGTACGTGGTCCGGTGTGGGCAGGCACGACAGCAGGCGCAGGAGGCAGTGCTGGTACCAGAGTGTGTGCTGTATGCACGTTGGCGACTGGGGGCGCGCAGTGCTGACGTGGAGTGGAGTCATGGGTGCCTTGGGGTCGTGTTGCAACAGGACATCAGGTTGGTGTGGCCAGTGTGGCCAGCCGCATGTCGGCCGACACCGCCACCACCACCACCACCACCACCGGGCTGCATTGGAATGCCAGTGCCGACGCCCCCGCACTGCCAATGAACCAGGTGCCAGGTGCTGGTGCCCTTCACGGCGGGCGAGCGGGCAGTGCCGTCAGCTAGCAGTGGCGTGGTTGTCGCATCATTGTAATGTGGCATCGTGCGCTGTCTGGGTGATGGCAGGGTGGCGGGCGGGCGGGCGGGCGGGCGTGGTGGCTGCTGGTGCCTGAGGGGTGTAGGGACTTAGGACTGGGGAGGGGCGGCAGGGGGGATGGGTAAAATGTTGTGTACGGTAGTGCCGATGGCGGATGGCCCGACGCCCAGAGGAACAGCGGGAACATTACCGTTGGCGCCGGCAAGATGTCCCTCCGAGGCTGAAGGGAGGGGGGGTACTTCATTCCAGAAACCAAAGCGACCGGGGGGGGGGGGGGGGGTGTGGGGTGCTGGCTGTGAGGCCCCATGGCTGGGTATGGAACACGGTAATCAACGCGGCACTCCGCTAACTGGTGTTGGCGGAGGGCGAGGCCGTGGGCAGTGGGTAAAGGGCAGTGCGGGCGGCACAGGGGCCTAGGCCCTAGGGGCTAGGGCCACAAGAGTGGAAGTCACGTCACGGAGGAACTGGATCCCCCTGAAGTGGATACTTGGAGTCAACGGGCTGAGCCCCGAGGTCTGGCCTGGTCTGGCCCAGCCACGCGGGATTGCGAGTTGGTCCTGAGCGTGGGGCAGCGGCCGCATTGAGCGGCACCATACCGCAGTCGGCGCTCGATTCTGGGCGCCGGACGCCTGCCTGAAGATGCCTCGCGACCTAGCTTAACGTCGGCCGTCGCATGGAGTGAGTGGTACTGTTCTTTGGGTGCAGGTGTGGGCGTGAGGTGTGGGTTGGGTGGAGAATTGGACGCCGCCGCGGGCTGGACCGGCCGGGCCGAGGTGTGATTGGACCGGACTGTGATGGGTGCGGGCAAGGGTGCGGGTCACGTCAGCGCCTCCAGTCAACGGAGCTCTGATCTCTTGCAACTTAAACACCGACTCGCATACTTGCATATATAGGCGTTTGATACGACATTGCTAACGAACACGGATCCGCACCTGTTATTTTTGCTCGCCTTTGTCGAGTCTGGACGTCCACCAAACTGTTAAGTATGAAGACTTAAATCTTTATGAGTGCTGGTTACAAGAAGGGGACAGTGTGAACACTGCCTCGGGCACTCTTTATGAGTGCTGGTTACAAGAAGGGGACAGTGTGAACACTGCCTCGGGCACAGGTGGCCAACCGCCACCCTGCTTGGCTGCCCACCCGACTCACAGCTGCGTAGGCGTGTCGAAGCTAAGCTAAACGCCCGCCAGAGCCACACCAGACACAGCATCACAAGACACGCGGCTCATAAGGCACCGCTACGCGAAGACCAAGTCGCAAACGTCATGGCAGCACACTGTCAAGCCAGCACAGGAGGCCCGAGGCCAGCTGCACGCCGCACGCCCCTCAAGGAGAAGGGGGCGGAGAAGCAGCGTCATACGGCAACACCACGTCAATGCGGTCGCCAGCCCCCCGCGACAGGAACACGTGCCCGGAGGGGACAGCATCCCAGCCACTCTTTATGAATGCGGGTTTACAAGAAGGGGACAGTGTGAACACTGTCTCGGGCACATGTGGCCAACCGCCACCCTGCTGGGCTGCCCACCCGACTCACAGCTGCGTAGGCGTGTCGAAGCTAAGCGAGACGCCCGCCAGAGCCACACCAGACACAGCATCACAGTACTCGCGGCTCATGAATGCACCATTTTGGCGGCAGTACCCACACAAAACAAGGCGCGACATGCCAGAGGCCTGCCGGCATCCCCATTAAACGCAAGCACCACTCATTTTCTCGTCTGCAAAGTCTCGGCCAGGAGGCCATCGTCCAGGAAAGTCTGCATTAACTCAAATCCAAGCCGAGCGGGGAACAAGCCAAACCACCAACACACCACAAAGCCCCACCACGGGCACGTCGCCCGCCACACGCCCTACCAACGAACGAACTCAACCCTCCAAACAGGCCCCGATTGCGTCCGGAGGCGACATGCTCACCAGCAGCCTGGGCGCCCGGGGCAACCGCGCCCGTGCAAACACAAACCGTACCCGGGACTACACGACTGGCTGCGCACTGCCTACCGATCCACGGACCGACATGCTGCGGACGACACCCGGGAACCTAACAATCTGCAGAGCCAGCATAGCCGCAGGCAGAGACGACAGCGGGCCAGGCGCCACGAGAAGAGGCGAGGGCACATTGACGTCGGCACCACACCAAGCGAGCGACCACCAGGGCTGTCCACAACCTGCACAAACGTCAAACACAAAGGTAGCAACAAGGAAGAACCCGCCCGGCCAGCTGCGGAGGCCGCGGGCCAGCCGCCATGGAACTTCGAGGCAGAAGTCTCGGCGCAAGCGCCAGTCGGAACCAATTCGAACCAAGTCGGAAGCAACGGAGCCCGTAACAGGCTACAAAAAGTGCGCAACGAAAGCCAAAGTCGACAACAATAATTGTTGTGCTCCCCCACGAGCCACAGCTCGCGAGGCTAGGGGTGTAGCCCTAGAGGCTTTTATAGTTATGCTGCCCTATGTATAGACAAGATGGACAACTTATGAATGCGGGTTTACAAGAAGGGGACAGTGTGAACACTGTCTTGGGCACATGTGGCCAACCGCCACCCTGCTGGGCTGCCCACCCGACTCACAGCTGCCGGAATCCGAGTCGAGGCCACGGGTGCCGTTGGGGGGTTGTCTTGCGTGTTGCGGCGCCTCGTCTGGGCGCGCGCTGTGGCCTCGTGTTCTGTGGTCAGCCGTTGCTGCGGTGTGTTCCCTCGCGCGCTGCTCGCGCGTGCTGGGTCGTGGCGACAAATGGCACTTACACTGCAGAGGAGCCCACACACACGCGCAGAGCGAGCGCGAGCCACACGGGGCAAGAACCAGCCACAACAGCCACGACCCAGCACGCGCGAGCAGCGCGCGAGGGAACAAACCGCAGCAACGGCTGACCACAGAACACGAGGCCACAGCGCGCGCCCAGACGAGGCGCCGCAACACGCAAGACAACCCCCCAACGGCACCCGTGGCCTCGACTCGGATTCCCGACAGCAAAAAGAAGAACAGGCACCAGGCAAAACGAGCGGCAGGGAAAAACGGGAACCGAGCACAAGGACAAAACCTGCCGCAGCCTGGGCGCCGCACTAGAAACGAACCCCCCAAACCCTCCCCCGGCCCAGGGAATCACGGCGGGGAGCATACGCCCGTGCTGCCAAGGTTTATAGATGATTTCGGGTGAAAAATGACCCCGGGTCATTTCATCGATGTTTTTTTCCTGCGCGAGACGGGACGTTCAGGAACTACCGTCGAGATGTCTGAGCGACACAGCGGTTCCTGACAGCCGTAACTTCTCAAAAACTGCTGCCCAGCAAAATTAGTGAATGTTCTGTATTGTAGCAATTTTCGAGAGGGAGACACAAGACCTCCGAAATCTTGCAAGACCATTTCCCGGCCGAAAAGCGGTGAAGACAATAAATGGTCGGCCGACATGAAATGTGCTAAAGAAATTATACCACGTTGCTTTTTTGGCGTGCTCTGCGGGGTCCCTCCTACGCGTTCTTGATCGCGCCATCGCTTCAGAGTTTTGCATGCACCAAAATTTACATGAGTGCCTGCCACTATGATCGTGCTATGTGTGGCATGGCAACGGGTAGGCAGGCTGCGGCGTCCTGCACGTGCACATGCATGCTCGGCAGCTCGGCTCGCCACGCTCGCGGGCCCTCGCCCCGGCATTCCCCTGGGCCAGCCCTCATCCCACTCATGGGCCTGGCCAAGCCGAGAAGCAGCACATTCAGATAGCAAGATCATTTGCATGCCTTTTATACTTGGAATAATTCATTCTGGAAGGGAGTTCAACGGACGCTGCCAAGGAGTCGAGCGGGCACAGCGAGCAGGCCTTCGAGCGGGCACAGCGAGCAGGCCCCGGAGCGCTGGCTTCTCAGCAGCTGCCTGACAACTGCCTAAATTGAGGGACACACCAGCCCGGTTCACTGGTTCACCGGTTTCTGAGCGCAGCGTAACGACAGCGCGCACGGACGCATGCGGGCCAGTGTCACTCGCCCCCGCACTTGCAACAGCAGCACCCGCAGCCAGAAGCCTGCACCAGCCAGGCACCTCGCGCTCCCCCGCCGCCATCTGACTGTCTCAATCAGGGCCACGCAGTGAGCGATGGACCTGCCTGCCGTGCTCGTGTCTCTGAAGCTGCGGGAAAGCGACCTCGGCAGTGCCGTTGCTCGAGCCAGCGGCGGTGACGGCGCCGCCGCCACTGGTCCAGCAGGCCCTGACCGCATGCTGCTCAGTCAGTCCCAGGCAGAGCAGCTGGCGGCCGCGCTGGCGGCCGCGGGGTACGGCCCTGGGGCGGCGCCGGCCCTGTGGGTGCAGGGCGTGCGGGGCGCCTGCCTGCGGCCGTGCGGCTCCGGCGGTGGGACCCCCGGCGGGCGGCGGCGGTGGCAGCTGCTCGGTGTGCGGCCGCTGCTGCGACCCGCCGGCGCCAAGAAGAAGGACGCGCTGATTGTGGAGGCAGCTGCGGCAGCGGCACGAGGCAGCAGCGGACGCGGCGCGGCGGCCAGGGGGTGGTGCCGTGTGGTGCTGCAGCCGCGGCGGGGGTCTGACCGGCCCCGTGTGCAGCTCACGGACGCGTTGCTGGCGGCGCAGCGGGCGGCGGCGCCTGCAGCAGCGGGTGGTGATGGCGATGGCGATGACGAGCGGCGGGAGATGCAGGTGCAGGAGGTGCAGGTGCAGGTGCAGGAGGTGGCAGAGGGGGAAGAGGAGGGGGAGGGGGAGGGGGAAGAGGAGCAGACAGGGCAGGGGCAGCCGGGTCCAAGGACCCAGGAGATGCGGCACGGCGGCAGTAAGCCGCAGGCCCCCGCCACCGAGCCGCAGCGATGCCGCAAGCGGCGGCGGCGCGTGGCCGATGGCGTGGAGGAAGCAACCGCCGCTGCTGACGCCGGTGATGCCGCTGGTGCCGCGGGTGCCGCTGGTGCCGCTGGTGGCAGTGGTGCCTCGGCCGCAAGCGGCGCGGTGGTGGCAGACAAAGAGCAGCGGCCAGCACACCGCCACCACCAGGCCCAACAGCAGCAGCAGCAGCAGCAGCAGCGGCCGCACAGCGCCAAGCGACAGCGACGCGCACAGTCGGTGGAGGTGTCGGAGGCGACCCGCTGCACGGCCAGCCAGGCAGGTGCAGGTAGTGCAGGTGCAGGTAGTGCAGGGGCAGCTACTGCCACAGCTACGGCCACAGCTACTGCCACAGCTACTGCGTCTGCTGTGAAGCGGCCGCGGGAGGCAGTGGGAGCGGCGGCTGATGGCCAGTTGGAGGCGGCGGCGGCGGCGGCTGCCGTAGCCACCGACGCCCCTGCTGCATCAGCCAGTACCGCAGCCGCAGCAGCCTCTGCTGCTGCCGCCGTCGCCGCCGCCGCCGGTGCAGGTGCCCGCTGTGCGCCGCTGCCGGCCGCCGCAGGCACTGATGACGTCGGGTGGCGGCGGCAGCAGCAGCAGCCGCAGCAGCAACAGGAGAGGGAGCAACCTGGCAGCCAGCAGCAGCAGCACCGCCAGCAGCAGCAGCTGCAGCGGCGGCGGCAGCAGCAGCAACAACAGGACGCGGCGGCGGGTGGGCCCGCGCGCGCAGCGGCGGCGGCGGCCACCAAGACAACGCCTGTTGAGGTGAGACGCCATGCGGTTGGGCGCATGGGGAGGTGGGCGGGAGGAGGTGGAGGGCTGAAGGACTGTTGGGGCCCTCATGAAGCCCCTGTCGGCCCCCCCCCTGTTGCCGCCCTATATGGCTCGCTCCCCTGTTGCATCGCTGCTTGCGCCTCGTGGCGTTGCTGCGTGTGCCTTCTGTATTGGTGGATGCGTTGATATATGCACTTGCCCTTGACAAACACCTGAAGTGCAGCTTGTGTGGGTGCTGCTGGGGGCACCGCTGCTGCAGGTGGTGGCGCCGCGCGGTGTGCGCCTGCTGCTAGGGGCGCCGTCCGCTCCCAAGGCGGGCCCGCCGGCGCTGCCGCCGCCCCAACAGCTGGCAGCCGCCGCGGTGGCCGCGGGTGACGTCGGCGACGGGCACAGCGACGGCCCGCAGCTGCCGCGGGGACCGGTGGTGGACCTGGCTATGCAGGGCCTGCGGGCGGAGCGGGACCAGCTGCCGGCAGCGCTGGGGGTGGCGCGGGCACAGCGGGTGAACGAGGAGGAGGAGCGGCCGGCAGATGCGCTTTTGTCGGCAGTACAGCAGCAGGAGCTGGCGGCGGCGCGGGCGCAGTGTGAGGCGCTCACGCAACAGCTGGCGGCGGCGCAGGCAGCAGCGCAGGCGCAGGCGGCGGCACGGGTGCAATGCGAGGCGGCGCGGCAGGCGGCGCGGCACGAAGCGGAGGCGCTGGGTCAGGAGCTGGCGGCGGCGCGGGCGCAGTGCCGGAAGCTGGAGGAGAGCTGTTCCGCCGCCGCCGCCGCCGCCGCCGAGCATGAGAGCGCCACTGCTAGGCGACTGGCGGAGCAGGAGGCTGTGCTGGCGGCGGCGGCGGCAGCGGCACGCATACGACAGGCGGACGCCGAGCGCGAGGCGGCGCAGGCGGCGGCGGCGGAGGCGCGGCGGGAGGCGGCGGAGGCGAGGCGGGAGGCGGCGGAGGCGCGGCGGGAGGCGGCGGAGGCGCGGCGGCAGCTTGATGCCGTGCTCGTGCAGAGATCTGGTGGGGCGGCGGGCCAGCAGCCAAACGTGCAGCAGCAGCAGCAGCCGCCGCATCAAATGCAGCAGCAGTCATGTCACCAGCAGCAGCAGCAGCAGCAGCAGATGGAAGCGCTGTCGGCGCATGTGCAGCAGCTGCAGCGGGAGCTGGAGGCAGCACAGCAGGCGGCGGCGGCGGCGGTGGCGCAGTCGCGCTCCTTCAACCGGCGGGCGGCGGCGGTGGTGGAGAAGGCCACGCACCAGCTGCGGCAGGCGCGGGAGCGGGAGGCGGCGGCGGCGGCGGCGCAGGCGGCGGCGGAGAACCGCAGCGCCGAGTGGAGGGCGAAGGTGGAGGAGCTGAGTGACTACGTGCGGCGGCTGTCGGCGGCGCTGGATGCGGCCACGGCGCAGCGGCAGGAGGGGCAGCGGCAGGAGCGGGAGCGGCAGGAGCGGGAGCGGCAGGAGCGGCAGGAGGGGGAGCGGCAGGAGCGGCAGGAGCGGCAGGAGCGGCAGGAGCGGGTGCAGCATCAGGGGGAGGAGGCGGCGGAGCAGGCCTGGTATGGGCAGCATCAGCAGCAGCAGCAGCAGCAGCAGCGTGTGCAGCCCAGGCGCGAGGCGGCGGGGCCTCGGCATGCAGCAGGCGGCGGCTGTAGCAGCAGCACTGCAATAAGGCAGCAGCAGCAGCAGCAGCAGCAGCGCGGTGGTCAGCAGGGGCCGCAACGCCTGTACGCGGGGATGGGGCTGCAGCAAAAGCAAGAGCCGCAGGAGCGGAGGCAGGGAGAGCCGCTGGGGCCGCGGCTGCGTTCGGGGGGCGGGGTTGGAGGGTGATTTTGGGTTTGTACGCGCGTGAGCCATGATGAGCCGGTGTTGCTGGGGGAGCGCAGCGCTGCGTGGGCAGTGTCTGGTTGGCGATGGCGCCGCCCGTGTGCGGGCGTGTAACTGTATATCAGTCAGACTCCGTGTTAAGGAATGCATCATCAAGACGTTTGGGAAGGCGTGTGAAGGAAGGGTTGACAGGCATGGGCGGACCGATGGCGGCGTGTGACTACCTGACTACTACTCGACCTGAACAAAACAGTGCTGTGCTGGCTCGTGGACTGCGTCGGCAGTTCCCTGCTGTAACCAATGCAAACTAAACAACCAGTTGGGTGCATGGGTTTCGACACGGCCGCCGCCCTCGAGCCACTCCCAGTCGCAGCCAACAAGTAGAGTGGTGTTACACGCGCCTTGGCTCTCAATCCTCAATCCTCAAATAATGAAACAAGCTGGGCAAAGGACGCTGGCGGCTGCGCGGGCGCAGTGCGCGGAGACGCAGGGGCAGCTGGCTGGACGCGGCAAGGCAGCAGCAGGTACTGGTGGTGGTGGTAGTGGTGGTGGTGGTGGTGGTGAGCTACTGGTGGTGGCAGCTGAGCGAGAGAGAGAGCACATCCAGCGGCGGCTGGCTGCGGAGCTGCAGGCCATGAGGCCATGACCGCGCGGCTGCAGGCGGCGGCGGCTCCGGCACAGCAGGGGCGGCCGCTGCGGCCACGGCGGCTCTCGGCGACTCGCGGCGGCGGCGGCGGCGGCAGGGAACGTGAACGGCGCGGGCGGTGCGGCGGCGGCTGCAGCTGATTCCGGCGCAGCCCAAGGAGGAGCTGGCGGGGGCCCGGGGCGCGCGGGCCTATGGCTGATGGCTGATAGGCCGACAGTTGAGCCGAGCTGAGCTGCATGCAGGGGTGCATCAGGGTAGACTTGAGGCGTCAGAACTCCCGGGTGCAGGCGGCAGAGGCGCTGGGACGGTTGATTCATTGAATGTTGATGCGCAGTTGGGCGCTGGCGATGGTGGGTGCTGCTGGGTAGGAGCTGCGGGCCCCCGCAGTTACAGGTGCTAGTCAATGTCGGCTGGCAGCATTGTGGGAAGGCGGGCGTGCGTATGATCCGTGGCCTCAACTGCCCTTACATGCCCTGTCTCTGCCTCCGTCGCTCTCTTATCTCTTAATTCAAGCACTGAAGAAGAATTTTATCCCTAGTGGACTCTAGTCCGCACAGCTCATTATTGCCACCTGAGGCTTTCAGCACATCCTACACTGTCATATTGGAATAACCTACCCCCCGGGTCACTCGTCGTCACTGCTGTCGCCGCCCGAGTCAATCTCCGGCAGAGACCCCTCGCTGTCCTCGCTCTCGTCCCCGAACACAGCAGCCGCGGCCGCAGCCGACGACGCACGCGGCGCGGCAGCCGGCGCGGCAGCAGCAGCAGCAGCAGCAGGCGCAGCAGCGGGAGCAGCCGCAGGCGCAGCAGCGGCGGCAGTGGTGGCAGTCGCTGCCGCACGAGTTGCGCTGGCGGGCGCCGCCGCTGGCGTCTTGGCTGCCTCCGCCTCCTTGCCCTTGCCGTTGTTGGCCGCCGCCGCCGCACCGTTAGCCTGCTGCCGCCCCTTCTTCTTGTCCGTTGCAGGCGCCGGCGTCGCCGCGGCCTTCGCTGCTGCCGCCTCCGCCTCCGCCTTCGCTGCCTCCGCCTCGGCCGCCTTGGCGGCCTTGGCCGCCGCCGCCTTGCCCTTCTTACCACCCTTGGCAGCGGTGGCGGCCGCTGCTGCAGGCGTAGCTGCGGCGGGCTGCGGCGGCGGCATGTCTGCCGCGGGCTTGGCCGCCGAGTCCACGTCCATGGCCTCCGCCCCGCCCTTGCCTCCCGCCGGCTTCTGCGCTGCTGCTGCTGCTGCTGTTGCTGCTGCTGCCCCTGTTGCGGGCTTGCCCGGCGCCGCCGCCGCCACCGGCTCCGCCACCACCACGGTCTCCCGCACCACCTCCTTGACCACCTCCCGCACCACCACGGGCGGCAGCTGCGGCTGCACCGGGTCCACCATGCTCCACAGCCGCGGCCGCGGCAGCTCCAGGCCCACCCCGCCGCCACCAACGCCCAGGCCGCCGCTGCCTCCGCCAAAGCCGGAGCCGCCGCCGCCGCCGCCGCCGGCGGCGGCACCCAGCCCCACCGGCGGCAGGCCCCGCGGCCGCAGGAAGGGCTCCAGCGCCGCCAGCCCCTCCCGCGCCGCCGCCGCCAGCTCCAGACCGCCGCCGCCCGCCGCCGCCGCCTGCAGCAGCGCCAGGCCCTCGCTCAGGAACGGCGGGCGGCTGGGCACCGGCGCCGCCAGGCTGGCCGCCAGCAGCCGCAGCGCCGCCAGTCGCAGCGCCGCCACCTGGCCGCCGCGCGCCGCCGCCGCGCTGCCCGGCTCGCGGCTGACGCGCAGCGCGGCGTCGGCCGTCACGGCGGCCAGGTGGTAGGCCAGCGCGTCGAGCTGACCGCGCACGTCCGCCGGCAGTGCGCCGCCCGCCGCCACCAGCAGCGCCTCCGCCGCCGCCAGCGCCGCCGCCTGCGCCGCCGCGTCGTCGGCGGACGCCACCGGCGCCACCTCCGCCGCCACCGCCGCCGCGGTCGCCATGTCCATGGCCGCCAGCGGGTCCGCCGCGCCGCCGCCGCCGCCAGCCCCTCCGCCCGCCAGCCGCGCCTTCTTGGCCGGCGGCCCGCCGCCAAGCGGCCCCGCCAGCCGCGCGCCCGCCGCCAGCGCGCCGCTGCCGTACCGCGCCGCCGCCGCCTGCTGCTGCTGTTGTACGGCGGACAGGCCGTACAGCTCGGTTACGAGGGCGCCCAGCAGCTCCGCCGCCAGGGCGCGGCCCGCCATCATGCCGCCCAGCCGCAGTACGGCGGCGGCGGTGTCGTACAGGCAGGCGCGCACGGTGGCGGGCATGGCGCAGCTCAGCCCGCCCGCGCCGCCGGCCTTGACCCTGGGTGGGCGGGGCGGTGGGGGTGGGGGTGGTGGGTGGTGAGTTCACAGGAGAGAGGTAAGGAGATGCCGTTGTAGGGTGTTGTGATTTGCGGGGCTGGCAGGGTGACGTGGCGCGGGCTTCCCAACACAGCTGCACTACACAGCCACCCGCTGTTGAGCCCGCATTGCCCCGCCACACGCCCCGAGAGCCCTTGGAGGCCGTTACTGCCCATTACCACCCCTCATCCAACCCCGCCCCGCACCAACCGCCCCAGCCCGGGCCCCTCACCTGCGCAGCTGCTCGCACAGGAGCCGCCCCACCGGCGCCATCAGCGGCAGCAGGCAGCCGCGCGCCGCCGCCGCCAGCAGCCCCAGCAGCCCCCAGCCCAGCCCCGCCAGGTAGGGCAGCGCCGCCAGCAGCTCGGCCTGGGCGCTGCTGGAGGGCGCCACGCGGCCGGGCGCCAGCAGCGCTGCGAGGCAGGAGCAGGGGCAGGATCAGGGCAAGGCAGGGCAGAAAGCAGGCCGGGGTGTGGGGCGGCAGGCGGCGAGGACCAAAAGAATAAGTGTACGTTAAGGAAAGCGTTAAGGCAAAGAAAAATGGATAGATAACTCTCAACGTAACGTGTAACTTGATGGGATGCTGACCCTCATGCCTGCATCCCGCACCACGGCGGGACCACCCGCACCATCCCATCGCGCATGCCCTTGATTTTCCCAGCCCGACTCCCACTGCCCGGCCCTCGCAAGGCGCCGCCGCTCCCCCGCCCTCCTCCTCCCCTGCCCCCCCCCTCCCCCTCCTCCGCTCACCCGCCGGCTCCAGCTTCAGCAGCCGCTGCGACGTCAGCAGCAGCGCGTGTGCCGGCAGCGGCACCGCCGCCCCCGCGCCGCCGCCCAGCAGCGCCTCCAGCAGGTCCACCAGCCCCGCCACCACCGCCAGCGCGTGCCGCACGCCCGGCCGCGATGCCGCCGGCGCGCCCGGGCCGCCGCCCACGAAGCCTCCCGCCGCCGCCGGCCCCAGCAGCCCCTCGGCGTCCGCCGCGCCCACCGGCGCCGCCGGCACCTCCAGCACCTCCCGCACCCGCGCCCCCAGCCCGCCGTCCACGCCGCCGCCGTCCACGCCGCCGCCGCCCTCGCCGCCGCCGCCCCAGTAGAACAGCAGGTCCAGACCGGCGTGCAGCGACAGCAGCGCGCGCCGCGCCAGGCCGCTCCAGGCCTCCGCGTCGGCGGCGTGCGCGCGCGGCAGCAGCGCCAGCGCCCGCGCGGCGGCGGTGCGCACCTTGGCGGGCACGCCGCCGGCGGCGGCGGCGGCGGCGGCGACGGCACCGTCGGCGGCGGCGGCGGCCGGCAGGGCGGAGGGCGGCGGCGGGGGCGCGGCCAGGATGGCTGCCAGCTGCGTCTCCAGCGCGGCGGCGTGGTTTCGCGCCGCAGAGGGCAGCGCCGCCAGCACGGAGCGCGCGGCGGTCAGCGCCGCCCAGCGGCAGGCTGCGAAGACGGGGGAAGAGTACGGAAGGCGGTGGTGGGAGGGGGAGGGGAGGATGATGAAGAGGAGGAGGATCAGGCGGGGTCGGGACGGGCTTGGGGCAGTCAGGCAGGTGCGGTTTGGCACGACCTCGTGCCTTGGTGCGGTCATCATCCTACACACCACCTCTGTCCGCCAATTCATCAGCACCCATCCATCCCGCTGCCTCTGCCTCCGCCCCTCTCTCACTCCCCACCCCACCGCCCTCGCCCTCACCCGGGTCCCCCAGCAGCGGCGTGGCCAGCTGCAGTGTGCGCCCCGCCAGCCCGCTGGCGTCGCGGCGCACGCCCGGCACCTCCAGCAGCTCGGACAGCCTGTGTGTGTGTGGGGATGAAGGTTGAAGGGTGAAGGATGGAGAGAGAGAGAGAGAGAGAGAGAGAGAGAGAGAGAGAGAGAGAGAGAGAGAGAGAGAGAGAGAGAGAGAGAGAGAGAGAGAGAGAGAGAGAGAGAGAGAGAGAGAGAGAGAGAGAGAGAGAGAGAGAGAGAGAGAGAGAGAGAGAGGAGAGAGAGAGAGAGAGAGAGAGAGAGAGAGAGAGAGAGAGAGAGAGAGAGAGAGAGAGAGAGAGAGAGAGAGAGAGAGAGAGAGAGAGAGAGAGAGAGAGAGAGAGAGAGAGAGAGAGAGAGAGAGAGAGAGAGAGAGAGAGAGAGAGAGAGAGAGAGAGAGAGAGAGAGAGAGAGAGAGAGAGAGAGAGAGAGAGAGAGAGAGAGAGAGAGAGAGAGAGAGAGAGAGAGAGAGAGAGAGAGAGAGAGAGAGAGAGAGAGAGAGAGAGAGAGAGAGAGAGAGAGAGAGAGAGAGAGAGAGAGAGAGAGAGAGAGAGAGAGAGAGAGAGAGAGAGAGAGAGAGAGAGAGAGAAAGAGAGAGAGAGAGAGAGAGAGAGAGAGAGAGAGAGAGAGGTTGTGTATGTGTGTGCGAGTGCGGGTATGCGCATGTAAGGCGATGGTGGTGCGCAGAGCGGGCTGCAGTAGTACTAGGGCGGAGCGCGGCCGTGCTGGTGGGCAGCCTAGGCATGTACGGCATGTTATCGCGAATGCAGCCGCAGGGCCAGCACTGGTACCACTACACATGGTGTGTCATCCTCGGGGCCTCTCCGTGGCGCCCGCCCTTCCACCCAACCACCCAACCACCCACCTGCCGAACAGGTCCGACAGCGCCAGCAGCGTGGCCGCGCGCGTGGGCCCTCCCCCACCGCCGCCCGCACCAGCCGCACCAGCCGCACCACCCGCCTCCGCCGCCGCCGCCGCCGCCTTGCGCAGCGCGTCCAGCAGCACGGTGGCCCACTCGCCGTACGCCGCCAGCAGCGAGCGCACCGGCACGGAGCGACAGGCGGCGCCCAGCAGCAGCGCGGCGCCGGGGCGGAAGGCGGGCTGTGCATTATCATTAAGATGAGGGGTGGTGAAGCGGGGAGGTTGTAAGATACTGGGAATGCGAGTTGAGTTTAGCAACGATGGTATGACGACTAGGGCGTGGCGGCACGAGTGGGGTTCTTCGCCCCAGCTCGCCAACGTGCCGGGCATCCCTCACAGCTCCGCTCCGCTCCGCTCCCTTCCCCTGCCAACATTAAACTCCCCTCCGCCAGTGCCCGCTGACACTGCGCGCTGTAAACAGTCCGCCCCCCGAAGCCGGCTCGGGAAAGGGTGTAGACGACCGTGCCACCGATGGCACGCACCTCGCCCTTGCTGACGAGCTTTAGCAGCTGCTCCACCAGCTTGCCCTGCAGCTCCGTCACCGGCGCCCACAGACCTCCCTGGGCGCCATCGGGGCCCGCGGAGAGCAGCCCGCTGCCGACCATGAGCTGCGCGACGGCGGCGGTGCGGTCGGGACTGAGCGGCTGCTCAAGTGACGAAATAACATTTCGAAGCAACGCGCATCGTAGCGATGCAGCGGCTTCGAGACTCATTTCGAGCGAGCGCCTGGACGCAAAATAGCAAGTTTCGGTGGGCGCAGGCCCTTCAAAGACCTCTTGGCGTACAATTGAGCATGCCCAGTACTATAATAATGACTCGCACAAACAATGAACGCATCAATTGGCGACAAGAATGAACCCAGGGCGCCCGAAGATGAGCGAGCGCGCAGCAGGCTCGCCACGGCTTATGAAAACTTATAGAATCATTTCGATACTTTTGAAAGGTAAATGTTGGCAAGTAACTTTCCTTAACACATGACATAAACCCAGGCTAGCTGCAAAGGCTAGCATTTCCAAGTAAACTGCTGTTTTTACAGCTCTACCTGTGCCGACGACGGCTGGACAACTACTTGGTTGTGCTATGGGATGCATAATTAGCATGAGCGACCCGCGCGGCTAGACAGCGGCAGGATGGCGGGTGTCCTTGACCGCGAGTCTCTGCTGCCGGGTGCGCAGCAGGGTGCCGCAGCAGCCGAGGGAGGGTTGGTGGGTCATGTGGACGCAGCTGAGGCGTCAGAGCAGCAGCGGGCTGCAGGTGCCTCGGCAGGGACTCAGGAGCGTCACGACCCAACCGACCAACCGCTGATTGCGGGTCAACCTTGGACCCAGCGCGTTCGGGAGTGGCAGCACCAGCCGCAGGGCGAAGGGGATGCTTCGGATGCGTTAACCAGCCATAGCGTACAGAGGTGCGGCGGCGGTGGTGGACCCGCACCGACGGCGCCGCGGCTCAGCGCCAGCACTGGCGGCCGTCCCCTGCTGGCCGCCGCCGCCACCATTGCGGACGCCGCAGGTCCGAATGATGGCGGCGGAGCGGCGCCGTTGGTGGCCGAGGAGACGGTGGAGGTGGCGGCTGCTAAGGCCGGCACCGCTGACGCTGACGCTGACGCTGACGCTGACGCTGCAGCGCTGCTGGCGGATGTGGCCGCCGCCGCCGCCGCGCTGCGCGCTGCCGCCGCCGCCGCCGGCCGCACGTCCGACTCCGACCCGGATGACACCAAGCCGCTGCGGCGCCGCCACAGCAGCGTCAGTGGCGGCGGCGGCGGCGGCGGTGGCGGCGGCGGCGGCGGCCAGGATGCCGGTGGCGGGCGCGGTGACTGCGGGGCCTCTGCAGGCACCGTGTCTCCCCTCAAGCGGCCGCTGGCGGCGGTTAGTAAGGCGGAGCCCGAGGAGGAGAAAGAGGAGGATGCGGTCGCTGAAGGCGGCGGCGGCGGCGGCGGCGGTGGCAGCGGGGCTGGGCGGCGGCGTGTGAAGCCTAAGCGGCAGCCTCAGCCGCCGCCGAGCCGCAGCCGCAAGCGCAAGCCTTCGCAGCCCAGGAGGGCGACGCCGGCAGCGGTTGCAGCGGAGGAGGAGGAGGAGGACCAGGAGGAGGAGGATGCGGGTGCGGGTGCGGCCAGGCCTCGGCAGCAGCAGTGCCGTCAGCAGCAGCGGCGGCGCCGCCGCACGAGCAGCAACAAGCGCAGGGCGCGGACGACAGCGACGACGACGACACGGAGTATGTGCCCGGCAGCAGCAGCGCCTCGGACAGCGAGTCGGAGCGCCGGGCACCGGGGCGGGCGGAGCAGGAGGA
This sequence comes from Chlamydomonas schloesseri, assembly GCA_016834595.1. Classification (NCBI taxonomy): domain Eukaryota; kingdom Viridiplantae; phylum Chlorophyta; class Chlorophyceae; order Chlamydomonadales; family Chlamydomonadaceae; genus Chlamydomonas; species Chlamydomonas schloesseri. The sequence continues at coordinate 18,605 of JAEHOD010000065.1, read as the reverse complement.
GGTGGAGGAGGAGGTGGCGGAGCTGCGCGAGGACCAGCTGGAGGCGGCGGCAGCGGAGGCGGCAGCGGCAGGTGAGGAGGAGGACGAGGTGGTGGTGGTGTTGGAGACGCCGTCAAGGCCGCCTGCCGCCCCCCGCGGCGCCAGGGACCATGACAGCAAGCGCGGCGGCGGCGGCAGCAGCAGCACGGCGCGGGCCAATGGCCCCTCTGGTCGCCATCTGGGCAGTGGTGACGGCGGCGGCGGTGGCGGCGGCGGCGGCGGCACTTCTAGCGCTGCGGGCGCGGCCGCTGCTGCTTCAGTTGCCGTTGCTGCCTCGCCCACCACCCCCGCCCCCGCCCCCACCCCCGGTGTCAGGCGCAGGCACCTGGTGCACCTGGCCACTGGGTCGCCTGTCAGGGCTGGAGGCGGTGGTGGCGGCGGCGGCGGCGGCGGCGGCAGCAGCAGCGGAGCCGGAGCTGTTTTAGAAGTAGTCGGAGGCGGTGGCGGGGGCGGTGCCGCAGACAGCGCGGAGCTGGAGGACCAGCTGGAGGGTCCGCAGGAGGAGGGCGGGGCCCAGGCACGGTACCACCCGCGCCACCCCCACCAGCACCAGCAGCAACCCCACCACCAGCAGCACCCCCAGCAGCAGCAACCCCAGCACCCCCACCCCCACCACCAGCGGCTTGCGGACGTTCCACCGCCTGTGGACCTGGGAAGCCAGGACTCGGAGGAGGCTGAGGACGGGGACGAGGGCGAGGAGGACGACGAGTATGAGGAGGGCGAGGACATCTCCGGCCTTATCAACGACGAGCCGGAGGAGGGCGCGGAGGAGGGTGAGGATGAGGAGCGGGAGGTGGACGCCGAGGAGGGCGCCGAGGAGGCTGAGGAGGAGGTGATGGCGGTCATGCCGCCGCTGCGGCCGCGCCTGCACCCCGACAACGCCGAGAACTTCAAGATGTGGATGGTGAGCGCGGCCGCTGGACTGCGTGTGTGTGTGTGTGTGTGTGTGTGTGTGTGTGTGTGTGTGTGTGTGTGTGTGTGTGTGTGTGTGTGTGTGTGTGTGTGTGTGTGTGTGTGCATGAGGGGAATGTGTGTGTTCTGACGCGCGCGATGCCGAGCAGCACTTCCATGCGCAATGGCGCTATGGACGCTGGCTCTGGCGGATGTGCGTGTGTGCGCGTGTGCTCATGCTGGCTCCCGCTGCCGCCCCGCACGGGTGCCTGCACGCCACCCGGCCCACCACCCCCAACACCCCTGCACGCAACCCGCTGCCCATCCCTCAAGCCCCCGCAAACACATCACACATTCACACACCCAAACCCAACAGGACAAGCTGCTGCGCCACATCCTGCGCCTGCCGCTGGGTGGCCAACACGACCCGGCGGCGGCGGCGGCGCAGCTGCGGCTGGACTTCGACGCCGTGGAGCGGTCAGTCGGCCGGCCAGTTATTAGCGAATCAGGCAGTCAGCCGGGCAGCTGGCCTCTGAAGCGCTCTCAGATGACTTGGCTGTGTGCGCTGGTGTGCTAGGTAGCCAGTGGCTGCGGCGGTTTGTGGCTGTTGCTGTGTGTCATTGTTGGCTGTAACGCGACGCAGCATTTGGAAGTGAGCAGGGGCACACGGGATGGCGCGCTTGAGGAGTGCATGGGGACCAGCAGCACGCGCATGTGCCCACCCCTTCCAATCATGTGCGCCCCCCGCCCGCTGTTGTCCTCGCAGGCGCTTCGGCGACGGGCTGGTGCAGATGATGTGCGTGATGTGTGCGTGTGCGTGTGTGCGTGTGTGCGCCCACCGCCGCCGCCGCCGCCCCGACTGTGCTGAATCTATCTAGCACGCGGCTCCCGAGCCTTTGCTACTTGCTTGCTTGCTTGCTTGCTTGCTTGCTTGCTTGCTCGCCCGCTGCCACCATGCCCCCCCCCCCCCCGCATCACCACCACCAACAGCCCAGCCACTGCCTGCCTGCCCGCGGCCCGGCTGCACCCAGCGGTCCCAGCCCGACGTGCGGTCGAACGCCCACACCTAGCCTGACCACCCATACCACCCTACCTGACCACGCACCTGGCCACTCCCGCTGTCTGACCACCTGACCGCCTGCTGACCACCTGGCCACCTGACCACCCCCCGGACCGCAGGGCCAGGGCAAAGTCGTTCCACTGGGTCCGCGCCGACCGCAAGTGGCGCGTGCTGAGGTGGGCGTTGGATTGGGGCCCGGCCTGTGCCCCTGCCTAGGACGCAGTCTTGAAACACGCGTGCATGTGTGTGTAGGGGTTCAGCAGGCATTCGTCAGTTAAGCAGGCACCTGCGCTGAAGCTGATTGCACCCGACATGCCGCCTCCCTGCCGCACGCCACACCCACCGCCCCGGCATCCACTAGCGCCACCACAGCTGCTGCTGTGCCCGCCGCCTACCTACCCGCCTACCCGCCTGTTGTTGCAGGCAGCTGCAGCGCTACCCGGTGCTACTGGTGGGCGGCGCCCCTGTGGCGGCGCACTACCAGCTGGTGGAGGCGGAGGCGGAGGCGGAGGGGGCGGAGGAGGAGGGGGCGGAGGGGGCTGCTGCTGGGGCTGGGGCTGGGCCGTCACCGCTGCCTGGAACTGCAGGTGGCGGCGGCGGTGGCGGCGGCGGCGCCGGGGTAGGCGCGGGCTGGGGCGCAGCAGCGGCAGCGGCAGCAGCAGGAGCGGCGGCCGACGTCGATGACGATGACTACGAAGAGCCAGAGCGCGAGTGCGAGCCCGCGGATGATGAGGCAACCGAGTGGTCGGAGGACGAGGACGGGGACGGGGATGGAGACGAGGACGAGCTGGGGCAGGGGGCGGAGCAGGGGGACGGCGAGAGGAGGACTGCACGGATGCGGAGCGGGGCGACGAGACGCAGGACGAGGAGGACGAGGACCGTGGCGACGGCAAGCTCCGCTGCCGCCTGTGTAGCTCGCACCGGTAGGTGAGGCGACTGGATGGAGAGGGAGGCGTACGTGTGAGGGGAGCGCGCTGCTGGCTTCTTCTCTTTCAGCGTTGCTTGGGTTAGTTGTTGTCGCCTTGGACTAACTGTGGGGTCAGCAGGTGTGGTCATGAGGTTGGTGCAGGTATGCCGGTTGGCTGGCTGGGTGCATGCCGCCTACAATGCGGGGATTGCGCCAATCATGTGCGTGTCAGCACGTGCGTGTCAGCATCATGCGGCCCAATGATGTCGTCCGTGTGTGTGCAGGAGCCGCATGCTGGAGGAGGTGGGCCTGGCGGGCCGGCCCATAGGCGACCGCCCGACGCAGCACCGCCGCCACCCGCAGTGGAACGGCGTGCGCACCTTCCGCTCCGCCGCCTGCTGTGTCGGCCGCGCCGCCGTATACCACGCGCTGGCGCACTTGCGGCGGCGGCTGCTGGCGGCGCTGCGGCGGCGGCTCAAGGTGGCGGTGCTCCTGCTGACGCTGCGGCAGCCGCAGCCGCAGCCCCAGCCCCAGCCCCAGCCCCAGCCCCAGCCCCAGCCCCAGCCCCAGCCCCAGCCCCAGCCCCAGCCCCAGCCCCAGCCCCAGCCCCAGCCCCAGCCCCAGCCCCAGCCCCAGCCCCAGCCCCAGCCCCAGCCCCAGCCCCAGCCAGCGGGCAGCCCGCCTAGCCAGCCGCAGGCGCCGGCCCAGCAGCAACCGCGGCGGGTGGGCCGAGGCACCCGGGACTCCGCCCGGGCGCTGGTGCTGGGTGACGCGGCCTTCATGCGGAGGCTGTACGGTGCCTACACGCTGCTGACGGCGGCGGCGGAGAGCCTGTACCGGATCGAGTGCGAAAGCGGCCGGGGCGGCGGCGGCGGCGGCGTGGCGGCAGATGACTTGGCGGCGGGCGAGCCGGCGCGGCCGCGGATGAGTCTGGAGGAGGTGCTGCAGGCCCGCGACGATGCGGGCTATGACGTGAGTACGTGCAGTGCGGTGCGGTGCCGTGCGGTGCGGCGCGGCGCGGTGCTGTGCGGTGCTGTGTGCTGTGTGAAGTGCAGAAGGGGCATCGGTATGCGCCGCCGAGTGTGTGGTGGGCTCACGGGGTCCGGCGGGGTCTCACGTACAAGCGCCGGGTAGGCAGGGTAGGCGGATGCAGGACGTGCCGTGGTCGCAACACCGCACACCGCACCTCGGCGCAATTCATTGCCACACTGAGTGGGGCTTCGTGGTGGTGGTGGTGGTGGTGGTGGTGGTGGTGCATGCGTTGCGGCGAGGGTGCCTTACGGGCCCCCGCCTTCCAGCGGCGCCGCCTCCCTTGCAGCCCTGCTCCTGGCCTTGCCCCTTCTGCACTTAGCACATGCCGCTTCACGCCGCTTCCTTGACCTGCGCAGGCCACACGAGCTGCCTGGGACGTGCACCCCTCACATGACGGCCGCGAGAGCCCCGTGCCCGGCGTGCCCGACCCGCTGCACGCCACCTGGCGCCCGCCGCCGCCGCCGCCACAGCCGCCGGCACGGCAGCCACACGCAGGCGCGGCGGCGGCGGGCTGCGCTGGCGATGATGGCAACGGTAATGGCGCTGGCGGCGGCGGCGGCGGTGGTGGTGGCAGTGATGGTGACTGTTGATATTTGGTCTTGGCTAACGCTGTCGCTGGCTGGTGCTTCACACGCGATACAGCTAGGCTGTCTGGCACCGGTAGTGGGGGAAGGATTATGGCGCGTGTGGTTAACAAAGCAAGCGCCCGAAAGAGCGATACACAGCCAGGCGGCAGCCCCTCGCAACCTCGTACCCGCCAGTCTGACTCAGCGGGCCAACCGGCGTGGCTGCAACCTAGAGTTGGGCTGCCCCACCTCGCGGGCCACTAGCACCGCGAACCCCAACTAACCAACACTCCCCCTCAGACCAAGCTAGGTCTGGCAGCAAACCGCCGTCTGACAGCCGACTGACAACACAGGGCAAGTGCAGGCAAGTCAGGGTACAGGAGCAGTTGGCTCCCCCTCAAATAGAGTGCTATGTGTATGCTTGTCAATCAGGACTGCATGAGGCACGGATATGACTGCCCTTTGGCAGAACCCAATAAAGTCCCGGGCCTAGCATGCAACATCCCCTTGTCTGTCCATCGACAGAACCCTTAACTAAGTGTTGACGCCCATCGCCGCGCGGCAGGTGACGAACTTCTCCATCGCCACGGCCTTGGTCAGGCTCAGGGCTTGTATCTTAATATCCATGGATATAAATGGGCCATTTTGGCTGTTTTCCAGAGTTTCCAAGTGGGGGTCCAGCCGCACCGCTAGAGAAACCGGACTGCATGTGAGTGTGTGCTATATCTACTCCCTTGCGTTATATATTGGATTGGATGTCGAGGAAAGGCAAAGTCCTATGGGACTTTTTGAAGACTTGAGGAGATATAGGCGAAAACGTTTGTGTTGGTTGTAAGATCGATTCCTGATGCCGTTTTGGCCTTGTTGGCCTTCACTCAATTCCAAGCGAGATGTTCTCAATCTCAATCAGCAAGGCCAGGGGCTTGAGTGTGCTTATCCGCGGTCTTCTCGGTACACACAAAGTAGATAGGGTCGATAGGGATTCAGAGTGGCGACATGAACTGAGAACCGTACAATCCACCCTGAGTACAATTCTGATGCTGGCTCACCGGCGGAAATCTTACCCTCTAACAAGGGTAAGCACCAGCAAGGCCAGGGGGCTGAGTGTGCTTATCCTCTTCCCTCCCGTAGACGGGGGGCCCCCGTAAGTAGTGGAATGCCCCCCGAGGTGCGTGCCGCAGGCGGCCCTTTCAGTTTTTGGGGAACAGCCATGCCAGCGGAGGCAAAAGGGTGGGGAGGCAGTAGTGGAATGAACCCTGAGGTGCGTGCCGCAGGCGGCCCTTTCAGTTTTGGGGGAACAGCCATGCCAGCGGGGGCAGAAGGTTGGGGAGGCAGTAGTGGAATGTGTGTGTGTGGTTACAAGGTGGTGCGCACTTCTCGTGCCTTCCAACCTCTTGAAAACCGAAGGCCCGGGCCGGGGTGACCCTTATAACGCCTAGTAAACTATGATTGTTCAACTCTCTTGACCGGCCCTCGCAAGGGGCACATTCCTGCTCCTAAATTCCCATATGGAGTCGAGCAGCGCAGCAAGCCTAGCCGGGTCCGCATTCCGCATCACTTCCTGCATGCCCTTGCTAAAATCGACGCCGCTGTCCGTCCTCAGTTGGTCGTAAGCCGTACATGTCATCAGGACGTGGTGTTCGTCCTCCACTTCGTTCGCTATGCACAGCGGGCACGTCCTCTCCTCCCTAGGCCTATCCCATGCGCGATTAGCAGTAATTGGCCAACAGCATAGACGAAATCGCATCAGGAGTTTGTGTCGCGCAACAGTGATGTAGGCCCGGCAGTGGTCATGTAACACCAGCGGCGCGGCGCCCGTCGCACTTAGCCCCATCCAATGCTTATATTTGCACATATGAATGCCTGGTTGCTTGCCGTCTGAGGGGAAGGCGTGTGGGTCTGCTTGCAGCCGCTCATGGCCCCACGCCCGCATCAGGTGCTCCCTGAAGGTGGAGAGGGCAGGCCCGTCGGGTAGGGGTGTACTGGCCCTCCATTCTTCCCTCGTCTCATGTGTCCCTGGCCAGTTCCAGACGTCAATGCCTTGTGCTGCTATGAAACGAAACAAACGTGCACACCACCCATCACTCGCCCGGTTCCTCCATGCGTCACGAATTTCATCTACCAGCGTGTCGAAAGCCAGACTCCTGGTTTGTGCGCAGATCCTATTGTAGAAGCCCATACATTGCTTCGCTATAAAAAAGTGTAGCGGTAGTTGGGCTAGCTCGGCAAACAAAAGCCGGTGTGACGGTTTAGCGGCACCCACAGTCTGGCGCATGTACTGAATTTGTAGCTTCACTGCTTCGTCTCTCAAGCATGCCTCAAACGGCCCCTGTGCCAGGTTATTGCTATCATTGCGCCGTGGCGGCGGCCCTCCGTCTAGCATTTCCACTAGTACGTCTGGCCCCCACACCTCGCAGCCATACGAAAGGATGGAGCGGATCTGCACTTCAAAACAGCGCATGCGGATGTCTGGCGCGAAAATGCGCAGACGGTTTAGTCTAGTGTTTAGTGCACACATACCCCTGCGCGCGGACTCGCACAGCGTCTCCCTGCAGCTGACAAATGCCCTACCGGGTCCGTACACCAGGCCCAAGTATCGTGCTTTGTCCACCGCGGGGATTGGCTGCCCTGCTAACCTCAGCCCCTGGCATTCTGTGCTTACCGCGCTAGCTACCTCCTCACTGGCTGCAAACACCAGCCTCTCACATTTGGCAACGTTTGCTTTCATTCCAAAAGCTAGGCAAAAAGTATCAACTAGCGACAGCAGGTGCCGCATCCGCTCTGGAGTAGTGGCTAGCAGGGACACGTCGTCCGCATACATTAGGAGTGACACCAGTTTCCCGTTGATCTCCGGGGAGCCAGTGATCTCGTCCAAATCTTCTGAGTCAATATACTCGGCTAACGTTTCAATAAATAGACCAAACAGCTCAGTGCTAAGTGGGCATCCCTGCTTCACCCCCTGTGTAGTTGCAAATGGTGTGCTGAGTGTGCCTCCAGCCTTCACAACCATCATCACCCTTTCGTAAGCTTTTTTAACCGCATCCAGCATCGTGCCCGTGACACCCCGCTCTTCTAGCCGCATCCACAGCAGTGGCCGTGGGACCTTGTCAAATGCTTTTTCAAAATCTATTTGCACAACAATGAGCGGGCTCGAGCCTCCTCGAGTATGCTTGCTGATGAGATGCCGCAATGTAAACAGATGGTGTGACGTACCAAACTTCCGCCGGAAACCCGCCTGGGCCGGATGCCTCCACTCGTACTCTTCACCAGCGTTGGCTAGTCGCTCTAGCAGGATGGATGCATAACACTTCGCCAGGGCACCTCCCACCGCAATGCCCCGGTAATTCCCCGCCGTCCTGGTGTCACCCTTCCGCTTGTAAATTGGGGTTAACACAGTGGTGGTGAATTGTTCCGGGTAGGCCCCTTCACTCCAAATTTTATTAAACAACACTTGCACTAATGGTGCCACGCGGCTGAGCGCCGGAACTGGCGGCTCAGCGTCAGGCTCACTGGGCTTCTCAGCGTACTTATAGCATTCCGACGGGACTTTCTCCATCCCCGTGGCTTTGCCGTTGGGTAGACGCGCAAGCGCGCGTGTGACCTCATCTAGTGTAATCTCACTATTGAGCATCTCATTTAGACTCGCGCGCTCCGATGCCATAAGGATGTCCTCTGCCATCCTTCCTCCTGATCCCAGGATCTCATGAGCAGCCGTCGGGCAGCCGCTGCCAGCACCCTCGTTCAGGAGTTGCGCAAAGTGGTCACGAAAGCCATCAGCCGTGATGGGGCACTGCTCTGTTGTCCTTCCCTCAATCATCCTCCAAAGCAGTCGGGCATCTGCGCGGCAGCGTGCTACCTTGTCCCGCATCACTTGGGTGTCAAAAGCGGCCTTAGCCCTTCGCTTCGCCCGGTCATAAGTTGACCTGGCTGCGCGGAAGGACTGCCATGCCTCTCCTTCTCTAACCACAGGCCTGCCCAGCGCCAGTTTCGCCCGTACAAACTCCAAGTGGAATGACCCCTGAGGTGCGTGCCGCGGGCGGCCCTTTCAGTTTTGGGGGAACAGCCATGCCAGCGGAGGCAAAAGGGTGGGGAGGCAGTAGTGGAATGAACCCTGAGGTGCGTGCCGCGGGCGGCCCTTTCTGTGTGTGTGGTTACAAGGTGGTGCGCACTTCTCGTGCCTTCCAACCTCTTGAAAACCGAAGGCCCGGGCCGGGGTGACCCTTATAACGCCTAGTAAACTATGATTGTTCAACTCTCTTGACCGGCCCTCGCAAGGGGCACATTTCTGCTCCTAAATTCCCATATGGAGTCGAGCAGCGCAGCAAGCCTAGCCGGGTCCGCATTCCGCATCACTTCCTGCATGCCCTTGCTAAAATCGACGCCGCTGTCCGTCCTCAGTTGGTCGTAAGCCGTACATGTCATCAGGACGTGGTGTTCGTCCTCCACTTCGTTCGCTATGCACAGCGGGCACGTCCTCTCCTCCCTAGGCCTATCCCATGCGCGATTAGCAGTAATTGGCCAACAGCATAGACGAAATCGCATCAGGAGTTTGTGTCGCGCAACAGTGATGTAGGCCCGGCAGTGGTCATGTAACACCAGCGGCGCGGCGCCCGTCGCACTTAGCCCCATCCAATGCTTATATTTGCACATATGAATGCCTGGTTGCTTGCCGTCTGAGGGGAAGGCGTGTGGGTCTGCTTGCAGCCGCTCATGGCCCCACGCCCGCATCAGGTGCTCCCTGAAGGTGGAGAGGGCAGGCCCGTCGGGTAGGGGTGTACTGGCCCTCCATTCTTCCCTCGTCTCATGTGTCCCTGGCCAGTTCCAGACGTCAATGCCTTGTGCTGCTATGAAACGAAACAAACGTGCACACCACCCATCACTCGCCCGGTTCCTCCATGCGTCACGAATTTCATCTACCAGCGTGTCGAAAGCCAGACTCCTGGTTTGTGCGCAGATCCTATTGTAGAAGCCCATACATTGCTTCGCTATAAAAAAGTGTAGCGGTAGTTGGGCTAGCTCGGCAAACAAAAGCCGGTGTGACGGTTTAGCGGCACCCACAGTCTGGCGCATGTACTGAATTTGTAGCTTCACTGCTTCGTCTCTCAAGCATGCCTCAAACGGCCCCTGTGCCAGGTTATTGCTATCATTGCGCCGTGGCGGCGGCCCTCCGTCTAGCATTTCCACTAGTACGTCTGGCCCCCACACCTCGCAGCCATACGAAAGGATGGAGCGGATCTGCACTTCAAAACAGCGCATGCGGATGTCTGGCGCGAAAATGCGCAGACGGTTTAGTCTAGTGTTTAGTGCACACATACCCCTGCGCGCGGACTCGCACAGCGTCTCCCTGCAGCTGACAAATGCCCTACCGGGTCCGTACACCAGGCCCAAGTATCGTGCTTTGTCCACCGCGGGGATTGGCTGCCCTGCTAACCTCAGCCCCTGGCATTCTGTGCTTACCGCGCTAGCTACCTCCTCACTGGCTGCAAACACCAGCCTCTCACATTTGGCAACGTTTGCTTTCATTCCAAAAGCTAGGCAAAAAGTATCAACTAGCGACAGCAGGTGCCGCATCCGCTCTGGAGTAGTGGCTAGCAGGGACACGTCGTCCGCATACATTAGGAGTGACACCCGTTTCCCGTTGATCTCCGGGGAGCCAGTGATCTCGTCCAAATCTTCTGAGTCAATATACTCGGCTAACGTTTCAATAAATAGACCAAACGTACCTTTACCGTGGCGCCGGCGATACACGGGGCGGGGCAAGGCTGGACCGAATCTACATCCCCTCCAATGCCCTCCCAGCAACCCAGCGGGCCTTCATCGCCACCGGTTCACCGTCAGACCACCGAATCCCAGTCCTGCACCTGCAGCCCATCGCCCCCCGTCGGCGCAGCGATGCTCCACGCCGGACGCGGACCCACTTCACTGCGCATGAGGATTTGAAAGACCGGTTCACAAGCTGGCTACAGCTGGCAACAGCAGCAGCACCGGTAGGGCCCGACCAACACCCACAAGCTCTCATCCAGTGGTGGCCTGGGTTCAAGCGGCGCATGACAGCAGAGCTAGCCGGACTGAACAGGGAAGCGCAGATGCGGCGCCGGCGTCCTGGGGCCACGGTACAGCAACTGCGAACGGCAGCGGCGGAGGCGACAGCGGCGCTGGCAGCGGCGCCAGGCAACACCAGTCGCCTGGCATCAGCGGTAGATGCGGAGGCGGAGCTGGCGGCTGCTATGAGGGCTGAGGCAAAGCCGGCCTACCTGGCAGCAAGGCAAGCCTTCATCCGGTCAGGCGAGCGGCCCAACGGTAACCTTACCGCACTCATCCACCCCGGGCGCAGCAACAACAACGGACCCACAGCATTGCGGCTGCCCAGCCAGCCGCACACGCTGGTCACGACACCTGCGGCGGTCGCTCAAGTAGTGGCAGATTACTGGCGTGACGTCTCGCGCAAGCCAACGCCACCACCACCCACGCCGCTACCCGATGCGGATCCCTTATCCCGAGTTCTCAGCGCCCTGGACGCCCATCCCCGCCGCCTGGCCCCAGAAGCAGATGATATCGTGGGAAATTCCGCAGTATCCCCAGCTGAAGTGGCGGCGGCGCTCAAGCGAACGCCACCTGGCAAAGCCCCAGGATGGGACGGGCTACCAGCGGACGTGTACAAGGTGGGGCGCACCAGACTGTCTCCCTTGCTAGCGGCGCTATACTCGGCAATCGGTGAATCCGGAGTCATGCCGCCACGATTCACGGATGGCATCATCACGGTGCTGTACAAGAAGGGGGACCCGAAACTAGCCGGAAACTACCGACCCATCACCCTGCTCAACTCCGACTACCGCGTGCTGGCGAAGATACTAGCCACACGGCTGGGGAATGAACTTGGCCGGGTGATTGACGTGGAGCAGACAGCCTTCCTCAGCGGCAGACTGATAGGCTACAACATCCACACGCTCCGCCACATCCCTCATCTCCTGAAGCAGCAGGGCCGTTCAGCGGTCATTGCCTTCCTGGACTTCGCCAAGGCGTACGACACGGTGGACCGCAGCTTCCTGCTGCAGGCGATGGAGCACTTGGGCGCAGGGCCCAAGCTCCGGGGGTGGGTCTCCCTGCTTCTGTCATCCACAGTCGCCCAGGCGCTAGTCAACGGCAGCCTATCCCGTCCCGTGAGCATGGAGTTGGGCGTACGGCAAGGCTGCCCCCTGGCACCGGTGCTGTACCTATTCGTGGCCCAAGCGCTGCTATGCTGGCTGCGAAGCCAGGGCATTGGGATCAGACTGGACCTGAACAGCGCAGACGTCACCACGGCGGTGCAGTTTGCAGATGACTGCCAGGTCCTGCTTGACAGCATGGCAGCACTGGGGCCCTTTCTCACAGCAATGGACGTCTTTGCGTCAGCGTCAGGACAGCGGTTAAACCTGGACAAGGTGCAGCTGCTGAAGGTAGGCGCAGACACAGCAGACCAGCCCAACGCCCAGACGCAACACCACAACGCCCAGCAGCCACCACAGCCCCCAACAGCAACCGCGCCGACACAGCAGCAGCAACCGGCCCTGGTGACGGTGGCAGTAGCACTTAACGTGCCGGTGGACAACAGCCCTCAACCCGCTCAACCGGATTGGGCGGCCCGGCTCAAGGAGGCTAAGCGGCGGATGGGATGCATATCCCGCCTGCCGCTGAGCACTTTTGGGAGGGCGGCGTCCACGTCAGGGTATGCCCTGCAAACCGTGACGTGGCACATGGAGCACGCGGGCATGCCGGGAGATGATACCGTGGAACTGCTGGAGCGGGCAGCGGCGGGAGTCGTGGACCGCCGTACGGACCCTAACCACCCAACCCAGCGCATGACAGGAGTCCCGCGGACACTACTGTACGGCCACCCGCGTACAGGAGGCTTTGGGCTACTGCCGCTGACCCTGCACCTGAGGGCTCGCAACGCGAGATGGGCAGCACGTCTGGCTAGCGCAGCAGCACAGGCCGAGCCAGCACGTCACCCCTGGGAGCAAGTCGTGACGTGCTACCTTCAAAGGCATCACCCGCACCTCAGCCTGGCGTCCGTCACCACCCTCAGCGCGGACGCAGACAGCCGACCAGGGCCAGCCCATGGCCTGCCCACAGACATGGCACGTTTCATCACAGCACTAGGCTACTTGCCACCACTGGAAGACGTGGAGGAGCAGCCGATGGCAGCAGGAGACTGGTGCTGGGCGGCACCGCTCTGGGCCAACGCGTTGCTGCCCAATAACCAACGGGCAGCGGAAGCAGAAGAAAATAGCGCGGATCCCGACTTCAGCCCGGAGGGAGCCGAGCCCCCAGCACCACCGAGACCAGGTATGGAACAGCGCCACGTGCGTCTCAGCACGTGCCACGCCCTCAAGACAGTGGGGGACGCTGTGAGATTGGGGGCCCTGGTGGCAGCAGGGACACCGCCAGCCGACACGGAGGAATGGCGGCAGTGGGTCAGTCAGCATCTCTCCCCCACAGCGCCGGAAGGCTTCAGAAGGAGCCCGACGCTGCAGGCTATCCAGCTGCTACTTGCAGACATCAGCCCAGAATGGCGAGCAGCGGCGGAGCAAGTGGAGCAGCAACTCAGCGCTGGAGGTCAGCCGCCGGCGCAGACGATGGAGGCAGTGCGGGCTCAGATAGTAGGCAGGCTAGGCTGGCGCAGGGGCTTGCTGATGCCCATAAGGCTCCAGCGCTTAACAGTCAGCCAGGCCACGGCGATGCTAATGCGACCAATCGAACAGCGGCGGACCCAGCTACACGCGGACTTCGCCAGGGAAGCCAGAGGCGAGGCAGCAGCCACCACGACAAACGCAGCGGTGACAACTGCGACCACGCCTACAGGCACGAACCCTGTGCGCGCCATGCTGAGCAGGATGTGGCACATACGGTGGGAACGGGAACACGTGGAGGTCCTGTGGCGGCTGGCAGTGGATGGAGTACCGTTGGCTGGAAACAGCCACGTCAGTGGAGCCCAGCAGCAGGAAGCGTGTGGATGCGGCGCCCACGGAGGAACGCACGGCGCACCCTGCTCGCCGCGAGCACATCACTTCTGGGAGTGTCCCGTGGCGCAGGCAGTGCTGGAGCAGATTAACGCGGCGATGGCGAACACCATCACTCGGCAGCAGCTATGGCTAGCAGAACCGCCTCAACGGAGTGCAGCAAGCAGTGTGGGACGTGGTGGTAATAGCCGCCCTCTCGGCCATGGAACGCGCCCGGACGAGGTTGAGGGCAGTTACCAACGCAGGGCCCCCAGAGGGTATGGAGACTGAGCCGGTAGAAATCGCTAAAGCGGAAGCGGTGACAGGGTTTTGGAGGCGGCTGCAGGACTTCGCAAGATTAGGGGTGCCCAGGAAGGGGTGGAGGGAGGTAGGCACAGCGCACCCCCTGCTAGCCGTGCAGGGCGGGCGCATTAAGGTTCAGCAACCTGCTTAGTCAAGTCTTGTCAGCTCGCAACTGCTGCTTATAAGCGGTGCTAGATAGAGTGTAGATGAGACGCGGTTTGTGTGTGTACGTGTGTGTGTGGGTGGTACCGTTGACGGTGACGTTTGTTCACGACCCTTGTGGTGGCGGGTAGGCGCTCGGTTGCATGCTTGTCCCCTCTGCGGTAGGTGACTCGATTGAGTTGGTGGTTTGGGCTGTAGCTTTGGCGGCTAGGTGCGGCGGCTTTGAGCGTTCTCGCCGGCCCTGTCCCTCTTGCTACGTGTGGCCTGCTGATGAGTAGCAGAAGGGTGACACGTGTGTTCCCAGGCGTTGGTAGCCCCCAGGGGAGCGCGCGCGTGGGTTGCTCGTCTTCGGGTTGTCTCTTGTCGGGGTTTCGTTTGAGGTATTAGGTGCGCGAAGCTGTCTCCACACCGCCTGGTCCTGTGGGCTCAGGAGAGCACAGGGAGGCGTTTCTCGTTTCGCGGCTAGGCTTGTTGTGCGCAGGTAGGGCAGGTCAGCCGTGGGCTTGGGTTTCTAGCGCTGTTTTTGTGAGCGCTCTCGCCAGTCCAGAGACTGGTAGGCTGCAGAGGCCGTGTGTCGGGCCCGGGTCGGAGGCAGGCCCACAGCTGTAACATTAAACCAAACAGCTCAGTGCTAAGTGGGCATCCCTGCTTCACCCCCTGTGTAGTTGCAAATGGTGTGCTGAGTGTGCCTCCAGCCTTCACAACCATCATCACCCTTTCGTAAGCTTTTTTAACCGCATCCAGCATCGTGCCCGTGACACCCCGCCTCTTCTAGCCGCATCCACAGCAGTGGCCGTGGGACCTTGTCAAATGCTTTTTCAAAATCTATTTGCACAACAATGAGCGGGCTCGAGCCTCCTCGAGTATGCTTGCTGATGAGATGCCGCAATGTAAACAGATGGTGTGACGTACCAAACTTCCGCCGGAAACCCGCCTGGGCCGGATGCCTCCACTCGTACTCTTCACCAGCGTTGGCTAGTCGCTCTAGCAGGATGGATGCATAACACTTCGCCAGGGCACCTCCCACCGCAATGCCCCGGTAATTCCCCGCCGTCCTGGTGTCACCCTTCCGCTTGTAAATTGGGGTTAACACAGTGGTGGTGAATTGTTCCGGGTAGGCCCCTTCACTCCAAATTTTATTAAACAACACTTGCACTAATGGTGCCACGCGGCTGAGCGCCGGAACTGGCGGCTCAGCGTCAGGCTCACTGGGCTTCTCAGCGTACTTATAGCATTCCGACGGGACTTTCTCCATCCCCGTGGCTTTGCCGTTGGTAGACGCGCAAGCGCGCGTGTGACCTCATCTAGTGTAATCTCACTATTGAGCATCTCATTTAGACTCGCGCGCTCCGATGCCATAAGGATGTCCTCTGCCATCCTTCCTCCTGATCCCAGAATCTCATGAGCAGCCGTCGGGCAGCCGCTGCCAGCACCCTCGTTCAGGAGTTGCGCAAAGTGGTCACGAAAGCCATCAGCCGTGATTGGGGCACTGCTCTGTTGTCCTTCCCTCAATCATCCTCCAAAGCAGTCGGGCATCTGCGCGGCAGCGTGCTACCTTGTCCCGCATCACTTGGGTGTCAAAAGCGGCCTTAGCCCTTCGCTTCGCCCGGTCATAAGTTGACCTGGCTGCGCGGAAGGACTGCCATGCCTCTCCTTCTCTACCACAGGCCTGCCCAGCGCCAGTTTCGCCCGTACAAACTCGGCGCGTGCGTCAGCACACTCCGCGTTCCACCATGGCGTTTCCTGCGGCTGCAGGTTGCCGGGTCGCGTAGGGCCAAATGCCTTAACCATGGCATTGTACAGGCACGCACCCAAAGCCTCTACTGCCTCGGTGGTGGTGATCCCGCCCACCGGGGCGCAGAGGGCGGCCTTTATGCTTTCAATCTTACTCACAACCGGCACTCCATCAGCCGCAAACAGGCCGCTAAACAAATGCTTTTTCGATACCTCGAATGCGGTGCGTTGTTCCCGAGGGCATGTCTTCTCTGTGGCTTCCCGCCCTTCCACTTCCATGTCAAGTGTAAGTGTAACGGGCCTGTGATCACTCGCATCTCTTAGCCCACTTCGCCTCCCCACTGATCATTTCACCCACACGCATGAAAGTTATTTTACGAAAGAGCGACGGCGACGCCACACACAAATCAATCATGCTCCCACCAGATTCCCCTTGGGGAAGGTGATCCGGCCTGACTCGTCTCCACGAGCCCTGCCATTGAGGAGGATCAGCCCTTGTGACCTACACATGCGTCCTAGGTGATCGCCAAAACAATTCGACTGTGTGTCCTCGGAAGCTCTAGTTGGGAGCCCTGCATAGTCGTCTTGGCTAGGCATGACAGTCGCCGCGGCGCCACCTCCCAGGGCAGCGTCCTCTAGCGCCGCTAGCTGTGCCAGGTCGGGGATATCGCTAATGCCTGTCGGAATCCGTGCGTTCATGTCACCCACGAGGAGGATTTCCTCGCCGTTTTGTCGCAGTTCTATGATAGATTGCATTGGTTACAGGAGGGACCTGCTGACGCAGTTCGCGAGCCAGCGAAAGCGTACTGGAACTAGTACGAACACCCTGCTCTAGACCTCAGGGGCGTGCCACCTGCAACGCCGACAGCCTACTCTGGGCCTTGGGCTAGTAGGCCTTGCTCCCATGGGAGCTCCACCACTTCACTCATCAAATCCTCCTCAAATGTAATATACGCTGGTTTGTTCAGTCTCATGCTGCCATCCTCCCTTCTTTCAATCCAAGGGTGACCTGGTGGGGTTTTATCCCACCCCCTTGGCTTGATGCCCAGGCTCACGTACGATTGCAGTCTTGCCCAAAAGTCTGCTATCACTTGTGTTTTAACTCTAGCCAGTGTCGCCCCGTTCCCTACGTATCCTTGCTCATTCCTAGACGCAAAAAGCAGTCTCCTTCCGTAGTCCATGGCCGAAATCGCCGCCAAGCATACGACATCCCAAATTGCCTGTTGAATTGTTTGGTGAGGCGGTGCCAGTAGCCACAGGTTTCTACGTTCCACAATTATTTCAAACAGGCTATCCTCATCACCAATGTCCGCAGAATCTTGTATATGTGTCCTCAACGCCTTCGCAATTGTGCACGTACTGAAGTGGTGTACGCGGTCGGAGCACGCATCTGCCCTTCCACACGGGCAATTATGGCCTTGTCCTCGGTGCATGGAGAAGCCCGAGAAGCCGCCGACCGCTAGTCTCCAATACGCTTCTTTCTGGTCGGCTGCCCACTTAATTTTCATAGCCGCTTGTATTTGCTCGAGATGTAATTTCTGTCTTCCGTTGCCACCACCTCTGTATTGCCCATGTCCTTCGCCTCTCGAATAAACTCTTCGTGTTTCACTTTTAATTTATCAAACGCTTCATTCATCTGTAGGTACGTAGCTTGCTTCACTGTTACTGTCGCCAGCGGTATTGGTATGTTGCTCAACTTCCACCCCAGGCACCCAACGATGTGGTCAATCATAACTGCATACCTTTCTACGGCATTTGCATTTCCTGCCTGCCTTGCTGCCTCTTCCCATCCCTCCGGTAGGTGGCCAATGAGGCTTTCCAGGCGTCTCAACGCGTCTATCCCGTTCCTCAAAGCCCTAGGCATCATTTCTATTCCCTGTCCTCCGAAAAGGCCCGTGTCGATCACATCTTCCTTATATATTCGTGTACATTCGCTCCGTATCCGAGGCGGAGCTCTGTCTGTGGTTCTCAGGCCCCCCTAGTTTCTCCTTCATCCGTGCAAAAGAGTCCAAGGCCCTCACTGCGTCGCCGACTGTATTAATTGAGCCTAATTGAACTACATCCGAGAACCCGTTCTCCAGTGTCACCTCATTGCCATTCCGCTGCCTGCATTTTAGAATGGGGTTGCCCCATAGTGGTGCCTCTGACACCCACGGTTCTGCTGTAAGCCTGCTGGCATCAATAATTGTTGGTTCCGGTAGGTGTGTAATAGCCAAGCATACTCTCTCAATTAATGCACAGTCCGTATCAATTATTTTCCCTAACCGTCGGCTTCCCTGTCGTGGGGTGCTTGCGTGCCGTCAAGAGCGCCAGGGTTGCGCCGCCGGGTGGTGAAGGCGTACTGCATTTTCAAGTTGAGCGCCCAAGGTGGGTTAAATTTTAGGAGGGTGCAACCACCTCCCGCTACGCCTCGAATCCCTAGCACTGCATGGCGAGCCCGCACGTGTTGCAGCATTGGCAACATGCCGAAACCGCCACATTTGATTGGTAGACTTAGAATCGCGTTGCTGACTCCCGGTAGCCGGGCGTGTGGGTTATTGCTGTATGCGGCTGGTGAGATTCCTCGGTCTACCAGGGCTGTGGCGTTACTAATAATTTTTTCCAGTGATCCATCCGATGGTATGCCTTCGAACTCCAATTTATATAGCGCTTTACTTAAGGCGTAACCAGAAACCGCTGCCGCCCTGCCAAACGTCGAGAGCGACATTCCTGCAATGCGATTCATACATGCATTAGCCTTATCCAGCGAGGGTGCCAAGCTCTGCACTGGCGTGGGGCCCTTGTTGTTGTTGAAGTGCACGCCCAGTGTTTTTGCCGATTCAACCATTCGTAGAGATGACTGAGGCTGTTCTGCCCCTGCTGTGGTGTCCGTAGCACCAATAATAATAGTTTCTGATTTAGTTACGTTAAGGCGTTGGCCTGAAGCCTTTCGC